>CM034155.1:168470358-168892886 GCA_019776745.2 Taxus chinensis | reverse complement strand
ATTTTTCTACCAATTTACCCACCCAAATACCCTAAAAACCTACCCACCCAGCCGCCTTGGCTTATTTCACCTATCTACCCTCTCTCTTTTTCAAATCATTTCCATTTTCTAATTATTTCCTTAAAAATGTACATTCCTACCCAACCCCCAAATATAGCTTAATGTAATAACATACACACAATGAGGGGTTTCGAACCTACCCGTACGATGACACATCGTTGTGGAGGGATGGGTGGTGGTGGTCTAGCTAGTCCAGCCCCTCCTACTCCTCCTGGTTGTGCCATGGCTCCAAATTTCCTCTTCTGGGTCCTCCACCAATCAACTGCTGCCTCCTCCTCACTCGGGCCCACTAACAACTAACTCCTCCAGTCAAATAGCGCCACCTCATGCAACTAATGCTCCAATCTTAACTCTCCACGTCAGACAACTCAAATTGGTTTCCAAATTGCAAAAGTGACAATGACAGGCCGTATTTTTCTTTTTATAGGTTTTTCGCCCATAACCGATATCGGCCTTATTATGCCCTAAGGAACCGGTATCGGTCCCCTCACCGATATCGGTCATATACAATCGACATCGGTTTTATTCCAAATTTCCCCCAATTTCTGCCCTTATTTACTATTTTCCCTTTTTCACCCACATCGCCTATATCAACCTTTGCTGCAAACATTCTAACCATTTGGCCCGACCCATAGCCGCAACCCAACAACTTGGCCCGACCCAAGGCCTCACCCTAACCATCTGGCCTGACCCAAGGCCTCACCCTAACCATCTGGCCCAACCCAAGGCCTCACCCTAACCATTTGGCCTGACACAAGGCCTCACCCTAACCATTTGGCCCGACCCAAGGCTGTAACCTACCCAACCAGCCCGACCTAAGGCCGTAACCTACCCATCCGGCCTGACCCAAGGCCATAACCTACCCATCCGGCCCGACCCAAGGCCGTAACCTACCCATCTGGCCCGACCCAAGGCCTCACCCTAACCATCTGGCCCAACCCAAGGCCTCACCCTAACCATTTGGCCCGACCCGAGGCCGCCACCAACCTATTTGGCCCGACCCAAGGCCGTGACCTACCCATCCGGCCCGACCCAAGGCCGTAACCTACCCAACCGGCCTGACCCAAGGCCATAACCTACCCATCCGGCTTGACCCAAGGCATCACCCTACCCATCCGGCCCGACCCAAGGCCTCACCCCAACCATTTGGCCCACCCCAAGGCCACAACCCAACAACTTGGCCAGACCCAAGGCCGTACCACTTCAATACCTTACCCAACATCAACAACATACACATTAATCCACCCATCATGTAATTTTTTTTGTTCACTCGAGCTCACCTGTTCGTGTTTTAGCATGATTAGGGTCCTTGACTTGATCTGTCGACCAACTTTTCCTAGACCAAGACCGTGACGTTTATCTCAACCAAACCAACCATTTGGTACTGTCGAACATGCCTAAACGTTCATGTACCTTACCTGTTATATACCCTGGAGCTACTTCCTATGCCTTGGATACAAGGATATATCACCCTTGTTTGGATAAACTATCGACCTTTACCTATGAATTGCTTGTTTGCTCTTCAAATCATGTACCCTGGTCGTACTACTGCATTTCAACGTGCGTCTGCTTCCTTGGACCTACCCCACCATCTTACCATCATCTCAATACCATTTCCCTTTATCAACCCTATCCCTGATTTCACGCTACCTCAATCTGTGATAGATTTGAGGGTGATTACCTATACCCTTAACAGGAGTCACCACTTCTTATTATTTTCCGTGCAGCTTTACAAAACAAACTACACGACAATAAGGGGCTAATGTAGACACCAAATTTGTGTATTACGACCCCTTGTGACCTGCATCACATTTCGCAACCTAACCTCACCACCTAAACCTTACACAATTATTTATTAATTACCTTATAATTAATAAATCCACATCACCATACCTGCCACCTCATGTCGCCACCTCATCATGACCTAGTATTAACCCTAAACTAACCTAATTAAGACCTATAACTTGGTCCAATTCCACACCTTTGACTAATTACTCCTCATCCGCACCTACAACCAACTTCATAATGACTTGACCAAGCCCGCTACTAATCACTCGGAAGAAAAAGAGGGAAAGCTGGCTATTTTACCAAAAAAAAGCCTGCTTTGACCTGACCGATACCGGTTCCTACTCGACCGCCGTCGGTTGCGTAACTGCCATCGTTTCCCTGCAAATGACCACTTCCAACCAAAAACAAGGGATCAGATTTTCATTTGATCAGGAGAAGGAGAAATCATCGAGAGAATCCAGATTTTGCTGGGCCGAAGCAGAGACAAGTGAAGAAACAGGAAGAGTTTGCACAGAAGGACATCAAGTCCAAGATTGCAACTGCACAACCAGAGCCCTGTGACACTCAGCTGATCATCGTGAGGGAAGACATCTCATCATCTGATCGTCAAGACCTCCTATCTGAGTTCTACCTTCATCACAACAGTTCTTGGACCCGCATTCTCGTCAATAAAAAGTAAGTAGAACCTTGTATGTCTCTTTGTTAACATTTCTTAGACTTTTTGAATCATAGCCATCATAAGTTTATTCCTAGATCTACTACCAGTGACATACTGCACTTAACCTTCATCCATACACCCTGATATTGCCCAGAAGGCCATTTTACCACACTCTGAGTCTTCCCTATCCTCCCATCATTCCCCTCAGCCATCCACCAATCCTAATAACCCCACAATCACCTTGCAACCAACTTCTATCCAGAAGAACTTAGATTACTGACCCTACGGGTATCGTTTATCCTCTATCGGCAGTGGTTATCTAACAGCGGTCGGTTACCCAGTGACCGGCATCGGTCACTGTGACTTATACCCCAAAACCTTTTGCTTGCCTATTTTCCACCTAACAACCCCAAATCCAACCCGGTTTATCCCTATAACTCAACCTGAACGTATCAACGACTAGTAACCGAACAAACAAAGTGGCGCTTTATTATTGATAGTTTAGTTTCTATTGCTTTGTAACGAGATACCTAAATCGTGATTTTGCAATAGCTTTCTATATTATCATCTGTGTTAAATCATATTAAAAGGGGAACTGACCACCTTTGAAAGGAAGTTTTTATATTTCCTGGGCCTAAGGCAGATCCCTCATTTGTTGTCTAATTAAAATCTTGTGGTCTTGTATTCTTACTTACAGGTAGTCCTTCCAAGACAAAAAAGAGTTCTTCGCAGTCGATCTAATCTCTCTCTACGGTACACGCACACCATCTCAACATTCAACAGGGATTCCTCCTAGCCCTAACCCTTATCTGTTTATCAAAGGAATGATAGGATAGAAGCAAGTCTATTCTGCAGAGCCGAAACATTCCGTGCAAAACACCTAACTCTCTCTTTGATCTATGCAAAAGTTGTGGATTAGGTAAGGGGTATTTTCATATAGACCTAGATATACCACTGCTGGAGTAGGATGTAGCGGTCATTCTACCACAGATTTTATAGATGTTTTAGGACGTTAATGCTGTTATACATGGAGAGCCCTTGGGAGGATGATTTTCTAGACAGGGTATGGAGCCGTTAGTAGATGCCCAGGTATCCCCTCGACATAGTAAGGAGTATAGGGCCAAGAAATTCCATGCAGAGTCAGCTAGGGTAGAGTCACCATAGAGAGGGCATAGGGATAGGTCTCGGAGCCCTAGACAGAGGGAGGAGCATGCTGAGAGACCGAGGGGCTGTCAGACATCAGCAGTAGACCATATCAGGGAGATCCTGAAGCTACGACCATCACACAATTTAAGTGATACATGTGGTTTTTAGGTAGAGGCCTGGTTGGTGAGCTTGAGCGGATGCTCCAATCTCTATCCTTATACTAGCAACACGAAAGCTCGTGTCGTGATCCATATTATGAGGGATGGAGAAGGAGTCTGGTGGAGGATCGAGGAGCAGAAGCTCCATGTTGATTCAGAGACAGTCACTTGGGAAGTTTTTGAGGAGTGGTTCAAGAGTAGGTACTTACCCAAGAGGTTTATACAGTAGCGGATAGAAGAATTTCACGACCTCCATTAGGCATCGATGACTATAGCCGAGTATGAGAGTTAATTTATCAACCTACTCCAGTACGTTGACTATATGTAGGATGAGAAGGTACATATTTATAGGTTCATCTGAGGCCTGAACTTGGATTTGGGTGGTGCAGTGCACATTCACTACCCACAAACATTAGCAGACGTCGTGGAGAAGGCCTATATTGCAGATGAGACAAAAGGGAAGACGCAACATGCTAGAAACAGAGTTCAGAGCCGTATCTAGTGGATGGAAGATGGTAGGTCAAAGGGGTCAGTTCCCCCTCCATGGGGTGGAAAGAGTTCATGACAGGCTTCATTTACACCACCACAGCAGTAGCAGCAGACCCGCCCACCTTACAGACCCCCTCATAGATTTGATGGGTAGAGAGGGTAGAGTATGGGGCATCCTCCTAGGGGTCCTGTCGACACTAAAATTTTCCTCCAAAATTTCCATTTCATTAATATATGTATTAGGAATAGGATGTTGTTAAGTGTAATTAGTAGTAGCGTCCGATAGAAGATAACGGCGTCGTCAGTACGGTGCTGCCAATAATGTGGAGTACGGTAACAGTCAAAGTACAATAGGAATGTTGTAAAAAGTAAATATTTGTCGTAAGTGGTCCGGTAATGTTAAAATGTCAAAGTTTGGGTAATTAGAGAAGTAGGGTCTACATGATTAGGAATTAGAAATATTATATTGGTAATAAGGACAAGGAGTGAGGTCATAAATATTTTGTGTATTTTATTTGTAAAAAGTCTAAAAATGTGGAACCCATGTAAAATGATAAGGTTTATCTTATCTTAACAGATAAGCTTACATGTACAGATAAGAGTTAAGGTATGGAATATGATTCGTCAGAGTGGATTTCTTATCCTATCTTAGAGATAGGATGGATAAGCCTGGAAGTTCTATAAATAGAGAGGCCACCCCCCTCATTTAGCATAGAAAGAAGTAATGAGAAATATTTTAGGAAGTGTGCGAAGGAAGCCATCAGTTAAAGGCGTGTTGAAGAAGCCATCGAGAGGTGTAATTGTAAAGTTTCTCCCATAGTCTTGTTGAAGAATCTCATGGGTGAGATTGTAACAGTTTCATGTTAATATTATAATTTATTTTGATATTTCAGATTTGTCATCATTCTGTCTTATCATAGTCAATGGTATTCTTGTGTTATGTTTTGTTTCCAGATTACGTCCACCAAACTAAAGGCTGTGCATTAGTAAATAATCATAGCACGAGGAGTTCCCGGTGAAGAATTATCATAGTGCCGGATTGCTGATGACATTTTGGTTCCGTTGCCGGGACCATTCCTCGTTGGTGGATTTTCTGGAGAGATATTCCCACTAAGTCAAAAATCAATTGGAGGGTAACCTTGTTTTTACTGTGCATAGTAGTTACCATGGTAAAGTCATTTTTACCGTGAATAGTAGTTACCATGTTAAAGGCATTTTTGCCATGAATAGTAGTTACCCTGGTAAAGTCCTTTTTGCTGGGAATAGTAATTACCGCAGTAAGGTCACTTTTTACCATGAATAGTATTTACCGCAGTAACTTCACTTTTTACTGTGAATAGTGTTTACCACAGTAAAGTCAGTTTTTACCGTAGTAAGTCAAGTTTTACCATAGTTTACCGTGGTCATTTCTATTTTACCAGTAGAAAGGTGTAAAGTCACTTTCTAGTATAGTGATTCCAATTATTTGTGCACATAAGTCTTGTTAATTGTACTTATGGGTTGGTATTTTACGGTGGTTACTTTTGAAAATGGGAAAGATTCCTGTTTTTTCAGCTCAATCTAATGAAGATGCTTCTTCTTTCATTCAAGAGTTTAAACGATCTTGTATTTGTAATGGCCTTATAAGAAGGGAACAATGGACTGAATTTTTCCTACCTTTTTGGATGGTTCAACACTTAGGTGGTTTGAAACACTAGGTGATAATGTGAAAAATTCATGGGATTTATTAACTGAAAGTTTTCTTGAAGAATTTGGTGAACAACAGAAATATGCAGATCTCATGATCGAGATCACAAAGCTATCCCAAGGAGAGAAGGAGAAGATAAGGGATTATCATGCTCGTGTTCTAGAGCTAAGGAGGAAGCTCAATGCCCAGATCCGGAAGGAAGGACTAGCGGATGGGTTTATGAATGGCGTGGATAATCTCCTTTGTAAGCACTTCATTCTTGGGATGAAGCCAGAGATCAGACAACGAGTGAAGTATGACCGCCCAACCACCATTGAACAAGCAAAGGAGATTGCAAGAAGGCAAGAAGAAAGCATGGAAGAGGAGCCCAAAGAAATTGTTGCTAAAGTAGAGCCTACACCAGCACCTTTGGTCCTGAATCCACAACCACTCCCGGTGAGCACAAATATTTCTCCTAATACATCTACTGAGTATGAAGATCTGCTCAAAAAGATGGGTCAGTTAACTATTAATCTTCTTCAAGGAAAGGAATTTAGTTCTCAGGAGGAGATAGAGGTCCAAAGAGAAATATTTCTGAAGTTGTTTGTTATGGTTGTTATAAAAAGGGTCATTATAAGTATAATTGTCCAGATAGAAGCTTCTTACAACTGGTAAGGAGATAATGATCAAGGAAAAGCCACCGTTGAATTCTTTTATGTAGTGATAAGAGCAGAAATATGAAAGTAAGATGTGTTGGTAACAAAAAAGAAAGAAAAAGATTAATCCAAGATGAAATGATCCTAAGAAGAATGAAGAAGAAACTAGTAAAAACATATGAGAAGAAAGTTGGGTTGTGCCGGATTTTCTGATTTCATTCACATGGGGGGGGGCATGACCATACTCCCTCTTGGAAGTCTGTCCAACAGGCCTTCAAATATTACATATGTCAACTCTTTGGCGTATGGCTTCTGATAAGAGTGGAGTGCGAGTGACTCAAAGTCTTAGTTGATGGAGGTGCTGCAGTTAATGTATACTGAGTCCTGTAATGAAGATGCTTCGTCTTCATCAAGAGTTTAACGATCTTGTATTTTGTAATGCCTTATAAGAACGGAACAATGGACTGAAGTTTTTCCTACCTTTTTGGATGGTTCAACACTTAGGTGGTTTGAAACACTAGGTGAAATGTGAAAAATCATGGGATTATTAACTGAAAGTTTGAAGAATTTGGTGAACAACAGCAATATGCGGATCTCATGATCGAGTGATCACAAAGCGTCCCAAGGAAGAGAAGGGAGAAGATAAGGGGATATCTCGTCGTCTTCTTTTTGGTTCATTCTAGAGCTAAGGAGGAAGCTCAATGCCCAGATCCGGAAGGAAGGACTAGCGGATGGGTTTATGAATGGCGTGGATAATCTCCTTTGTAAGCACTTCATTCTTGGGATGAAGCCAGAGATCAGACAACGAGTGAAGTATGACCGCCCAGCCACCATGAACAAGCAAAGGAGATTGCAAGAAGGCAAGAAGAAAGCATGGAAGAGGAGCCCAAAGAAATTGTTGCTAAAGTAGAGCCTACACCAGCACCTTTGGTCCTGAATCCACAACCACTCCCGGTGAGCACAAATATTTCTCCTAATACATCTACTGAGTATGAAGATCTGCTCAAAAGATGGGTCAGTTAACTATTAATCTTCTTCAAGGAAAGGAATTTAGTTCTCAGGGAGGAGATAGAGGTCCAAAGAGAAATATTTCTGAAGTTGTTTGTTATGGTTGTTATAAAAAGGGTCATTATAAGTATAATTGTCCAGATAGAGCTTCTACATCTGGTAAGGGAGATAATGATAAAGGAAAAGCACCTGTGAATTCTTTTAATGTAGTAGATAAGAGCAGAAATAATGAAGTAGATGTGTTTGTAACAAAAAGAAAGAAAGAAAAAGATAATCAAGATGGAAATGATCCTAAGAAGATGAAAGAAGAAACTAGTAAGAAACATAGGAGAAGAAAGTTGGGTGTGCAGGATTTTCTGATTTCACAGGGGCAAGGACCATACTCCATCTTGGAAGATCTGTCCAAAAGGCCTGCAAATATTACATATGGTCAACTCTTGGCTATGTCTTCTGAGAAGAGGTGGGAGTTGCGAGGTGGACTCAATGCTCGAAGAAGGAAGGAGGTTGAGGTCCCTGTTTTGGAGGCAGAGGCAAATCCCTATGCTCCACAAGCTGAGGTATTATGTAATGGTATTTCAATTCATGATGTCTTAGTTGATGGAGGTGCTGCAGTTAATGTAATGACTGAGTCTGTAATGAATATGTTGGGGTTAAAAATTGATCGCCCTTCAACACTTATGTTAAGGTCATTAAATAAGGGAAAAACTAAACCAGAAGGTGTAATTTCAAATGTGGCAATATCTGTTATGGGTGTGGTATGTGTGGTAGACTTTTAGGTGATGAAAAATGGTACTGTTGCGTACCCAATGCTGTTGGGAAGACCATGGCTAAGGAGAATTCATGCAAGAAACTACTGGAATGAAGGTTTCATGACACTTGGACGTGGTAGAGAGAGGGTGAAGATAAACGTGATCCCTCGACATCATAAAGTAGAACCTCTGGATTCAAGTGATGAAACTGATGATTGGACATCCTCTGATTACTCTAGTACCAGTGAAGTGGACACTGAAGATGAAGAAAGTGAGGTGGATGTTTCAGTCATGGATATCCTGCCAGTCACACCAACTCATGACCCCATAAAATTATCTGAAGAAGAAGTTGATGATCGTCTCCAACAAATAAAGATTGGTGATGCTGTGATGGAGAGTGAGAAGGAATCCTACCTCCAGCTCTTTCGAAGGTACATACACCTATTCACTTTTGATTACAAGGAACTCCGCCAAGTAAGTTGGGTAGAACATTGTATTGAGCTGGTAGATGGTGCTAAGCCCATAAAGCAAATGCCATATAGAATGAATCCTAATTTTTCCAAGACTGTAAAAGAAGAAATAGATAAGTTGCTTGATGCAGGATTCATATTTGCTGTGGAGAATTCAGAATGGGTTTCTCCCATTGTGATCTCAATAAAAAAGAATGGGAAGCTACGCATTTGTGTTGATTATAGGAAGCTCAATAAGGCAACAAAGAAGGATCATTACCCTCTTCCATTTTCAGATCAGATCTTGGACGAAGTAGCTGGCCAGGAGTGCTATAGTTTTGCTGATGGATATAGCGGCTACAACCAAGTTCGTATAGTAGAGAAAGATCAGCTGAAGACCACGTTCACCACTCCTTGGGGAACGTTTGCTTATAGAGTTATGCCTTCTGGGTTGTGTAATGCTCCAGCAACATTCCAGCGTTTAATGAATAGGGTGTTCGAACCCTACATTGGGACCTTCATCAGAGTATTTCTGGATGATTTTTGCATCTATGGGAGCAAGTTGGACCACCTGCACCAGATGGAGACAACATTTCAAAGGTTAGATGAAGCACAAGCCTCACTAAACCCTACAAAGTGTGTCTTTGGATGTTCTAAAGGCGTTTTTTTAGGGCATGTTGTATCCAGAGATGGTATTGGTACTGATCCTGATAAAGTTTCAAAAATCAAAGATTTACCATTTCCTATAAATAGAAGAAACAAGGCACATGAAGCTTTTGGACAACTGAAGGAAGCCCTGGTGTCTTCACCTGTTTTGAAGAATCCAGATTGGAGCAAGCCATTCATTGTGTACACTGATGCCTCAGATGCAGCACTAGGTAGTACTTTGAGCCAAAAGGATGAAAATGGGAATGAACATCCAATTTACTTTGGGAGCAGACAAATGAGCAGTGCTGAGGTAAACTATACTGTAACTGAAAAAGAGGCTCTGGCTATCATTTTTGCTGTAAAGAAGTTTAGAAATTACTTGCTAGGGCAGAAATTTATAGTTGTAACGGATCATCAGGCTCTGAAATATATTGTCAATAATCCTAACCCATCAGGGAGGATAGCAAGATGGATAATTTTGCTACAAGAATTTGAATTTGATATTATAGATAGGCCAGGAAAGAAGCATGTCAATGCAGATGCACTCTCTCGAGCCTATGATGGTTTAGGATCATCTTGTGATGATGATGATTTTCCTGATGCAGCATTGTTCTCCCTTGACACAATCCCTAGTGAATACATAGATATTTGGAATTATCTGAATGAATTCAAGTTTCCTGATGGTGCCAATGCAAAGACTAAGAGAAAGATTACTCAAGCCAGTCGTCCATACTCTATTCTGCATGGAGCATTATTTCGAATAGGACCTGATGGACAGTAGAAGAGGGCAGTTGGACGTGATCAAGGAAAATAGCTTCTAGAAGAATTCCACAATGGTACATGTGGAGGGCACTTCTCTGGACAACTTACAGCAAGAAGGATCTTGGATGTAGGTTATCACTGGCCCACTCTTTTTAAAAACTGTTATAATTATTGTAAGACATGTGATATTTGTCAAACACATGGTAACCGTAAGACTTCATCAGCTCCATTATGTCCTATTCTTCCCCTTGGTCCCTTTGAAAAATGGGGAATAGACATTGTAGGTCCACTTCCAACTACATCACATCAAAATAAGTATATTGTAGTTGCCACAGATTATTTAACCAAGTGGGTTGAAGCTAGGCCATTGAAAACAGGTTCCATGGATGAAGTGGCAAGGTTCATATATGAACGCATTGTCACCAGATTTGGTTGTTCATTAGAAATTGTAACAGATCAAGGAAGCCACTTCATTAATGAGGTGGTAGAAGCCCTAGTCAATAAGTTTTCTATCAAGCACAGGAAGGCAACAACATACAAGCCAAACACAAATGGACAGGTGGAACGAACAAATTTTGTGCTGTGTCAAATTCTAGCAAAAGATGCAGCCTTGCAGGTACATAAATGGGATAAAAGGATTCATGCAGCATTGTGGGCATATAGGGCAACATCAAAGTCAGCAACAGGATACTCCCCATTTCAGTTGGCCTATGGCATTGATCCAGTTCTTCCTATTGAGTTTGATATTCCCACTGTGAGAGTTATGAAAAATGAAAGGATGGATGAAAGTGATTCAGTAAAAGAAAGGTTGGTACATCTTCATTTGCTAGAGGAAATGAGGGAAATAGCAAAGGATACAAGCCATAAGAAGAAAATGAAGCAGAAGGAGTACTTTGATCAAAAGATCCGGTGGTCTCCATTTCAAGTAAATGACTTGGTTCTAGTATATGATTCCAGATACAAAAAAAGAAGACAGAGAAAATTTCTTCCAAAATGGATGGGGCCCTACAAAATAGCAGCTGTGCATGAAAATGGTACGTACCGACTGGAGGAATTGGATGGCACTCCCATTACGAAATGGGTCAACCACGACAAGTTGAAGATTTTCCAAGCACCAGAATAGTCTACTCCGAGGACGGAGTAGAAGCTAGGAAGGGGGAAGATGTTGACACTAAAATTTTCCTCCAAAATTTCCATTTCATTAATATATGTATTAGGAATAGGATGTTGTTAAGTGTAATTAGTAGTAGCGTCTGATAGAAGATAACAGCGCCGTCAGTACGGTGCTGCCAATAATGTGGAGTACGGTAACAGTCAAAGTACAATAGGAATGTTGTAAAAAGTAAATATTTGTCGTAAGTGGTCCGGTAATGTTAAAATGTCAAAGTTTGGGTAATTAGAGAAGTAGGGTCTACATGATTAGGAATTAGAAATATTATATTGGTAATAAGGACAAGGAGTGAGGTCATAAATATTTTGTGTATTTTATTTGTAAAAAGTCTAAAAATGTGGAACCCATGTAAAATGATAAGGTTTATCTTATCTTAACAGATAAGCTTACATGTACAGATAAGAGTTAAGGTATGGAATATGATTCGTCAGAGTGGATTTCTTATCCTATCTTAGAGATAGGATGGATAAGCCTGGAAGTTCTATAAATAGAGAGGCCACCCCCCTCATTTAGCATAGAAAGAAGTAGTGAGAAATATTGTAGGAAGTGTGCGAAGGAAGCCATCAGTTAAAGGTGTGTTGAAGAAGCCATCGAGAGGTGTAATTGTAAAGTTTCTCCCATAGTCTTGTTGAAGAATCTCATGGGTGAGATTGTAACAGTTTCATGTTAATATTATAATTTATTTTGATATTTCAGATTTGTCGTCATTCTGTCTTATCATAGTCAATGGTATTCTTGTGTTATGTTTTGTTTCCAGATTACGTCCACCAAACTAAAGGCTGTGCATTAGTAAATAATCATAGCATGAGGAGTTCCCGGTGAAGAATTATCATAGTGCCGGATTGCTGATGACAGTCCCACTAGAACATGGGGTCTGCCAAGATCTCAGTAAGCAAGAGCTCATCAGCAGAGACCTTAGAAGTTCATAGCTAGATCATGAGGATCCAGAGCTCAGACATCTAGAGTACCGGCTGGAGCTGCATCCCACTAGAGGGGACCAGGAAACTGTTTTGGTTGTGGTGTTGTTAGACATCATTAGATAGATTTCCCATAGAACCCTAACAAGGGTAAGATGTAGAGCTCAGAGCCTACAGTTGGGGATATGGCACGGATTCATTGTATTTACGCAACGGTCAAGAACAGCTAGGCTGAGCACCCGAGTACCGTGATTGAGATGACAGGTAGTATTGGTGGTATTTTCACCTCTATATTATTTAATTTTGGTTCTTTTGATTCATTTATTTTACCATCCTTAGTAGAGCATTACAGGTTGGTGACAGTGAGGTAGGGTCATTGCTGGGACATTGAGATGGCTTATGGAGCCAAGATTTATGTAGACTCCTTAGTTAAGGAGTGTGTAGTGGATTTAGGACCCTTCACCACTACTTCGGATCTTTGAATCCTTCCATTAGGATCCTATGGTGTCATTTTGGGTATGGAATAGTTGTCTGCTCATAGAGCTAGAGTGGACTGTTACCATAAGAATATTACTTGCAAAGATAATCTTTGAGTGGAGTCAGTGATATCAAGAGTTAGGAGACCCATTTCCATTCATATCATCTGTGCTACGCAGCTTAATCGGTGTGCGCAAGGGGGTTATCAGTTTTATGATGTTACGGTTAGTGACAAATTAGAGGATGAGTCTAGTAGACCATCCCTTGATGACCATCCTATCTTGAGAGAGTTCACTGATGTGTTTCTAGGGGAGCTACCAGGGTTACCTCCCCCACGTGAGATAGATTTCCACATAGATCTGGTTCCGGGTGTAGAGTCTATCTCATGAGCACCTTATCAGATGAGTACTCCTAAGCTATGTGAGCTCAAGTTGCAGCTTGAGGGCCTTCTGGGGAAGGGCCTAATTCATCCTAGTGTATCCCCTTGGGGTGCACTGGTGATCTTCGTGAAGAAGAAGGATGGATCTCTATGGTTGTGTATTGATTATCGTCAACTGAACAAAGTAATGATTAAGAATCGTTACCCCCTTCCACACATAGATGAATCATTTCATCAGATGAAAGGGGCTATAATTTTCTCCAAGATAGATCTTAAGTCAAGGTACCATCAACTCAGGATTACGGAGGTAGATATTCATAAGACCACGTTCCATACGAGATATGGCCACTATGAGTTCACAGTGGTGCATTTCGGTTTAACGAATTCCCCCGCAATGTTTATGAGTTTGATGAATGGAGTATTCAAGACTTTCTTATATTGCTTCGTTCTCATCTTCCTTGATGACATTCTAATTCACTCATGTATGGGTGAGGAGCACGAGGAGCACCTTCACCAGGTTCTTCATTGTCTTTGTGAGCAGCACCTTTATGGAAACTTGGAGAAGTGTGCGTTCTTCCAGATAGAGGTGTAGTAGTTGGGCCACATCATTTCTGGGGAAGGTATCGCAGTCAATCCTTCCAAGATTCGATCCATCATGGATTGGCTAGCATCCACTAATGTGACCGAGGTGTGCAACTTCATGGGTTTAGTAGGATATTACAGGAGATTTTTTTAGGACTTTTCTCGGATTGTGCACCCCATCACTTCCCTTTAGAGGAAAGGGAAGAAGTATTTACAATTAGATAGATGTGATTATGATTTCATTACACTGAAGGAATGCCTCATGACAGCACCTATTCTTGTAGTACTAGACCCTCAGGGCGAGTTCTATGTTTGCATAGATGCTTCTTTGGCAGGACTTGAAGGTGTGTTGATGTAGGAGGACGGAGTTGTTTCTTTTGAGTCTCAGAAACTCAAGGATTATGAGCTCAATTATCCAACTCATGATCTTGAGCTTGTAGAAGTTGTGCATGCCTTAGTGTAGTGGAGACATTTTCTTTGTAGCTGGATATTTACACTCAAGACTGATCACTTGAGTCTTCGCCACCTCTTCATGTAACCCAATCTCAACGCTTGTTAGCAACATTGGATGGAATTACTTTGTGAGTATGACATGGATATTGAGCATGTGAAGGGGAAGGAGAATGTATTTGAAGATGCCTTGAGTAGACATAGACGTGTGGCTATGGCCACCTCAGTGGGGATAGGTTTACAGAGTAGGATTTTGAAGCAGCTTCCTTAGGATAGTTTTTAAGTTGTAGCCAGAGCAAAGATTGAGTCACAAAGACCCCTTGAGGGGAGATTTGATGGATTTTCATTAGAGGCAGACGGCATTCTAAGACACAGAGGTCGGATATATGTTCCTAGGGATGGAGGCTTGAGATAGGACATTTTGTTAGAGGCTCATCGTGAACTTTATTCAGCCCATCCCAGGGTGAAGAAGATGCATGCCACCTTGAGACAGTTGTATTTTTAGAGAGGACTTCAAAGAGATGTGGCCTCATTTGTTGGATGTTGCTTAGAGTTCCATAATGTGAAGGCCAAGCATCAGTATCTAGCTGGCCTTCTCTATCCTCATACCATACCGGAGTTGAAGTGGGACACCATTTCCATGGATTTTTTCATTGGGTTACCTATGTCGAGATACCACCACGATGCCATCATGGTCACGGTGGATAAATTGACGAAAGTAGCTCATTTTTCTCTGGTGAAGACCACCTATATAACTAGTGTAGTGGCACGAGTATATGTTGATGACATTGTCAGATTACATGGGATTCCAGAGAACATAATTTGCGACCATGATCCTTTGTACACTTCCCATTTCTAGACCACCATGTAATATGCTCTCGGGACAAGGATCAATTTCAGCACATCATATCACCCTGAGACAGATGGATAGATGGAGCGGGTGAATTAAATCCTAGAGGACATGCTTAGGTTATGGATCACTAGTCGAGATGGTAGGAGTATCTATATTTGGTGGAGTTTTCCTAATATAAATATAGTTTCCAGAGTCTGATACGCATGGATCCTTTTCAGGAATTATATGGTAGAGAGTGCAGGGCACCTCTTAGTTAGGATAGGATTGAGGATAATGTTTCCATTGGGCTGACATTATTACAAAATATGGAGCAGTAGGTTACCTTGATCAGACAGAGATTGCAGGAGGCGTAGGACATAAAGAAGAAATATGCAGACCATCATAGGACATATCATAGTTTTGAGGTGGGCATAAAGGTGTTTCGTCGTGTCATACTGCATAAGAGCCCTATCCATTACGGAAAATGTTCTAAGTTTGCTCCTAGGTTTGTGGGTACCTTTGAGATCTTAGAGTGCCTCAGTCCCTTAGCCTATCGTCTAGCATTCCCACCTAGCCTATCTCACATTCATGATGTGTTTCACATTTTTGTGATTAGGAGATATATTTATGATTCTTCTCACATACTAGATTGGATCACATTGCAGGTGTAGGAATAGGGGCAGGTGATGGTGGAGCCCACATGCATTATAGAGTGTAGGACCCTAGGCCTTTGCAACAGAGAGCTTGATCAGGTTCAAGTCCAGTGGGACAAATATGATGAGACTACAACTACTTGGGAGGATTCTACTTTACTATGAGTGTAGTTTCCACACCTGTTCCAGTGACTTCCAGGAGGAAGTCAAGTCTAAGGGTAGGGGAATGGTAGTGCCCACTTCCCTTCAACACCTTTTTTATTATTTTTTTTGTTACTATCATCTGTACTTATGGATATATTATAGTTTTTTGATATAGCATGTTAGTAGTTATCAGAGATACTGAACTGTTATTGATTTGATTCTTAAATGATGCATGTGGACTACTGGAGACATTTGTTGTTGATATTGATATACTTTTGACATGGTTATTTATCTATAATTCTGACATGTGATATATTTAGTCATATCGAGTAGATCTTGATAATTGGATTAATGTGATGATCGTTTTGACATAAATGAAATGTGGAATAGAAATGTAATAGAAAATTGTAAGTAATATTGTATCTTGCATAGATGATATTAATTTGTATAT
The DNA here is from genome assembly GCA_019776745.2 of Taxus chinensis. Lineage (NCBI taxonomy): Eukaryota > Viridiplantae > Streptophyta > Pinopsida > Cupressales > Taxaceae > Taxus > Taxus chinensis. The sequence continues at coordinate 168,876,593 of CM034155.1, read as the reverse complement.
AGTTGATTTTAGATTTATGATGCATAGTTGACATGAATGTTTTAATGCGGCCACGAGGCCGAAGGAGGTATCCTCTGTTTTGTAGGTATATTATATTCACAACAACATCAGGGGATTGGAGACTAACCACATCAGAATTTGAGAAGAATTCAACTAGGGTCACCATGGCAACGTGTAATTGTGTGTGTGTTAGAATTATTTGGTTTGGAGAAATTGTGACCTAGGGGTCATGTGTTGTTTTGTTTTATTTTTTCCCCTTTTTATTTTTTTTTATTAATGGTAAATAGTTTTTTTGAGAGGGGCCTATACCCTCGAACAAAAAGGCTTCAAAAAGCCAGATGGAAAGTAGTCAGCACAAAAGGAGCCAAAAAACCAGCATAGAAAAGATGAACACCAAATGGGCCCAGCCCAAAACTGCCAAAACAAAAAGAGCACAGAAACGGAAAAAACCAGCAAAGGAACAGCCAGGAAACAGCAACGAAACAGCGAAGGAGCAGCAACTAAACAGAAAAAAGTCAATTGGTTATGGTTTTCTCCACAGCCGCCTTCAAAGCGAGAAAGGCCGAGATGAGGCCAAGAGCTAAGATTTGCGCAGGATCATTCTTGTCTGCCTCTTTGAACACAATGTCTTTTTTTAATGCCATGTATCCAGCCAGTTGGAGGGAGGTTGCACAGATTGCATATATTTTTGATTTGTGTTTTCGTGAAAGGTGAGAATCGCCCTCATTTCCATGCTGTGCCTGAGATGAGAGGCCTGAATTCTGCTATCCAAGGAGAAGAGTTTCTTGTAAATCTCTTCCACCTGGTTGGCCTGTAAGTCTTCCTGATCCCGCACTTTGCGCTCTGCCGGTCGACTTGGAAAAAATTTGCAGTGAGAGTCTTAAGCGCAGCAACATCCTTGGAGAGATCATCCAGGGAGGGACCAGTGGAGCTAGCTATCACAGGGGAGTGAACAGGGGCATCAGGAGGAGAAGAGTCCAAGGCAGGAGACTCATGGTGCATGGTGAGGAGGTCTTGAGCCACCTGAAGTTCAGCCCTTTTCAAACTGCGCAGGATGCGCCTCGAGGGAATAGGGGACCCGGGGACGCAGGGGGAGGCACAAAAGCCGGGGATGGAACAGGGGCAGGGGGAAGGTACAACGGAGGAAGAAGCAGGGGCAGGGGAAGGAACAATGGCAGGGGAGGGAGCCGGAACACTGGAAGGGTCAGGGAGGGAGGGCGACGACATGGAGGGGAAGGCAGTGTGATGAGAAGAGGGAGATGGCATGGAGGAGTGGGCAGGGGGGCTGGACAGCGGGAGGGGTGCCAGAAGGAACAGAGCCAGCGACAGGGGTAGAAATAGAATGACGGAGGGAGTGCAGGATGTGTTTTCCTTTAGTAATGAAAATTATTTGTTTTATTATTTAGATTTTTTGATTTGTGGTTACCCCGTTATTATTCATGGGTTGTAGTGTCTTAATTAAGCTCATTTAAATTTTCCCTAAACTAATTAAATATGTGACCAAAAAGAAGTTCATTTATTGAACTTGATTTACTCTTGGATTTTGTGTTCAGTGAAGTGTGTTTGATTTTTGAGTGTAGCACACTCTACCCTTCATGGGAAACTCGAATTTGGCCTTAGAGGCCAAATTTGGAAGCTTGTGGGATAAGTCAAACTCATCCCACACCTCTTAAATGCCCATGCTAACCATACCTATGGGTTGGGGGGTCAAATTTAGGCTCTTTTAGGTGTTTTGGGTGGTATAGAAAGGTAAAATGTTAATTGCACTTTTTTTCAAATATTTAATTTTTTCCTTTGCGGGAGTGGGCTTAGATGGAGTGTGTAAGGTTCTTGTCATTCCTCCAACCACTTATTAATTGTGCATTGGAATATGAGATTGACCAAGTGATGTGGAGTGGAGAGCAAATGAGGTGGCATCCTACTTGGAGCCACATCACCTCTCCCTCTTCTTTATCTATTTATTAAATTCTTGTTGCTTGTTTTGGTGTTGGATGATCATTTTTAGTCTCTTGAATTTTGGCAGAGTGTGAGGATTTTGCAAGAGTTGTGGATTTTGGAGCTTTGTGGATGCTTGATTGATCTTTGTAGATTCTTGGAGCTTTATACTTGGAACAAGCTCTACCATGGAGAGGTAGGAGCTTCACCTTAGTTTAATTTATGGTATTTTTTTATTGTATGTGTGTGTATGTTGTGTTACATGTTGTTGTCCCTTTTAAATGCTTGTTGGGTGTGGGTAGAATTCCTAAGTTGGGAGTGGGAGGAGACTATGAGGATTTTTCTTGTAGGGAGGCATAAGATATCACTTTTATGGAGGGATTTTGGGTTGGGTTCCCCATATAGTATGAGGATTTCTTGCATTTCTTCTTGTTCCTATTATGAGGGAGCCATAAGAGTTTTTTAGGGAGGCATAAGAGTGTATGGAGGTATAAGGGGTACTTGAGGGAGACATAAGAGTTGATAGGGAAAATTATGTTTTTCATTGGAGGTTTTTAGGTGGGCACCCATTCCCATTGGGAGGCATAAGTGGCCTCCCCATAGGTCTTACTCTTTTTGGCTTTCTTGATAAGCCTTGTGTTCTTGTTGAGTTTTTATTGTGGCTGTATGAAAATGGAATGAATGTGAAGTTGTTTGTTAAGTATTGTGGAAGCTAGTAGTTTCCATGAGTTGAAACCTTCTCCCATTGTAATGTGGTTGTGGCTCGGGGGCCAATGGGGAGGATGGCTTCTCCTCTCCATTGGGTATCTTGGCTAGGTTGAGAGCATTTCCTCTCCCCCTATCTTGTTGTGAATCATGAAAATTTTTGGAGGATCCACCTTGTTGATGTTTGGAGTATTGGAGTCTTGTTGATGACCATGTGAAGTTTCCTTAGTATTTTACCAACTTAGAGTGGAAGAAATTGTAATAATGTATTCATTCTTGTATTTACATTTTGTATGGATTTTCACTTCAAGTGGAGGAAATTGTAATGAATTTTTAAAATAAAGTTGTAATCTGATTATTGTTATTGTTATTGTATTGCATGTGGAAAGAAACAAACGAGAAAATAAAGAAGAAAGAATGTTATTGCAAAGTTAGTTTGCAAATAGAATAGAAAGTATTTTCTTCTTGTTCAAATATTTAATGTATTATGGGAAAAATAGTGTTTGATTTGAAAGATTGATCAATTTTACAATGGAAAAAAAGTATATTTTCATTGAGTATTTATTGTATTGTAAACGTGAGAAAGAAGAAAACGTAGAGATGGTTAGAATTTGAATTTGTATACAAAATATCATTGTATGGGAAATAAAGTTAGTATGGTTATTTTAAATGAATGAAAATTGTAGTAAAATGAAAGAGGAAAATAAGTTAAGATTATGTTTCATTTGGAATATTGATTATATATAAGGAAATGATAAGTAATGAAATAGATTTACTTTCCCTTCTTGCTCTTATAATGGAAGAAATAATCTAGTTAAACAAATAGAAATTATTCTTATAAGTAGATGAATTTTATTAGAAATGGAGATACTTTAAAATGATTTTACTTAACTAAGAAATGAGTAAATGAGAAACAAACGTCAATTCTAGAGCCTTAAAATGAACAAAGACAACTTAAAATGCAATTTTACACCCTTTGGAAACTTTAGTTTTTTTTGTAAAATTCTCAGCATTAAGGTTTTGTTTTTCTGAAACAGGACCACCACCCTGTGTAGAATGACGGTCCCATAACTGCCGCTCAGATAGTGGCGGCGGTCTAAAAACTGCCACCCAGTAAGGTGGTAGTCTTGTGTTTGTCACCAAGGTAAGTCGGTGGTTTAGAAACCGCCGCTCTAGAAGGCAGCAATCCACTATTTGTCACCATGGTAGGGCGGCGGTCTTAGGACCACCGGTCTGCTCTAGGTGGTGGTTTTGTCACTTATGACAGAATTCTGTGGACCCCCGCCTGTATGTGAAATTTAACCTGTTTCACTAAATTCCAAGTTTAAAAATTCAACCTATTACTAGTAGCAAGTAAAATAAAGAGAAATACTTAGGAATGAAACAACAAAAGACTTAAATGGTGAATCCAAAAGAATTCTTTCATTTATATCAAAGGGGGTAGGGTTTGCCTTAAATTTAAACCCAATACACTATAATCTTAGAAATTAAAAAAAAAAACTAGAATGGAGGAGGAAATCCCTCCCAATATTTAAATGAAATAGATTACATAAATAAACTAAATCTTCTTGTAAAATCCTTCATGGTTTCTTCCTCTTTGCTCCCATGGCTTCCTCCTCCTCAACATAGAAATATAACAAAAGAAAATGAACCAAATGAGAATATTAGAATGAGAAAAGGTTTTAATAGAATTTAATAAGGATTTTTAGGGCTTTGTTGATAACCCTAGGATCTAGTGGCTAAGATGGATTTAATCCAAGGGTGGAGAATTGATCCTACCTTTTTAAAGAAGAAATATAGTTTTACATGTTTAATGTGTAAAATTCTTAAGGGTATGTGTAGATGGGTGAGTGGGGCTATTTAATTTCCTAGGGGTGTGATGTCCCTCTTAAAACCCTTAGTGTGTGTATAAATTTATTAAAGGATCCTTTAAGCTATTAAAGTAATGAATTTAATAATTTTAGCATAGGGTTAACCTTGTTAGGTTCGAACTAAATTGAAGGGACAAAAAAATTTAATCAAGTTAATTAATCCTTGTTTCCTTCCTATAGAACTATAAATTAATGTACCCTTGTTGCATCCTTGTATCGTAACCTTCTCTTTTAACCGAAACAAAAAAAAAAATTGTCACTCTTTCAAGTTAAGTGTTAGGTTGAAGCGTGTTCTTATAATGTCATTTTTGGCGAGCATTACACTTGGGTATAGGAAATTGGGTGTTTTCTCTATCTAACCTCTCTCTAAAACTTAAAAAGGTTGTTGATTTAAATAAGTATGGGAAAATGAATAATTTGTTATCTCTCTAACCCAAAATTGATTTGGGGGTTTTGTTAGCATGTTTGAAGGGGGTTTTTTAATGCTAGCATTTTTCGTTGACATATGATTTCATGTTTTCTAGGTTACAGGTGGCATGATGGTATAAAATGATTAATAAGATGTATATGTATATACTTTACTAATATTTATGTTTTTCGTAAAATGGAAAATAAATGGTTTATCTCATATTTGGTTGTATTTTTGTGCTTGTGAAATGAAAACATAACTAATTCCTTGTATTTCATGTTGTTTAAAAAGGATTAAGGATTATACTAGTGTTAGTAAGTTTCTCTTATAGTAGTATGTACATCTTGAAATGTAATGTAGTAGCTATGGTAAATTTTGGAACCTAATATAATCAATAAGTAAAGGAAATATCTTTATTACATTAGTTCTAGTGAGAAATATCTTTCCTGTTATGAGTGCATGAAGAGGATATGGTAATGGTAAACAATTAATTGCTATTTTGTATGACTATAAAATATCTCCCTAGTGAACTATAGTTAGCCATGGAAAAGGGAAAAAGGTCTAGCATGGCTGAATTTTAGTATCGTGATAACACTAAATAATGGGGAAAATGTCAACATTGCTACTTATGAGGTCAAATAACTCTTTGACTCAAAAGAGTATCTCTATGTGTATAAAGTTAAAAATGTTGCATAGAGAAGAAAATTCTAGCTTGAATTTAAATCTTGTTATGGCCATTGCTAGGTCACAAAACAATTTGTAGCATTAAAAATTATATGTAATGTTTAGTGTGTGGGTGAACATTTTTTCAATAGAATGAAATCACCCCTATAATTTTATATAGCTATAGTGACTTACAACCTTTTGAGACTGAGTGTTGCATCACCATGTGGATTATCTCGTGCCTTGCTCAGGTGGTAATGTTGTTTATAAATATGCGTAAATGGATCTTCGTTTTTAAATAGAAACTAGGAGAGTATCGTCTAACCAAAAGAGACCCAATTAAGTAGGTAAATTAATCATTGCATACCTTGTTAAAATTTTGAAATAACTATTAGGGAAATCATGAAAAACATCTTCTCCTTGCAGATCTTTATGACTATAAAGTTTTTATTGAGTAATTTAAGTAAATTTAGTGGAATAACTAGTATTATCTTCATTTAAAGTGAACCAAAAAATTAAAAAAATATGGAACTTCATGTTCGGAATGGGAATATTTATAACCATGTATTATGATAATACTAATTTTAATGGTTTTTGTGGCAATGTAATAAGGAGGAACCCTTCCACTGATTTGAAAATGGTTGTTACTTTATTATCTAAGTATAAAATCAAGTGCATGATGTGGAAGAAAAATGATAAATTGAGATAATATTGCATGAAAATTAAAGGAAGACATCTAAGACCTTTTTATGTCACTCCTTTCTAAAATGATTCAAATGTGATCATTATTATAATGTAAAAATCTTATCGTGAACATGTAACACCCATAATTTCGACGTTCCAAAACCACATTTATCCTTAAAAACTTGTCTGGGAGGTTGCGGATTTTTATTTTTTTTAAATTACAAGGGTGTCAAACCCTAATATACGTTCAATTAATTCCTACCTTCAATGTTACGTTTCATAGGATAGATCAAGTCTAGATTATTAATTAAATATTCTTAATCCAAATCTAATGTCAATTTAATTATCATCACTAGATAAGTATCTATTAATTTCTCTTACTAGGTTAAACAGTTTCCCTCTTTGGAATTAACATTCTACCCACATTTAATAAACCCTTATCCTTAGTTACATTAATTCTCTTAATTTATTTTCTTTAATGACCATAGAATCATTCACTAAAACCTACTAGAAGGGTTACATTTTAAACTTAATACACTAGATCCCTAAGTGGCCCCATTCACCCATTTACAAATACATTTGATTTATTTAAAACGTATAACCATAATATGAATATTCTCACCTAACAATTGTAGGGTTGATCCTTGATTGTTTGATCAAATCCATAGGGACTACAAGATTAGATCTACCCAAAAGAATCCCTAACCATCCGTAAGGGAGTCTTCTTAAGGATTTCTTACCTTAAGCTCATTCATTTATTCCTCTTTGGTATGAAGGTAGAAGGAGTGGATGCCATGGATCAAAGGAATCATGAAAGACTCTTCTTGGAATCAATGTACAAGAAGAAGGGGATACCATCCATTTGGCTCCTCCTTTAGAATAGTTGAATCTTAGATTAATCATGCATTCTTAGTTATTTTATTGGAATACAAGCATTTATTCTAGATTTGGTTTGAGATCTATTGTTGATTAGTTCTTTTTTTTTCATTGATGGGGAAGAAACCCAATGTATAGATCAAGATTTTAATGTATTTAAATCCCTTTATGTAGGTTGAAGTATCGGTCCAAACAAGCATAGACAACCCACATAGGATGGATATGCATTTATGTGAAGTTTCAATCCATAAGAACCAATGGCTTGGCCTAAAACAAGTTCTTTTAAAAAAACCTCTGTGCTACCCACGTCGGTTCAACCAAAGGCACTGGTTTTTGTGTAAATAACAAGTTTTTAGATTTTTTGTTTTAAAATCATGGAGGGAGGGGTAAAAGATTAACTCCATAGAAAACAATTTATTCAATGTGAAGAAAGCATAACAGTCTAAGAGGCATCTGATATCCACAAGCGCGCAATAAATGCTTTTCAAGTTTGTAGAAATGAATTCGGTGCAGTATCCATTGACCAATGTCAATCACAGGAATACCAATGACGGTTCATTCATCGATGTCGGTTACTGTCGGATAAGTCCATTTTATAAATTTTGACATATCTTTCCAATTTTGTGGTTCAAACTTATCCCAATGCCATTTACGACAATTATTCATTAAATTCAAGGTTTATGAGCAAATCATGATATCATTTAAATTGATAACTAAGCTTGGAGTAACATTTTAAATTCTGAAATAAGAAATAGTGACCGATGTCCGTAGTGAGTACACAGACGCCAGTTAAGACTGACCATTAATTACTAATCGCATAGATCATTAATTACTATGGCCATGAGGCACTTATCTAATAAGTGCTGAAACAATACATAATAAGTGCTAAACCAGTGCATAAAGACTGTATCTGTGAGAAAAAATAATTGAAGTTTGAAAAATATTTTTACTTTAAATTCTTCTTGATATAATCTGTCTCGTTCTTTACTTATACATATGTTGAAGAATTCGTATTTTAATGGATGGTAGGGTAACACTTTTTATATCATCATAAGTATTGGATTATAATAGATTTGATTTAAATTTTGTTTTCACTAGAAAATTTTAAAAATTAAATTTGAACTGACATTTAAAAAAAAAAATTACAAAGAATCCTCACAAAAATGTGTAATTCAAATTACCCAATCAACAAAAAAAAAACTTCAAATTTTTTAAATAATATGACCTTCTAAATTTATACTTAATTTTAAGATCATGATTTTCAATGTGTAAAATCATGTAACTTCAATATATGTATTTGAATAAACCTGTGTTTTTGTATGAATTGGGTATCCAAAGGTAGTTTGAGGACTTTGTACGATTTCCTTTGAATTAAGATTTAGTGTCACATTGTAACAATATACATTTATATTTACAATTAAAATAAAATATATTATTCTTAAATAGCTTACAATTAAATTGAAATATAAATATGTATATACATTTATTTAAATTTAAATAAAATAGTACATCAGATTTAATTAACTTCTTCTTAAATTATTAATTGTGTAGTCGAGGAGTTTGTGCCTGGAATTTTTTAGGTAGCTGTTTAGTGGAAACTCTATACTAAACTTATGGTGGTTATGAATAATTGTTTCTGGATTTTTGTAGTTCTACACACCATCTTGTGCTGACGTGGGCTGCAATACATGGCTTGGGTTCGTTGATAGGGCCTTAATCACCTTTCAAGAAAATGTGTTCTGCAGGTGTATGGGCAAACTCCATTACCATTTGGAGCATCCTCCATGTCTATATGACAATGTGTCAAAGGAACACTATCAATGTTTTAGCTACTTATGATTGGTTGGTATTGGTGTGGTTTGGCTTGGCATGTTTATGTGTGCAAATGAAATCCTTTTCTTAGGTGTGAATCCTCTCCCAAAAGTTGTGACATGGAAACATTTTGTAAACATGGGTATCTTCACAAGACATAAGCACGCACTTCCCCACTACAAAGGAATGTTATTCAAATCCAATCAGTTCTCTTTTGGAAGCAAACTCTCTACAGGTACTAAGCATCAAGCTCCAAAGTAGTTCTTTGGAACATAGCTTGAAAATTTAAGCTACATTTGTATATTATTTGGAGTGCATGATTTTTGTTAGCAACTGAGGATATTAGTATTAAAATGGCATGATTTTCTCTTATTTCATCATACATGTAAGGGACCTTTATAAGGCGTGGTTGACATTCTTGGTTGGTCCAGTTATGTCGAGGAAACTCAAAATATGGTTATCAATGCAACAATACAAATTTTTGGTGGTTGGGAGGGTTTGTTTGGCTTGGTGCTTCGAGATTACATTTGATTTGGGGAAGATGACCCTGTTTTATTGGTGTGTGAGTTTTGACATTGGCATTAGCATTCGCATTATACGGTTAAAAATAATAATTTAGGAATACATATTTTCACCCAATCTACTCTATATATTAGGATAATAAGTTGTATCCTATTATTGTTCTAGATTTGGAGTTTTGGGTTTGGACATGGAGCCCCATGCATGCATATATAAAAGTGGAGTAGTGTTTGCTATTGTGGTTCAGGAGCACGTTTTGTTGGTGTATGTGGATGTTATCTGAAAATGTTCATGAGGTTATTTCATTGAATATGGAGAGTCATGTGAATGGTCATTAGAAGGCCTCAAAGAAACCTTCCCTCATGGAATATAATAGTTGTCAAACACACTCAAATTGGAATTACAAAAGGGCCTTAGAACCCGTAGAAAATGCAACTAACATGTGTAATGTCAACCCCGCATCTCACACTCATCGGTTATTTCAAGCATGGATTACTTACCTCCTCTCTTACTTACTTTTGAAACTTTCACTTCATTTTACAGTAAATGGAACGTTTGATATGGAATTTAGCTTGTTAGTAATGCATTGTTATTCATTTTGCAAATCATATTGAAAATTACATAAAATGATTTCTGCATCATGTAATAATATGTCAAAAATCGATGCCTCAAGCAGTGTGCCATAATTCTAGGCCTTATACTTTATAAGAACAAACCTTACTCATAATTACATTTGTTAATGTTTTGCAGCTAGTCAAACTGGAAGATAAAATGGTGTTTAAATTGCATACTTGGGACATTGAAAAAGCCTTAAATTGTGACAAAATCCTCTTTAAAATGTTGTGCAAGAAGCTCCTCTAAAACTCGCTCAAAAAATAATATAACCTCTTCATTATTGTATGATGACCCTATATCAAACTAGGAACATTTCCTAAATGCTTGTTGGTCATGGTTGTGAAGTGGGTTTCCAAACACTTTGGAAAATAGTTTTTTGGGAGAAACCATTAACCTATGATTGATCCCTCCGAAAACCACTCCGTATTGTTGTGCCTATGGATCCCAGAATAAAATTTGACCCCTCTTAATTGTTATATGGGGTATAGTGTAATATAAGGAATAAGGAACTGGAATAAAGAGGAACCCTTCCACTGATTTGAAAATGGTTGTTACTTTGTAATATAAGTATAACATCGAGTGCATGATGTGGAATAAAATTGATAAAGTGAGCTTAATATTGCACAAAAATTAAAGGAAGACTTCCAATCCCTTTTTATGTCACTATTTTCTAAAAGGATTCAAATGTGATCATTATTATAATGTACCAATCTTATTGTGAACCAATGTTGCTACAAGAAGAAATGATGAGAATTTTTTCAGTCCTAACCGAGGGAATTAGACTCTCCTATTAGTATCTTGTGGTAATAATTTCCTTGAAATTATTCTATGTTCATAATTCCCTCGATGTTTCCTTGAACAACTTAGAGAAATATGTGAAGGGAACTTGATCCAAATTTTGTTTGCACCAAAAAAATATGTCCTTGGGACTCCTATTGGTCTCATAAGTGATCTTATTAACAACCCAATTATATAAGGAAAAATTAAATAAGGGCCTTATACCTTGTTTTCATGGGTTCCTTTTTGGGAATTTATGCTTTCAAGACAACACCCAAGTTTTGGGTGGTTTTAGGTAAATGTAATTTGACCAATGTTGTATCCTTCTATGGTCACACCCTTATACTAATCCAAAAAAATTCACTCTACCAAATTTAGGGAAGGAAAAATCATGTTCAAGAATGCTTAATCTACTTACAAGACACCTTGGTAAGAGGTGCATGGGTATTCGTGACTTGGTGTTCGAGTTATACTCTTCTCCTTATCTTTAGTAGGACAACAAGTTTTCTTGAATCCATAGGAGATTGGTAGCCGAGAAAATATGTTGGGGTCTATGTTGGTTAGTTGTGCACACCCTCCGTTGTGAGTGATGGCTAGTGTTAGCATCGTGCCTTTATGAAGATGCGCACTCTTGACCCCAACCTTTTATGTTTATAATTGATGTTGAAATATATATTTTGAAATTTTTAGTGGGATCAAATGAAGGAATACTAACTCTATATTAAAATCATCAATGATGTGGACCATGATTGCATTTTGGCACTGTGTTCCCGAAATATATGATCCATACTTCTACAAATGTAATACCTCTTTGTAGCTGATTATAAGCATTCAAAAATTAAAATCGTAAACCTTGTGTTAACTATAATGATGTAAAAGTAATTGGTAGCATGATTATGTGGGCCCATTATTATGCTTCATGTGACAAGTGCAAATGTATTAAGTGTTACGTCATATAACAATAACAAAAAATGTTAGCTTTTCTGTAACATTTTGGATGGTAAAATTTATGGGTATTACAAATACATTATTTAAAGCTAAAATAACATTTTCATGTATTAGTGAGTTTCTATTAAAAATGTACATTATTGTTTTATGTTTTAAGTATTACCTTGCCTTGTGATTTTTAGAGATATACCTTTTTCAAATCTAGATTATAGACTTTGATTATTAACTCTTGTATCATTTTTATTAATGAATAGTTTGTAAAAAATTGTGACTAGTTATAGATGGGACATCCATAATCTCAAAAAATTGGTCATATGCAATACTTGCATAATTTTATAACATGGATAAATTCGAAAATATCGAACAAAAAATAATTATAATTCAATTAAGAAAAAAACTAATAGTCAAATTTTCCTCCAAATTAAATTTCTCTCTCTCTCTCTCTCTCTCTCTGTGTCTCTCTCTCTCTCATACCCAGGGCCTATGGGTAGATACCTACATAGTCAATATTTCCAATAGGCTCCGAAGTTTCTATAGAGACGAAAATGAATTTGACATTTTGTTGAATTACTATTTGGGGGCTTTCTTGTTGCTCTTCATGGGTTTTTTATTCTTTAGTAAATTTGTAACTACCTTCAATTGAACGAACACCCAAGTAATTTCACTTTATTGCAAACCAATAAGTACATGGAGATGGGTTTTTATGTGGGGGATAAATATCAAGTCTTGAAAATTTCAAGGATACTTTAGGCTCTAGGCTAAGTTGCTGACTACAAGAAGGACATAACACCATTCATTGCTAAAGAAATGAAGATTGTAAATCAATAATAAATATTCCCTTTCGAGTTGGTGTTGCAATGAATATCCAAATATGGTGTCATATAGATTTTTTAATTTATTTTACTTATTAAGTTTGGATTTTATTCCTATTATTGAAGGTGGCACATAGTTGTGGTGTTAGAAACTTAAACAAGTATATTATAAAATGTGAATATCTCTGTGTGTTGATAAGCTTAAGTGAATAACTATTTTTATGGCCTAAAAATAATGCCCTATCATTTGAATTGAGTAATGTCACATCAAGGACATTGAAATAAGGTAAAAACACTACCATGTTGTGTGAATGGTTGAATTTAGAATATCCTATCTTTATTCACCATATGCAAAGAGAAAAAAAAGACACCAATTACGTGAAGCATGTGTGTGTGTGTGTGTGTGTGTGTGTGTGTGTGTGTGTGTGTGTGTGTGTGTGTGTGTGTGTGTGTGTGTGTGTGTGTGTGTGTGTGTGTGTGTGTGTGTGTGTGTGTGTTTGTCCGTGTGTGTGCATGTAACAAAGAGAAAAAAATATAGTTAAGATTATATATGAATAATGTCCATTGTTATACAATCTTCAAAAGCACAAGATTTATTATTGACTGCACCAATAGTGAACTTCATATATGACAAGCCTTCAAGGAGGTTTAATAAGGTCAAAATAAAGAAATGATTGTGCATGAAGCATATAAAGAGAAACAAAGACATAATTACATGAAGCATATGAAGAAAAACAAAGACATGATTATATGAAGCATATATATGAAATTACAAAGACATTTCATATGTGTGACAAAGTGAAACAAAGATTATTATGATGTCATATCAAGATTTCTTCCATTATTATGCAATCTTCCAAAGCACAAGATGATTATATTATGTCATATCAAGAAACAAAAATTATTATGATGTCATATGACTTGAGTGGACACATTTTTATGTTAAAAATTATTATCTTCATCCACCATGTAAAGAGAAACAAAGATGATTATGAAGCATGTATGTGTGTGTGTGTGTGTGTGTGTGTGTGTGGTCTTGAAAGAGTGAAAACAATATGTTAGATCATGTCATTACATCATCACAATACATGTCAGTACATCATCATAGTACATGTCATTTATTAAAATCATGTTGTCACACATCATCCTACTTCATCAAGTCACATGTATATACAAAAATGTCACGCATCATAAAATATGATCATATGTCAAATATCAGTACGGAAATATATCAACACATGAGATCACAAGAACATCATAAAATTTATATCATAGTGGTCCAGGAACAAAATTCACATATATATAATATATCTAGTACACAGAATACAAACACATGCATTCGAGCTAGTGCCACGTCTCTAAAAATATAAGAACAATGTATGCAACTAAGTGTGTCATATATATAAGACCACACGGTCGCATAAGACTGTATACACATCTCCATGGTATGTCTAGAACACCAGATCATATATACCAAGCTATATATATGCATACAAAAAATGTATGTCTCACATGTCCATATGGCATATATATCTATACATCCTATGAAGAATCATGAAACATCCTCCCTCTCTTGGCCTTGCTAATAGAAGCATCTCCATGTCCTCTGGATGTAGTAGAGGGAGATGGAACTACGGATTTCATCCATGTGGTCCTAGGCATAAAGCTCACCTATAACTCAACTTGCACATTCATAAACATCAAGTTTTTAACACCCACATTTTTAAGAAGTGGATATATTGAAAATAAATTCATAATTTATAAACTTAGAAATTTTATTGCATGTGAAATATTACTGCAACCTCGTGATCCCTATAAATTTGTCGTTGACACTCTACATGGTCAAGGGTAGACACTCCCTGACTCATGCCAAGTTGTATACAAATAAATATCAAATTAAATATTTCATGTAGAATTTTATATTGTAGATTTAGTAAGAAAAATTTCATCCAAAATTTAAAATTTTTGAAAAATTGTACTTGTGTCATAGGATCTACAAATGATATCGTAACAAAAATAGTAGCTTCCACAATTTTCATAAAAGGAGGATTTTGTTAGGTAGTCATAAGATGTACAAACAACATGTAGATCGACATTAATTGAAAACTATCCAAGAGAATGGTGTAAGGAACTAAGTCTCATGCATATATATTAAATTCTAGAACACGTATAGATATGTATGTTAATAATATTTAAACAATCTTGAACATTAACTATTAAAATATGTCAAACTAACCTAGGTAAAAGTAACGTGAGGCATGCTAGTAGTCTCAGTTACCAGAACATATGATGTCCCGCCTGGCTTCGTAACTAGATCTTGCTGTTTAAAATAAAAAATATATTATTTTTTTACACAAGTATGACGTAATCAAGTATATATATTTAAATCTCAAATAAAATAAACTTTTCTATATATATTATTTATGTGACATTTACCTATGAAAGACAAGGGACATTGCGAAAAATAATTTCAAAAACATCTTCCATCATCAAATATGTAAAAAAGAGATCATGTGACCGAGTAAAGGGTGTTTCACCTGCAACACATACAACACCACATAACCCATAGTGGTGTGGTGTGCTAGATTTGACACCTCCACCAACATCGTTAGATGCAATCTGGCTATTATGCTAGGCTAGAGTGTTAGTGAGAGACCTCAATGCATACAATGTGTCATTCTCTAGAACCTCCTTCACTATAGGAGGGATAATTGAAGGTTGTGGGGGTTTTTGGGTGTGGGGCATCCTAGGTTGACCAACTACAATACATGCATTTGGTCTAGTCTGTGCAGAGTCACCTCCTTAACCATAAAACCTAGAAGAGTCAAAATAATTGGGGACCTCATTAAGAACAAACTCAAAATATAATTTCTTCAAAAACTAAAGAGGAACCTTGTTTTTGTTGCATGGTGGATAATAAAAAACCATCCACCATTGGTTCAAAAAATTGTTCTTAGTTCGCTCACCATGACACCAATGGATAGGGAACCGTTTGTAATTAGTCGTGAGGGGGGCATTAGTTTTTGTAGAAAATAAGGGATAAAATATGTGGAACAATCCATCACAGAATCACAATAGTAGAAACTAATATGTAGAAAATATTATAGATCTCAAATAAAATTGTAGAATAAAAATAACACAACACAAAGAGACATTATTTAACATGGTTCACCTAATTTGGGTTATGTCCACCAAGAATCACTCGCTTAGATTTTATTACAATATACCACTCTTTCAATAAAATACCTAGATCTCTTTGGAGCTATGCTCAAAAAACTCTACAGAATACACACTCGAATTCATACACATCTCTAATGTTACATAAACCCTACCATATGCACAAAACCACATAAGTAGAAAACTTATTAAGTCATTTTACAAAATTGCAGGTATTAAAACCATGGGCTAAAACCATCCCATAAACCTATGGGTAAAAAATCCCACCCATATGAGAAAAACATGTTTCCTGATATATCATGCACATTTTCTTAGGCCAATTTTTTTTTCTCAAGTGCTGCTCCCCTGAACCCTAGTGAGACAATTGTGGAAAGTTTACAATACTCTTAGTGTATAGTCTTCAGCACTTTCACAAAAGTAAATAGGATCCACAACCTAACAATCTCCCACTTGGAGACTAGTTTTCCTCTAAGAAAGCTTATCAACCCTTCACTAGTTTCCATGAACACCAACCAAAGCTAAACACAACTTTAGTTTTTCCCTTGTGACAAGCTTGGTCATCATGTCTGCAAGATTCTGACTAGTATGAATCTTCTCTAG
Source organism: Taxus chinensis (assembly GCA_019776745.2). Classification (NCBI taxonomy): domain Eukaryota; kingdom Viridiplantae; phylum Streptophyta; class Pinopsida; order Cupressales; family Taxaceae; genus Taxus; species Taxus chinensis. Next base: position 168,860,190 of record CM034155.1, on the reverse strand, counting down.
ATTTAACTTCTCTTCCTCCAAAGTTGTCCTGATGAAATGGTACCTTAGTTGTATATGCTTTCTCCTAGAGTGGAAAGAAAAGTTCTTAGCCAGGTGTATAACACTCTAACTATCACTATGCATATTTCTTTCCTCCTACTTATGGCCCAACTCCTCAAGAAAATTTTGTAACCAAATAATTTATTTTTTTTCCTTTGTGGCAGTAACATACCCAACCTTCGTGGTTGACAAAGCCACCAACTTCTGTAGTCGTGAAATATAGCTCACTATTGTCCCACCTATAGTGTATGTATAACCTATCATGCTCCTCCTGATGTCTACATATCCATCCATATCTGAATCTACATAGCCACAAAAAGTGGTATTTGATCCACTGTAGGACAAAAGTATCCCTATGGTCCCTCTCAAATACTGAAGGATCCACTTTGTTGCCTGTCAGTGATTTCTACCTGGATCACTCATAAATCTACGCACCACTCCCACTGCATGGGAAATATCAGGCCTGGTGCACACCATGGCATACATCAAATTGCCAACTAATTACGAGTAAGGTACTTGGAAATCTAGTTTCTCTCTTGTTCTTTCTTGGGAAACTGCTCCTTTGATAACTTGAAATGGCCTGCCAAAGAAGTCCCAACCACTTTAGCATCCTACATATTAAACCTCTCCAAGACCTTCTTAGTGTACTCTTCTTGAGATAAATTCAGCTTTCATTCCTTCCTATCCCAATATATCCTCATACCAAGGATTTGTTTGGCTACCCCCAAACCCTTCATAGTAAATGATTCACTTACCTGCTTCCTGAGTACTTTTATTTCCTGCATGTTTTTACCTACAACCAACATTTCATCTAAATATAGACACAGGATAATATAACTGCCATCCTCAAATTTCTTTGTGTACACACAATGGTCATAATGGCATCTAATATAACCTTTCTCCATCATAAAGCTTTCAAATTTCTTTTACCATTTATGTGGAGCTTGTTTGAAGCCATATAAGCTCTTCTTTAGTTTGCACACCATCTCCTCTTTACCTTTGACTTCATAACCCTCTGTTTGTTGCATTTATACATCCTCCTCCAAATCACCATAGAGAAATGCAGTCTTTACATTAAGCTGGTTTAAGTGTAAGTATTCTACTATAACTATTACAAGAATAGTTCTAATAGAATTTTTTTTTACAAGAGAAAAAATATCATCAAAATATATACCTTTTTCTGTGCAAACCCCTTGACCACCAACCGAGCCTTGTATATTTTCTTGCATCCTTATTCCTCTTTGAGTTTGTACACCCACTTGTTATGTAATTCTCTTTTTCCTTCTGGTAGCTTCACCAAATCCCATGTTTGGTTCTCCATGAGAGCCTGATACTCCTCATCCATGGCTTGCTCCCACTTCTTCCTTACATCTACCTCCATTGCTTCATCAAATCTCTTTGACCCTCCAGTTCCAGCGAGTAACATATAATAAAGAGAAGGAGAAAAACTTTAAGGTTCTCTTCTTACCCTAGAAGACCTCCTCAATACATGAGTTTGGGGGTTCTGTTAAGGAGGTTCCTAAACTGATTCATGTGTCACTTTCCCATCTAGAATATCCTCTACCATTGCATATTATTTCTTGGATTCTTCCTTGTTTTCCTGTAACTGCTTCTTATACATTAAATTCTCATTAAATACCACATCCCTAGATTGAATGATTTTCTTTTCCTTAATACTCCAAAATTTATATCCAAAGTCATCACTACCATAACCAATGAAAGTTCATTTTTCTTACTTAGCCTCTATCTTGGTCCTATCATCCCTGTCTATATGGACAAACACCTCACATTTAAAGAATCTAAGAAATAAATAATCAACTTTCTTACCATACCAAGCCTCCTCAGGCATGTCTCCATCCAAGGCACTCAAGGCTCCTCTGTTTATCAAGTACACAGCTGTGCTCACGAATTCTACCCAAAAAGAAGGAGGCAATCTTACATGTAACCTCATGCTCCTAGCACATTCCATTATTGTCATGTTCATATTTTCTGACACCCCATTCTACTGTGGTGCTTCTGGAACTGTATTTTTTCTACATATTTCACTCTTAGAACAATAATCATCAAATTCATTATTACAATACTCCCCTTCATTATCTGACCTAAGACATTTTATCTTAAGACTTGTTTCCTTATCTAACAAGGCTTTCCATTTAACAAAAGTGTCAAATACATCAGATTTCCTTCTAATACAATAAACCCAACTTTCCTTGTTGCATCATCAATAAAAGTAACATAATAAATTGAAACCGCAAGAGATGGCACCTAAGATGGACCACACACATCAGAATGCACTAACTCTAACTTACTCTCTTTCTTGGTAGGTCCAACCTGGAGAAACCTTACTCAATTTTGTTTTTGATATATGGAGTCCTCACAAAACTCCAAACCTATTTCTGTATATCCGGGAAAATCCTTCTTTATGATCTCCATGCCCTTATGGCTCGTATGACCAAGTCTATAGCGTCACAATGTTGTATCTACTTTTAAAGCAACAAGATTACAAACATTAGTACTATTAGTGGTTAAATACAAGGTTCCAACCTTATTACCTCTTTCCACTACAAGAGCACCCTTGGTAACCTTCCAAGAGTCTGCTATAAATATCACAGTAAAACCATCACTTCCTAAATTCCCTGCCGATATCAATTTTTTTCTTAATGTAGGCACATGTCTAACATCCTTCAATAGCCAAGTATTCTGATTTTTTAGCTTAACCCAAACATAACCTTTTCAAAATATGTTGCAAGGATTATCATAACCAAGAAAAACATGCCCAAAATATCCTTAAACATAATCAACAAAATGATGCCTATGTGGAGTAGCATGGAAAGAAGCCCCTAAATCTAAAACCCAAGATTTAGTAATATTGTGTAAAGAAAGAATCAAAGTATCTTAACAGACATTACCCATTGCCACATTTGCATCCTTTTTTTCTTCCTGTTGTTTCTACTTGTCCCAAATCTCTCAATAGTCCTTCTTTACATGTCTAGACTTTCCACAGAGCCAATATACTATCTTGCTTTTAAATTTTGACCTTTCTTGATCCTTCGTCTTTCCAAATCTTCCTCTAATCTTTTGTCTCCCTCTAGTTTTCACTGTCAAAGCAATCCCTGAAGTAAAAGATTCCCCAGAGATTTTTCTTCACATTTCCTCACTTAGAATCACCCCTACAACATCCTCAAACTTCAATTTTGAGTTAGCTGGAACTGAGTTTATTACCGCCATAACCAAGCTATTCTATCTCTCAGGTAAAGAGCATAGAATTAATAAAGCCCTAAATTATTCATCAAATTCTACTATAACTAAAGCTAGCATATTTACAACTGTATTAAAATCATTTAAATGACCTTCTATTGAACCATTCTCAGACAACTTCATATCAAACAAATTTTTCATTAAAAATATCTTGTTAGAGGTAGAGGGTTTTTCATAAAACTTCCCTAATGCATCCATCAGTTCTTTTGTAGTCTTTTCCTTTGAAACATTAAACAATACCGAATATGCAAGAAAAAACTTGGTTATCCCAAGTGCCTTCCTATCTAGAAAATCCCATTCTGCATTCGTTATGCTCAAGGGTTTGTTCACCTTCTCAGATAATGGAATATAAAGATCCTTCTGATAAAGGTAATCTTCCATCCGCATCTTCCAAAGACTGAAATTCTACCCGTTGAATTTATCAACCCTTGATCTTCCATCATTTTTCGTTGCTCCACTCAAACTAAAACTTTCCTTGTAATTCAACACTTAAGCAAACCAAACCAGGATCTGATACCAATTGTTAGACAATAAGGGATAAAATATGTGGAAGAATCCCTCACAAAATCGCAACAGTAGAAACTAATATGAAGAAGATATTACAGATCTCAAACAAAAGTGCATAGTAAAAATAACAAAACAAAAAGAGACAATATTTAACATGGTTTACCCAATTTGGGTTACGTCCACAAAGAATTACTTACTCAAATTTTATTACAAGCCACCGCTCTCACAATACAATACCCAGATCTGTTTGGAGCTATTGTCAATTAACTCTACAAAATTCACACCCAATTCATACACATCTACAATGTTACATAAACCCTACCATATGCAAAAAAACCACATACGTAGACAATTTATTAATCAGTTTTATAAAACTGTGGGCAAAAACCATCCCATAAACCTACAAGTCAAAAAATAAAGAGGAACCTCGTTGTTGTTGCATGGTATATAATAAAAAACCATCCACCATTGGTCCCCAAAATTTGTTCTTAATCTGATCATCATGACACCAATGGATAGGGAGCCGTTTGCAATTAGTTGTGAGGGGGGCATTGGTTTTTGGGTCCGCAAATAGTGTAAAATTACAGTCTTTTCGAAAAAAATTATTTCACGACCGCATGTGATAATTTTTCTACATAACAACACCTACAATCATCTCTAAAAGTATTTCATATATCTATTTGGTTTGTTACAGAGTCAAATTTTCCAATCAATGTTTGAAGTGTTTTGGCTAAAGTCATGCAGTTTGGATTTATGAAATGATTTTGTCTGATAGTGTTAATAAGATTCTTAATGGAAATTTTATTTTCTCATATTTGTGTAATGATATCACCTTGGGTTCTTGGTGGTTATGAGGGGATGATAGGAACCACGAGTGGTGGAGAAACGTTTAGAGGAGGGTTATGAGGAAGTAGAGGAATGTTTAGATGAATTAGAGGATTAACAACTTGCCAAGCAATTGAAAAAATAAAGAAATTTTATACATAACCAAAAGATTGAAAACCCCATGAAAACCAAAAAAAACAAACCTAACATGCAAGAAAATTAATAAGAAATTAGGGATTATCTCTTTGTCTCGGTGGCATCATGTAAATTACTGCGATCTAGAAGAAAAAATTATAGTTTGGAAGGGTAATGCAAAGTGCGAGTGCCAATAATGGAAAGAAAAACATGATTTGGAGACAAGGGTGGGAAAAAATGAGGGTTGCAGCTATTTTTTTATTAGAGAACCACGATCATGGTTTAGAACTATGGTCACGCTTTAAAACCGTGCTCAAGGTTTTAGGTTGGGGAATTTCCCAAAACTAAAAAAACAAACTAGGATCATGGTTTTTAAAACCGTGATCGTAGTTCATTAAATTTGGGATTTGATTTCAACTTTAACTTGCTACACTTACCCCTAACTAACAAGATTCGGTTAGTTTTATGTCTTTGATATGGTTTTATTCTTACTTTTCATGTGTGGGGAACATGACACCAATGTTCCATTTCCATTTTGCACCAAAAATGACTAAAGTCAAAGGAAAATTCTAGTGGTAGTGGAATTTTTTATGTTGTTCACGATCAAGTGGTACTGATCAAACAACATTGGTGATAATTACAAACATTGTGATTCTAATAGGAATTAATGTGAAATATTTCATGTATATGTTCTATTGTGTAGTTTTATAATAAGTGAGTTGTGATTCCTATATACTTCCCTAATGTACAAGCATAGTGGCGAACAAAATTACAAGAGTAAGTCAATTCATGGATCTTGAAAGGGTTTTTTTGAGGATCTAGAAAAGCACATGAAGTGGACAATTGATGAGACTTGTTCATGTCAAGGTTTTCCATGGAATGAGAGAGCCTTTATTTTGATCAAGATAAAGAGTCACACTGTAGGACATGTTTCACAGGGGTGATCATACTATATATGAGTATGTGGATTTTTTCTACCATGTTCATACTAAGGGGGAGAATGTTAGGAAAATACTTGTTAGTGCTTACATAAGTCAATAATTTAATATTGCAAGAGAGTTGTTAATACAACTTACATAGGATATTGAGGAGTGATTATAGGGATGCGAGTTTCCAGAAATAAATCAACTATATTAGGGTGAGTGGTTATAGGAAAAACAATTATATATTTATAACCATGTATGAAAATTAATTAAGTTTTTGTGTGTTTGATCTGCTGATGTACCTTTAATATCTTTATAAGACCATATGAAGACATCCTAGAATTATGTAAGGATCGCTATGAATGTATCTATTTTGTCTTTTGATAATCCTATACCAAGTTATAGTAATTTGGGATTGTCACTTGTTCAAATATTAATTATGATGGTTTCTTATACCAACAATTTATATATATCATTGTCTTCAAATGATTCTGTAGGTTTATGGAGGTCATCTAGCTCATCCGAAATTGATTCTTCTCTCTCTAGTTCCTTAGAATTTTTTTGACTAGGATGTGATTTCTTTTAATTTTGTTTACTTTCATTTTTTTTCACTTTTTGCTTTTCACATAGTGCCTCAGTGAGGTTTTTGTTATCCCAATTTTGCCCCCCAGTGAAATTGATCAAACCCAACCCTGCATAGGAAGAAATATAAGGGTCAGTTCCATCGTATGAGCCCGTGTTTCAAATCAAACAATCAGGTTACAGGTGGACTCAAAAATGGAGGAGCCGGGTCGGCAAAGGGGGCAAACAGTGTCAAAGAAACTAGAGGATCAAAGGAGAAAAACAGGGAAAGGCTCAAAGTTTTCAGACTTAGCCACATATGAGTAGACTTAGGGCTAAATAATAGACTCATAAAATGTGCGACGCATCAGCTTAGTGTAATTCCAAAAGGGAATTTTAAAATGGAGGCCTCAAACATGCGCAAAGGTTCCATGTGTCCTAGGCCCAAAAAGGGACAGAGTCGGCTGTTGAAAATTCCAAACAAGTGGAAAGAACCACGTGTCAGTTCGGTGAAATTTCAAAAGTGAGAGCCCAAGGCGGAGACTCAAACTAGCATCATCTCTCCACGTGGTTAGGGTCCAATAGAGGTCAAATGGCAGCAGGCCTAAATTCGTTAAGTATAAGAGTGTTGGTGAAAGTCTCCTCGTGTCTCATCATCACAAATTCAAAGGCATGACCCAAAGTGGAGACTCAAATGAGCACAAGGCTTCGAAATGACTAGGGTTCAAGAAAGGCATCAACCTGAATATGCTAAGTATTGCAGACTCACAGAAGGTGCCACGAGTTAGCTCGGTGCATATTCAAAGGTAAATCTAAAAGTGGGTCTCCCAAACTAGCACTGACCTTCCACATTTCCCAGGTTTGAAAAGGGAAAAATTCGATAGTTGAAAAGTCAAGATGGGGGAGAGTCAGTGGAGGTTGCCACGTGCCTCAATGATGCAAATTCAAAAGGGGCAGCCCAAGGGCTAGTCTCAAGCAAGTGTGGAGCTTCCACGTGTCCGAGAGTCAATAAGGGGGACAGAGTTGGCCACTTAAATTGACTAAGTATGGAAGGGACTGCAGAGGCCTCCACATGTCATCCCCATGAAAAGTCAAAAGGTAAAGTCTGGAAGTAGGTCCCAAATGTGCACTAGCCCTCCACGTGTCCTGCGTTAGACATATGGCTCTGCTAAACAAAAGGACTTAGCCAAAACATAGAAAAACTAAGAAAATCCATGGAAGGAGCCACATATCTCTTCGACACAAATTCAAAAGAAAAGACCAAAAGCAATGCCCAAATGTGCACCAGCTCTACACATGGCCATGTTTCAAGTCAAAGTGAGAAGGTGGGTCTCCGTAGGTAGTTTGAAACTTTTGACTGTTGTTTCGAAAAGGTGTAAATTTTAAAAGTGAGCCGCACCTTCGCTGATGTCCACCGAAGCCACGTGACAGGCCTAAATTACATGCAGGAATGTGGGCCTTAGAGGGATTCTTTGCCAAAAGTGGGTCGATGGGCCTGGGGGAGACTTTACACCCAAATGGAAAATGCAGACCAGTGGGCCCGAAGATGTTTTTTTTGGAAAAAGTGAATTGCGGTCTTGCAGGGATGTGTGCCATTTTTTGCATTTTTGTAATTTTTGTGCAAAAGGTGCAAAGTGAATTTCAGGCCCACGGACCCATTTTACAAAACTGGTTTTCTGCCATTTTTGTACGGATCTGATTTAAATATTCAAATAAACATAACTTTCGATCCATTTCTCGAAATTCAACAAATTTGGCACCATTGGAAATATCTCAACTGCCTCTACGACATGGAGGCATAAAACCCTAATTTTGAGATGGTTAGGTGGGTAAAAATAGAAAAACACCTTCATGTCATTAATATATGATCTAATTGCTTTAACAACCGGATCAGATTTGATTTGATCCATTGTTCTTCCTTCTTCAACACGCCAAATAGACATAGCAACAGTGGACTTGACAGATTGTGGGTAGATTTGTAGGGGCATTGATGGCTGGTAGCTGAGCTCCAAACCAAGTTTCCCACCTCTTTTCTTCTCCTCTCTTCACTGCATCTATAAAGGTAAGAGCTTGGCTCATTGTAAAGGGTTGGACATTTTGGTTTTGTGCCCTCCCTTCTTCTCTAGTCTGTAGATGAATTCGTGGATTCTGAACCTTCTATTAAGACTGTAATGTAATTCTTTTTCCTTTTGGCCATTATAATGTTCTGTATCAATTTGTGAAGCAATAATACATGTCTATGGATGATTTCAACCCTCTCTTATGTTCATTGTATTTATTTGATCTTTCATTACAATATTTGTTATCTGTGTGTAGTGGTTGTATCACATTTTAATGGTCTGTGTTTGATAGAAAAGTTGGTGTTCAGTATTCCTTTGGTGCATCACCTCTCTTAGTTTAGGTTTAATTTCTTGCATCTTCTTAACCATGTCTCCTTGGCAAGTTAGAATAGATTTTATGATAGATCCTTTACAAAATTTATGTGTGTAGCTGAACTGAGGAATAGGAACCAGCCTTCATTCGGAGAGCACTCTCAATTTCAAATTACTACACTTTAAGAGATGCTTCCATTTTTTGTAATCAAACTGAGAGTCTTAACCCATCTAGTTGCAGACATTCAAGGGTGCTGTGATTTTGCACTAATAGTTTTGGCATGCCCGGTGGGACACTGAGGTTAGATCTTCTCATTTTCCATTGTCATTATCAAACAACAAATTTAATATGTGCACAACACTAAAAGTTTTGGGAAGCCTTTTCAATATTTATTATAGAAATATTGATGTGCAAAGGTTCATATTTTACATCTAAAATTACACATTTTGAAACTCCAAAAGAGGTAGATTCCACTGGTTTCAAGTAGCCCAAGGCTTGCAGATTCATGACAAGAATTCAGACTAGATAAAGAACTAGAGAAGAAGGATTGTTTTTCCATCTGCACTTATCCCCGAATAGAGGGAGATGGGGGAGAAGAGCTCAAAGGTCTCCATCTCCAAAAAATAGAACCTTATCAACACCTCCCCCTAATAGGCCTTTCATCCAACCAAAAATCATTCTTAGGCCAATCATAATGGCACATCCACCACCCAACCCCTATGTCAACTTCACTGGCAGCAGTTCACTCGCTTTCAATGCACAAAAACTAGTCCCAGTTATAGCATTGAAGAGAATTCCATATTTTACTAGAGAGAATGAGACTACTCCTAGTGACCACATTCAATACATTGCAAATGTCTGCACAATTCATGAAATCACTGAGATGGACATTGCAGTCAAACTGTTAGCCTCTTCATTCAATGGGAAAGCGTCATAATGGTTCAGGAGTCTAACAAAAGGCTCTATTCAGAACTAGGACCATCTGTGCAGAGCTCTTCACAACCAATTTGGAGAGAAGGGAGATAATCTATCCTTGTTGGAATATTTGACAACCGTCAAGAGGGCTCCTAATGAGCAGTTAACTAATTTCAACTTCAGATTCTAGCAGATGTGGGATAGGATTCTAATGGCTGTAAGATTGATCGACGAAGGTTCTTTTCTATACTTCCTTAGAGCTTTAAATTTTGATATTGCCTTGATGATTCAATCCATGGGAGGTGTAGCCTTGCCTACAGCCTATATCATTTTCATCAGAGCTGAAAATTGTTTAATTCAGGCTGGTAAACTCATACCTAGGCCACCCACACCTCTATATCAAGAATTAGGAGTTCCAAGCATAAGTCAAACACCCACATTAGCTCCCATACCTACTCCAAGAAATTAGAGTTCATCTGAACCATCCATCTCATCTTTTAGCACTTTGAAAGAGCTACAAGAGGTTATGAAACAACTACAGAACCTAGGAAATGAGTTAGTGACTATCAAGAGGCAATAAGCTTAGATTTTTAGGCCATATCAATCTCAAACTCATTATCAAGCTAGGCCCCCACACCATCAAAACAGACCACTAGCTCAAGCTAAAAATAAAAACCAAAACCAAGGAAAACCTCAAGCTGCTAGGCCTTTCCGACAATATGATCCAAACGTAGCTTCAACATCAAGGGCCTTGGTTCGAACACAAAACAACATGGCACAATAATATGATTGGTGTTTCCCATGTAGTTAGCCCCATAACCAGTCAATGTGTTTCAATGGTACACTCAATCAGGCCTTGATTATACAGACCATTGGTGTGTCCCAAGAGTGCACTCAAGATGAAAATCATCATCAAGAAACCCAAAAAGAGGCACCTCCATGTGAGACCATGCTTGTCAATTGGCAGGCTGAAGATTTCTATGGTATGAATCAAGCACCTCCTCATAGTGTGGCAGCAAATACACGGTCCAAGAAGAGGAATATTAGAGAGGGGAAATCCTCCAATTCAAATGGTCCACAACCCTTTTTCATCCCTTAAGGTGTAATTCCCAATGTGTAGAGCTAGTCCAAGCCACCTTCCAAACCCACTCATACACCGGTTATAATTATTCATGTGCAAGAGAAGAATGTACCAGGAAAGGGGTGGAAAAAATATAGCTCATCCCTATTTAACATCAATGAATAGATGAGGAAGACAAATGTAAACATCTCAATGTGGGAGTCATTGGCTATCCTAGGATAAAGGTGCTTGTTGTAGGCTACTATGGAAAATTGGTCAACCTCAAACCAGCCCCCCAACCAACAAGATAAAGTTCTTACCAATGCGGCTCAGCTCAAAGGAAATAATATGAAGCCTCCTCAATTCTATGTTTCATTAATCATTGGGGACAAACTGGTACATAATTATATGATTGATTTGGGATTGAGTAGTTCGGTCATGCCAAAGCAAATAGTTGGTCAACTGGGTCTTCAATATGAAGTCATCTCCAAGAGCGTAGTGCAATTAGATAGGACAACGGTAACAATGGTTAGAGTTATCAGGGATTTGACCCTCACATTGCATGCATGCCCCAATGTGACCATATTGTAAAACGTATTGGTCATATACTTGCCACCACACTTTTCATTTTGTTTGTTGAGAGACTTCACTTCTAAAATTAGAGGCTATTTGTCTTTTGATTGGTCGCACATGATTTTTAGAACAAGGTATGGAGCTAAGGCTACGATCAGATCTGAGCCCATTACAGATTTCCATATTGAGTGTCGTGTACCCAGTCTAATCAATGTGAATTGTTCAGCCTTTGATTAGTAAGACCTCCCAAGCACTTATGAGGTAGATACCAAGGTTGGGTGTATTCTAGACTTGACTCTCGATGAATGGGTAAACAAGAGACATGCTTTTGACCCCTACAAGAAAATGGAGGAATCTGAGCTGGGAGTTTATTTTTTACATGAGGAGAATCATCCTCTTCCTAACATCACTAAGCCAGACCATAAGGATAATAATGAGGTATGGTAGTTATTCTTTGATGGCTCAAGAAGTAGACAAGGAGCCGGAGGAGGAGCTATGCTTGTTTCACCTCAAGGTATGAAATATTACTCAGCCTTATGTTTCCAATTGACTTTCTCAAACAACATAGCAGAGTATGAAGCCTTGATCGATGGATTACATTGGGCAATAAAGAGAGGGATCATAATCTATAAATATTTAGTGATAGTGAGATGATTTTGAACCAATTCAGAGGACAACATGCTTCAAGGAATGACCTACTTAGGACCTATAAAAACTGGGTATGGGACCTCATCAAAGACTTTGAAGCTTTTAACATTGTGTCCATACCTAGGAAAAATATTGATGCAGTGGATAGATTTGCAGCAATCGGGGAGGCATTTGATGTAGTAGAGAGTATCAAGAGTCAAAAGTCTCAACCCCATATTAAAGTGGTTGTGAGACCAACTGTTCCAGATAACAATACAAGTTAGCAAGTCTTCAAGAATGATCAGCAAATTGTCAATTTTTTACAAGGATAAGTTGAGTTCTCTGCTAAAAAAAGAAAATTTGGAACAACGGTATACCAATCAAGTGGTGCAGCTGAGAACTAACAAATCACCAAAAGGTCTTGTAACCTTAGAGTGAATCTTCAACCCGAATGATCAATTCTAGAAGGAGAAAGTAAATATTTAGGTAAAGGGTGAAGATTCAGATCCCATTTCCATAGATGAAGGAAAAACATTGCGAATTGGAAAGGTAAGTACCCAACAAGAAAAATATGAGTTCGTTCAACTTTGTCAAGAATTCCCATATGTCTTTTCTTAGACTTACAAGGATCTAAGAGGTTTCAACCCAAGATTGGTACAACACACTATCGATTGGATCTGGGATCTAATCCTTTCAGATAGAAGCAAAGGCTAGTAAACCATCACATTGAACCTCTCATGAGAAAAGATTTGAACAAGCTAATTGAGGACAACATCATCTTCCCCATCAAGCATTCAAGTTGGGTTGAAAACTTGGTGCCAGTGAGGAAAAGAAGTGGAGAAATCAGATTGTGTGTAGACTTTCGTGATCTAAACAGAGCATCACTGAAAGATCACTACCCACTTCCATCGATGGATAAAATATTATAGGTTGTAGCTAGCTCTAAGAGGTTTTTCATTTATAGATGGATACTTTGGCTATAATTAGATAATGGTGAAAGAGGAAGATGAGTACAAGATAGCCTTCACCACTAAATGGGGTACATATGCTTATAAGAAGATGCCATTTGGACTATCAAATGCCAGAGCAACATTTCAGCGAGCCATGGACATGGAATTGAAAGGATTAATCAACAATATAGTTCTCATATATCTATATGATATCACCATCTTCTCAAAGAATGTTACAGACCATCTCTTCCACCTCAAGTAGGTATTTTAGAAGTGTAGAAGGTTTGAAGTGTCATTGAATCCAAAAAAGTGTGTATTCTTGGAACATGAGGGAAAATTGTTGGGCCACATTGTCTCAATATTAGGGTTAAAAATTGATCTTGAAAGGGTTGAAGCCATCCGAACACTTCCATTACCACAACACAAGAAGTCTCTCCAAACCTTCCTTGGGAGAATAAACTTTATTCATATATTTGTGCCTAATTTTGGCACTTTTGTGAATCCTTTAACAATGATGTTGAAGAAGAGTCTTGCATTTAAATGGACAACAGAAGGCAAAGAGAGTTTTAAGGCCATCAATCTTGCAATATCACAGGACCCAACTCTTATTAACCCGTACTTTTTAAAGAACTTCATGCCATATGCTTTTGGAGGGTCAGACACAATCTCAACTATCTTGCTTCATCCTAACAAGGAAGGTTCAAAACATCCCATAGCCTTCTTCAGTCAAAGCTTGGAGGATTACAAGGTAAAGTATTCTTTCATTGACAAGAAAGTCCTTTCTATCATTAGGATTTTGAAGACGTTCAAACACTTGGTATCGAATAAAAAGATTCAACTACAAGTGTCTGATGATGGTGTCAATGATTTTCTCCTAAACAAGAACTTGAATGAGAAGATAGTAGGTTAGATTACTCAAGTAATGAAATATGATATTTAAATCAAAGTGACCAAACCGGTTTGTGGCAAGGGTCTTTGTGAGTAGCTCACTTCTAATAAACAAGCTGAGTAAGTGGATGAAGAATAGGTTGTCTTGTTTTGTAGGATGATTCAGAGCAGCCAACTAATGATGCACCCATTCCATACTAGAATCAAGCCTTGGTGCATTATCTGCAAACAGGTTTGTTCCCTCCAAAATGGAAAAAAGTAAAGAGGAGATACTTCAGGTTACAGGCCATCCCATATGTGCTTATTGGTGGTGTCTTTTTCAAGAAGGACATCATAGTGTTCTATTGAGATGCATTGGGATAGGTCAAATTGAGAGGGTGTTGCATGAGTTCCATGATGAAGAAGTAGGAGGCCACTTTTCTCCTCAAGTAAAAACTCTCAAAATCATGAAATCTGGTTATTATTGGCCTATGGTGTTTAGTGATTGTTACTCATGGATCAAGAATTGAAATAAGTTTACATTCTTCACAGGGAAATAAAAGTTAGCTACCATTCCCATTCATCCAATTTAAGTGGATCAGTCATTCATGTAAAGGGGATTAAACTCTATTAGATTGATTAACCCAAATTCAAGTCAGATCCACAACTGGATACTTACAGCAACAGACTATTTCACCAAGTGGACTAAAGTAGTAGCACATATGGAGGCAAATGAATCCAACATCTTGGATTCCTAGGAAGGATTAGCCACCAGGTTTGGAATCTCTACAACTATCATATCAGATAATGCATTGGCATTCCTTGGTACAAGGATCACTGAATGGGCCATCAAGAATGGTGTATAACTCAACACTTCATCAAACTATTACCCTCAAGGTAATGGTCAAACAAAGTCCACAAACAATAACCTACTAATAATTATTAGAAGGACTCTTGATGAAAATCAGAGAACTTGGCACACAAAGCTCAAATCAGCTCTATGGGCTGATAGGATCACATCCAAAAGGTCTACAGGAAGCTCCCCATACAAGCTTGTATAAGGAAAAGAGGCAGTATCGACCATATCATTGGAGCTTCCCACTTTGGAGCTCATGAAACAATTGGAGCTAGCCAAGTTTGGACCTATGGAAATCAGGTATGTAGAGCTAATGGAAGTAAAAGAAGCAAGAGAACGTGTAATGTAGATCATGAAGAAAGATCAAGCATTGGTCAAGAAGAGCTTTGATAAGAAAGCAAGAACAAGGACCTTTCAAGATGGGGACTTAGTTCTAAAGTGGGATGTAGATCAGGAGAAACCGAGAAGGCATTCCAAGTTCAATGCCATTTGGAGTGGCCCCTCATGGTCACAAAATGCAAAAGTAACAATGCCTTCCAGATAGCTAAGTTGGGTGGTGAAGAATTATAGATTCTAGTCAATGGGATCTATCTCAAACACTGCTAGTAAAAGGATAATTTCTCGCCCTTGTAAATATTAGCCTAGGTTTTCAATTTCTCCAAGTGTGTATGTACATTATCTTATTATATATTATGTTTTAGTTTCCCTAAGTGTTGGTACACATGTTCTATTGCTTCTAGTATGCTTGTTTACATTTCATCTCACCTATGGAAAAGACTTGTGGCCACAAGAAACTAAATCTGTAGAGTATCCCTATTGAAGTAGGTGTGGATGTTTTCATTGAACTCCAATAGATCAGGTTTGTGGAAAATAAAATGAAGGAGAAAATTACCAGGTAAACTTCATGCCCAATGGATACTTCCAAGGCTACTAGTCTCTTCATCTAGCAAGTAGATTTCCTCATAAGTCACCAAATTGTTATCCTAATTTTCCCCCCAGAAAAATTGATCAAACCTAACCCCGCACAGGAAGAAATCTAAGGGTTAGTTTCATCATATGATCTTGTGTTTCAAATCCAACAGTCATGTTACAAGAAGACTCAAAAATGGAGGATTAGGGTCGGCGAAGGGGGTAAATAGCATCAAAGAAACCAGACGCTCAAAGGAGAAAAATAGGGAAAGGCTTGAAGTTTTCATACTTAGCCGCATACGAGTAGACTTGGGGCTGAAAAGCAGACTCACGGAAGGTGCCACATGTCAGCTTGGTGCAATTCCAATAGGGTACTTCAAAATAGACACCTCAAACATGCACGGAGCTTACACGTGTCCCAAGACTAAAAAGGGATAGAGTCAGCCATTGAAATGTCCAAATAAGCGGAAAGAAATGTTATCACTGAATCACAACACCCTAATGCTTACACAAGTGCATATACTTGAATTCATAGTGTGATTGGACAACATGGGTACTATATCCAAGTTGTGGGACTTGCTACTTGAGATAGACCTCCATAGAAAGTTGGTTCTTGCTCTTAAACTACCTGCCACAATCTACTCTAATGCAGACAAAAACTATCTTTCCTAATCTAACTTTCCAAGGGACCAAGGAGAGAAAATGCATGGAAATAAAAGCCTACACTAAAATAGTTCTGACATACCAGGTGGGTTAGAGAAGAAGTCTTCATTTTAATTATAACAAGATTAATGTGCACTTGTTGTAATTTTCCATCTTCGAAGGAGCTTTGAAATTGCACTTCTGGTGACTCTAAAAGAGGTAGAATCCATTGGTTTTAGCAATCCAAGCCTGACATATTTATGAGAAGAATTCAGACCAGATCAAGAACTAGGGAAGAAGGATTATTTATCTATCTACATTTATCCCTAGATAGAACAAGAAGAGGAAGAAGATCTCAAAGGTATCCATCTCCGCCAAATAGAACCTTGTTAACACCTCCACATAGAAGGCCTTTCATTCAATCAACTAGATTTCTTCGACCAATTAGGATGGAAAAACCAAATCCATATGTCAATTTCACTGGAAGCAGCCCACTCACCCTGAATAAACAAAATTTGGTCCCGATTACAACATTAAAGAGCATCTTGTATTTCACTGGAGAGAACCAGACTTCCCCTGGTGATCATGTCCAAGATATTGCAAATGTCTGTACGATCCGCTAAATCCATGAGATGGACATTGCAGTCAAGTTGCTTGCCTCTTAATTCAAAGGGAAAGCTTCCCAATGGTTTAGGAGCCTTAAGGTAGGGTCTATCTAAAATTGGACCTAGTTGTGCACAAATCTCCATAACTAGTTTGGAGAGAAAGGTAACAACTTATCTTTGTTGGAGCAACTAACAACAATCAAAAGAGCCCTGAACGAGCAACTGAAAGACTTTAACCTCATATTTCAGTGGACTTGGGATAGGATCCGAATAACAGTAAAGCCCACTAACGAAGGTTCCTTCTTATACTTTCTTAGGGCTTTGAATTCTAGCATTTCTTTGATGATTCGGTCAATGTGGGACACAACCTTTCCTGCAACCTATAGCCTTTCCATAGGGGCGAAGAACCATTTGATTCAGGCTGGAAAAATCACTCCTAGGCCATCCATGCCTCTATACCCTGAGTTAGGAATCCCAGATACTAGCCAAACACCTACATTAGCTCCTATACCCACCCCTAGGAGTCAAAGCTTAGCTGAATCCTCCACTTCATCATCTAATAACTACAAGGAACTCCAAGAGGTCATAAAGCAATTGCAAAACTTGGGTAACGAGCTAGTAACCATAAAAAGACAACAAGCTCAGAGTTATAGGTCATATCAGCCTCAAGCTCAAGCTCAGGGTCATTATAATAATAAACCCCAATACCAACAAAATAAGCCACCCATTCAAACTAAATATAAGAATCGTGTAAAAAATTCTGCTAATAGGCCATTGAAGCCTTACAATCCCAATGTTGCATCCACATCTAGAGCTTTGGTACTAGTGCAAAATAATGTGGCATAATAATATGATTGGTGTTTCCCATGTAATCAACCACATAACCAATCAATGTGCTTTAATGGTCCATTAAATCAGGCTCTAATGGTGCAAGCCATTAGTGTGTCAAAAAAATCTAGCCACAAAGAAATTCAACAATAGGAAACACCTCAGTAAGGGACATCCCCAAACGAAACTATGCTTGTCAATTGGCAGGCTGAATATTTCTGTGGTATAAATCAAATACCTTCTCAAATTTTAGTAGCCAATACACACTCCAAGAAGAGAAACATTTGGGAAGGACAGTCATCTAACTCAAATGGTCCACAACCCTCTATTACTCCACAAGGTGCTAACAATGAAGGTGCAGTTCCAAATGTGCAAGGTCATCCCAAACCACCTTCTAAACCATCTCAAGTGTCAGTTGCAACAAATCAAGTGCTAGAGAAGAATGTGCAAGGAAAATGGCAGTAGAGAGATAGCTCATCTCCATTCAACATCATTGAGCAGATGAAGAAAATGAATGTAAACATCTCAATGTGAGAGTCATTGGCTATTCCAAGACAGAGAGACCTATTACAAGTTGCTATGGCAAATTGGTCAGCATCAAATCAGCCACCCAATCAACAAGAAAGAGTTCTTACAAATGAAACTGAGCCTGAAGGAAATCATGGAGGAAAACAAGGTAAAAATTTGAATCCCCCTCCATTCTATGTGTCATTGATCATAGGAGATAAGTTGGTACATAATTACATGATTGACTCAGGAGCAAGTAGCTCAGTCATGCCGAAACAAATAGTTGATCAGTTAGGTCTTCAATATGAAGTCATCTCTAGGGGTGTAGTGCAATTGGACAGGACAGTAGTGAAAATGGTTGGATTCATCAAATATTTTAGCCTCACATTACATGTGTGTCCCAATGTAACGATGTTGCAAGATGTGTCAGTCATAGACTTGACACCACTCTTTGCATTGTGTTTGTCAAGAGACTTCATAGCTAAAATTAGAGGCTATCTTTCAGCTGATTGGTCACACATGTTATTTAGAACAAGGTATGAAACTAAGGCTACAATCAGATCTGAGCCTATTACATATTTTCAAATAGAGTCCCATATGCCGAGTCTAAACAATGAAAATTGTTCAACATTTGATCAAGAGAATTATCCAAGAACTCATGAAGCCGACACAAAGGTCGGATGCATTCTAGACTTGACTCTTGATGAATGGGCAAACAAAAGACATGCATTTGATCCATACACAGAAATGGAGGAATCTGAGCTAGGAGTTTATTATTTACATGAAGAGAATCAACCTCTCCCTAGCCTCACCAAGCTAGATCACAAGGGCGATAAAAAAGTAGGGAAATTGTTCTTTGATGGATCAAGAAGTAGACAATGTGTAGGAGGAGGAGCTATGCTCATTTCACCACAAGGTATAAAGTATTACTCGGCCTTTCATTTCCAGTTTTCTTTCTCAAACAACACATATGAGTATGAAGCCTTAATTCATGGATTGCACTGGGCAAGGAAAAAGGGAATTAAGAATTTGCAAGTATTTAGTGATAGTGAGCTGATTGTGAACCAAGTTAGAGGACAAAATGCTGCCAAGAATGATCTGTTGAAGAACTACAAAAATCGGGTATGGGATCTTATTGAAGATTTTTAAGATTTTAGCATCAATTCCATCCCAAGGAAGAAGAATGAAGCAGTAGATAGACTGGCTGCAATTGGGGCTGCATTTGATGTTGTAGAAAGTATCAAAAGTGAGAAATATCAGCCTCATATCAGAGTGGTTGTGAGAATAGTTGTTTCAGATAGCAATACAAGTTGGTAAGTATTTGAGAATGATCAAAAAATTGTCAATTTCCTACAAGAAGAAGTTGAGTTCTCCGCTAGAAATCAAGACAAGATGGAATAGCAGTATGGTGATCAAGTAGTGTAGCTGAGAACTAACAAATTACCAAAAGGCCTTATAACCTTGGATTCAATCTTCAACCTGAATGATCAGTTCCAGAAAGAGAAAACAAACATTCATGTAAAGGGTGAAGATTCAGAGCTTATTTTAAAAAATGAAGGAAAGACATTGCTAAATGGCAAAGTAAGTACCCCATAAGAGAAATATGGTTTTTTTTAGCTTTGTCAAGAGTTCCTAGATGTCTTTTCTTGGACTTACAAATATTTAAGAGGTTTCAACCCAAAGTTGGCACAACATACTATTGAGCTGGATCCAGAATCCAAGCCTATTAGGCATAAGCAAAGGCCAGTGAATCCCCATATTGAACCTCTCATGAGAAAAGAGTTGAACAAGCTGATTGAGGCTAGTATCATCTTCCCCATCAAACATTCAAGTTTGGTTGCAAACTTGGTGTCAGTGAGAAAGAGAAATGGAGAAATAAGATTGTGTGTGGATTTCTATGCTCTAAATAGAGCATCACTCAAGGATCATTATCCACTTCCATTAATGGAACAAATCTTGTAGGTTGTAGCTGGTTCAGAGAGGTTTTCATTGCTAGACAAATACTCAGGCTATAATCAGATAATGGTGAAGGAAGAATATCAATTCAAGACAACCTTCACTACAAAATGGGGCACATATGATTCCAAGAAGATGCCAATTGGATTGTCAAATGCTGGAGCAACATTCCAACGAGCTATGGATATGGTGTTCAAATGCTTAATCAATAAGATAGTGCTGGTATTCCTAGATGATATCACTGTCTTCTCAAAGAGTACAACAGACCATCTCTTTCACCTCAGGAAAGTGTTTCAGAGGTGTAGAAGGTTTGGAGTTTCATTGAATCCGAAGAAGTTTGTATTCTTGGCACACGAGGGAAATTTTTGGGCTACATTGTCTCAAGGGAAGGGTTAACAATTGATCCTAAAAGGGTTGAATCCATCTAAACACTTCGATTACCACACCACAAGAAATATCTCCAAATATTCTTGGGAAGGATAAACTTCATCCACACATTTGTGCCTAATTTTTCCACTCTTGTAAAGCCTTTAACAATGATGTTGAAGAAGAGTATTGCATTCAAATGGACAGCGGAAGGCAAAGAGAGTCTTGAGAACATCAAGCATGCAATATTATGAGCTTCAACTCTTATCAACCCAGAATTTTCAAAGGACTTCATGTTGTATGATTTTGGAGGATCAGATACAATCTCAGCTATCTTGATACAGCTGAATATAGAAGGTTTAGAACAGCCCATAGCATTCTTCAGTCAAATCCTAGAAGATTAGGAAGTAAATTATTCTTTCATTGAATAGCATGTCTTTGCTGTCATCAAGAGTTTGAAGAAGTTCAGAAACTTGGTCTCGAACAATAAGATTCAACTGCTAGTGTCTCATGTTGGTGTTAAGGAATTTCTCCTAAACATAGATTTAAATGAGAAGAAAGTAGGTTGGATCACTTGAGTAATGGAATACAACATTGAAATCAAAGTGACCAAGCTGGTTCTTGGAAAAGGTTTGTGTGAGAATCTCACTTCCAAACAACCTGATGGGTAAAAAGGTGAAGAATATGATGTCATGTTACTCTTGATTGATCAAGAACAACCAGCTAACAATACACCCATTCCATGTTGGACTCAAGACTTGGTGCATTATCTCCAAACAGGTTTGTTCCCTCTGGGATGGAACAAAGCTAAGAGGAGATACTTAAGATTACAAGCCATCCTGTATGTTCTCATTAATGGCATCATGTTCAAGAATGATATCAATGTTGTTTTATTGAGATGTATTAGAACAAGTCAAGTTGAGAAGATATGATACAAGTTCCATGACAGAGAATCAGGAGGCCACTTTTCTCCACAAGTAAAATCTCTCAAAATCATAAAGGCTAGTTACTATTAGCCTACGGTGTTCAATGACTTCTACTCATGGGTCAAAAAATGCAAGAGATGTGCATTCTTCGTAGGGAAAGAAAGGTTAGCAGCAATGTTATCACCGAATCACATCACCCTAATGTTTACACAAGTGCATATACTTGAATTCATGGTGTGATTGGACAACATGGGTACTATCTCCAAGTTGTGAGACTTGGTACTTAAGATAGACCTCCAGAGAAAGCTAGTTCTTACTCCTAAACTACCCGCCACAATCTACTCTAATGTAGAAAAAAACTATCTTTCCTAATCTAACTTTCCAAGGGACCAAGGAGAGAGAATGCATGAAAATAAAAGCCTACACTAAAATGGTGATGCACCAGAAAAGGAGGGGTTTGATAGTAGTCTTCCAATGTGTGAAAAATAGAAGTAAAATGCATACTAGAAGGGGTGATAATAGTTCTCCACAATCTCGCAAATGCATTCACAACAATATTTCATACATACACAATAATAATGAATTCTTGCAAGAGCATAAAAATAGAAAAAATATTCTTGTAATGGAGGTTGAAAGGGAAAGAAGAGTGCAAACAAACACAGTAGGGGAAGGTGCATCCATAAACTTGTATTTTATTGCTTCATGATATGCACAGTTCAGTCTATTACGAGATAAGGGCCTAGATTACCATGCAAGGATTCCACTACAAGGGCCTACAGCACATTGGCTTCACAAAGAAATTTTGACAGAGCTTTGCTACAGCAAAAACTAACTACCTCCTCTTATAATGAGCCCAGCACTCCAATTTATAGAAAAATGAGAAGAGAGAGAGAAGGGGAAAATAAAAATCCCAAAATCTATCTTTCAACATCTTACAAGAGGCATTACATGTAGTGAAATGATTTTATGTTACTTGAAAAATTCTACCCATATTGTCCCAGGTGCTGCAACAGAGAAACAATGATGACCAAGCCTCTTAATTGCACTCCTAACTACCAAATAAAACACTGTCATGAACCTGGCCATGTTTTATGAAAAATATCCATTGATTTCTAATAAAATCCCAAATTTATTGATTTTTGTGTGTTTGGATTGGAAACATGATTACAACAGTACCAATTTCGTGTGATTTTTTTGAGAAATGCAAAAGTTATGACCTTCTGAGTGCGAACAACTATTTTGGGTCTATCAGGCATTTTCTATCATTTGACGGGAATGAGTATTAGTTGACCGGAGATGAATATGTTTATTTTATTTTAATATATATAACCTCATAAAAATTAAGGGGACATAATTCTAATTCCAGAAAGTCTAATTTTATGAAAATCGGAGCTCGGAGTCAAAAGTTATGGTTGTTTGAAGTTCTGGAGGTCAAACATTGACTTTTTCTCTACATTATGGCTATTTCGGCAAAATTGGGTCCGCGTGTCCTGGCTGACCCAGAAAAAAATCTCTGCATCACTTGATTCAAGCTTCCTTGTCCTACACGTATTTCATTGACTAGGTCATGAGGGTTGTTCACTTCTGCATTTTCCGTAACGTATGGTTCCTTTTGAGGCTTTTTCGCCTTTGCGCGTCCCATGTGTACTTTTGTCCTGACCGTCCTGAAAACATTTCTCTACGCCACCCATAATGCACTGAATTGTGGAAAAATCATATTTTTTCATCCTACACGTACCTATGTTCCAGATGTCCCATAGATTGTGTGGGACAAAAACTTCCAATTTTTGCTTCCTGCGGCCATTTCGGCTTTGCACGTCCCATGCGTACCTATGCCCCTGTTGAACTTGTGTGGTCTAGGACAAAAAAGGCTTATTTAGCCAATTCCTTTGTATTTCGGCTCCAAAATTGGTATGATGAACCTTGGTACGATCCGCACTAGTACGATCTGCAGCCTCTTGACCCATAATGCATTAAAGCAAGTCTACTACTTGGATTTTTTGGATTTTTTCAATTTTTTGCTAACTTGTTGGAATTTTTCCTATTTTCTCTAACTTCTTGGGTTTTCTTTCTAGATGGGGAAGTTAGAGAGAAGCCAAGGGGACCCTGAAAACATGATTTTGGGCAATGAATCAATCTACTTGCTCAGGACTGAAGCATTTGATGCATGTTATCAAAATTACCTCGATGGGTGAATTTTGGATAATAAGAACCACTTGTCAGCTCGGCACAATTTCAAAAGTGAGAGCCCAAGGTGAAGACTCAAACTAGTGTCATCTCTCCATGTGGTCAAGGTCCAATAGAAGTCAAATGGTAGTGGGCCTAAATTGGTTAAGTATAAGAGTGTCAATGAAAGTCTCCATGTGTCTCATCAGTGTAAATTCAAAGGTGCAACCAAAATCAGAGAATAAAATGAGCATGAGGCTTCCACATGTCTAGGGTTCGAGAAAGGCATTGGCCAAAATTGGCTAAGTATCATAGACTCACAGAAGGCACCACGTGTTAGCTCGGTGCATCTTCAAAGGTAAATCTAAAAGTGGGTCTCCCAAACTAGCATTGGCCTTCAACATGTCCTAGGTTTGAAAAGGGATAGATTCGACAAGTGAAAAGCCAAGATGGGGGAAAGTCAGTGGATGGTGCCACATGCCTCAACAGTGAAAATTCAATCGAGTCAGCCAAAGGGCCATTCTCAAGTGAGTGCAGAGTTTCAATGTGTCTGAGAGTCAAAAAGGGGGATAGATTCATCCGCTTAAATTGAATAAGTATGAAAGGGACAGTGGAGGCCTCCACATGTCATCCCCACGCATATTCAAAAGCTAAATTCTAGAAGTAGGTCCCAAATGCATGCCAGCCTGCCACATGTCTTGGGTCAGACATATGGCCCCGCGAAACAAAAGGACTTAGCCAAAACACAGATAAACAAAGCGAAGCCGTGGAAGCATCCACGTGTCTCTTCAGTGAAATTTCAAAAGAAAAATCCAAAAGCGGTCCCCAAACATGGGCTAGCTCTACCCGTGGCCATGTTTAAAGTTAAAGCGGGAAGGTGGGTTTTCGGAGGCAGTTTGAACCTTTTGGCTTTTGTTTCAAAAAGGTGTAAAGTTTAAAATTAAGCCACACCTCTACTGACGCCCATAGAATCCACATGTTAGGCCTAAATTACATGCATGAAGGCGGGCCTTGGAGGGATTCTTTTCTAAAAGCAGGCCAACGGGATTGGGGAAGACTTTTCACCCAAATGGAAAATGTGGACCGGTGGGCCCGAAGATGTTTTTTCGGAAAAAGTGAATTGTGGTCTTGCGGGGCTACGGGGATTTTTTACATTTTTGTAATTTTTTTGCAAAAGGTGTAAAATGAATTTCGGACCCATGGACCCATTTTGCAAAACTGGTTTTCTACGATTTTTTTAAAGATCCGATTTAAATATTCAAATGAACATAACTTTTGATCCAGTACTCAAAATTCAAAAAAAATTGCACCATTGGAAATATCTCAACCTCCTCTATGCCATGGATGCCTGAAACCATAATTTTGAGAAGGTTAGGTGGGTAAAAAATAACAAAAAATCTTCATGTCATTAATATATGATCCGATTGCTTCAACAACTGGATCAGATTTGATTTGATCCATCATTCTTCATTCTTTAACACACCAAATAGACATAGAGTGGAGGACTTGACAGATTATGCGTGGATTTGTAGGGGCATTGATGGCTTGTAGCTGAGCTCTAAACTAGGTTTCCCACCTCTTTTCTTCTCCTCTCTTCGTGGCATCTATAAAGGTAAGAGCTTGTCTCATTGTAAAGGGTTGTACATTTTAGTTTTGTGCCCTCCCTTCTTTTCTAGTCTGCAAATGAATTCATGGAGTCAGAACCTTCTATTAAGACTGTAATGCAAGTATTTTTCCTTTTTTCCATTGTAATGTTTTGTATCAGTTTGTGAAGCAATAATACATTTCTATGGATGATTTCAACCCTCTCTTGCGTTCATTGCCTTTTTTTGATCTTTCATTAGAATATCGATTATCTGTGTGTAGTGGTTGTATCACATTTTAATGGTCTCTGTTTGATAGAAAATCCGGCGTTCAACATTCCTTTGGTGTATCACCTCTGTTAGTTTATGTTTAATTTTTTCATCTTCTTAACCTTGTCTCCTTGGCAAGTTAGAATATATTTTAGGATAGATCCTCTATGAAATTTATGTGTGCACCTGAACAGAGGAATAGGAACCAACCTTCATCCAGATAGCACTCTCGATTTCAAAGTCCCACACTTTCAAAGATGCTACATGTTGTGTAATCACACTGAGAGTCTCAACCCCTCTAGTTATAGACATTCATGGGTGTTGTGATTTTGCACTAACAATTTTTGCTATGCAAGATCGTATTTTTCTTTTTAGAGGACTAGAGCACTCAAATTCCTCACCAAAGGATGCAAAAGTGTTGAGATTTATGTCGAAACCCTTCTTCTGATTTTATAATGGAATAGGGTCCTGAACCCTGAGGAGTTCTTCGATGGCCTCATCATTCTAAAAGAGGTCCATGACAATATGTTTTTTTTTGTCTTGATGGATAAAGGATGAATAAACAACGCCAAGGGTATGAATGGATAAATTCTCAAGGAATAGGGTGGTCTTAGCTAAGTCTTCAAATAGGCTATGTGTGGAATCGGTCTCAATTTCAGAGTTAGTGTCCTCTTCACTAGTTGTTATTTTGAATATTATAGGACATTTTTCAAAGGTTTCATATCCTAAACCATAACAGTAGAGATTCAATTCATACATGACAAGTTTAAGGTGGCCTTGTTCTTGCGGGTCGAGTTCTATACCCTTCCAATTCATATTTCTCATCATCTTGTGGGATTTTTTGTAGTCTAGAGATTCACAACAATCAGCCATCTGATCCTCATATAACAAATAAGCATTAGAGCCATGAATGTATTCATCCTCCGAATACCCATATCATTTCCACAAGGTATTTCCAAGTAGGTAGACGAGAGCTTCTTTTAAGTGGGGTGCATTAGGTCATCCATAGCTATGTGGAGACAATGAAAGCTTATCACCATGAAATGCATTCTCTAGAGTATACTAACCAAGACCCTTACGAGAAAACTTGAGTTCACGTGTTAAGTTGGATGTAGATGGTTGTGAATTATATGTAGAGTATTGGGATTGAAAAAGCGTGTCAGGATTGATACAATTATTAGTAATGGGTATGACACAGGGTTCAACAAATCTATCCGAAAAAGGACAATAACTCGCATGAGTGTAATTTGCTTCTAGAAGCTTACAATATTCAAAGAGTTTTACATCTGCGAGTAAGATAAACTCTTTACCATAGTGTGGGAACTTGATACGTTGATGAAATGTGGAGGGCATAACTTGCATTGTGTGTACATCCAAGACTAGCATAGAAGGATGTTATATGAAGTCTCTACATCAACAACATGATAAAGGGTTTCAAGCATCTTTGGGCCCATCTGTATAGAGAGGGTGATAGTTCTAGCATATTTTCATTTGTTGTTATCATAACCATGAATAGTTACAATGTTAGCTCCCAGACTCTCTTTTGTATGAGCAAGACATCTTAGTATCTTCATAAAACAAATGTTTAGAGTAGCACCATTGTCAATAATGACTCCTTTAGCCTTATGGTGGGTGATATAAGCTTCAATATACATAGACTTATTATTTTGATTATTGGGGTTTAGTATCTATTGAGGACCAAATGAAAATATAGGGCCATTTGGAAACAAATTAGAAATTAATGCTTTGAACTGCTGAGAATTAATGTTTGTAAGAACATGTGCTTTTTACAAAGCATGAGTAAGGATGTTTTGTAGAACAAGAAATGACTAGAGTAACTCCATGACAGAGATATGTGTTGGCGTCATCTCTTATTATCTTAAAAGGTCATATGAACAAGATGTGGAAGCTTTAGTATTAGTTGTTGGTTTAGGATTGCTAAGAAATGTAGGATTAACAAAAACTTGAGGCATAGGGGAGGTTGATGGTTACTTTGCTACGGGCACCCAAACCTTATTTTGTCTTATGACCACTACATTAGTAGGAGCTTGAAACTTAATGGTAGCAATGAAATTGGGAAATTCCTTAATAAATGAAATGATTGAATTAAAGTGAGCATTATTTTACGACTAACCCTTTTCAGTAGTTTTTTCACTCACGCCATGCTTAGGAAAAGGGTTTGAAAACACCTTTAAATTATTGTTATGTGTCTTATTAGATGAGGGGCTTTTCACCACGATGTCTCTACTATCAATGAGGTTTTGAATAAAATGGCAAAGCCTCATACAATGATCTGTTGGATGATTGCCAATGCGATGAAAATTGTAATACTCAATTTCCTTGTACCAAGACGGTTTTGGTTCTCCTTCGACCCAAGGATTTGTGATAGGATAAGTGACGATGTTGTCACTGATCATTTGTCATAAAACACTTGAAAAACTCTCCCCTAATGGTGTAATTTTTCTTATCTTATTATCACAAGGTGGGGGAGCTTCTTTACTAGGCACCACAATGGCTTGTTTGGATTTATATTTGTTAGCTTGGTTATTCTACACATTGTGTACATTGTAGTTATCAATTACACCATCATTAACGACAGCTTGATTGCGAATTACATATTTGGATTTATCTTGATGATTATTGTGGTTATTGTTATTATTCGTGCGATTCTTATACTTAGAATGATGCGTGATTAATCCTTTTGTAACGAGATATTTTTCTATCTGATTTACTTTCTTTATAACCTCCTTAAAACTGTTGAGGCAGTGCATCTGCACGTGAAAGGACAATTCATTGTTAAAATTTGGTACAAAGATGCTAACTAATTGTTTTTAAGGAATGGAACATGGGAATCAGCTTGCAATTCCTCTCCACCGCTGTAAGAATTGTGCAAAGATTTTATTGGTTCGTTGTTTTACAGTACACAAATCCATCATTGCTATTTTTGAGTCGAGGTTAAAAGAGAAATGTTTGATGAATTTCTCTGAGAGGTCTACAAAAGTGGTGATCAAACCTTTTTGGGAGATGTAAGAACCAATCCAAAGTTTTTCCACCCAGGATTTTAGGAAATAGTCGTAAAAGACATACATCATTGTAGGCTACCTCTTGACAAGCCATAAAGAATTCTTGTACATGTTTTTAAGGGTCATACTTACCCTTTTATTTGTTAAAATTCATAACTTCTAAGGTTCTAGGAAAAGGCAATCACAAGATGTCCTTATCGAATGGGTAAGGGCACATCTCTTTGAAGTTAAAATGTTTGCTTTGTTTTTGCATTCCCGAAATTTTATCTTTCATTCTTTTCCATTCTTGAGAGAATGGTGAGTTAATTTGTGAACTGTTGGGAATATTGTCAATTTGTGGATTGGATGTCTCCTTTTCTAGTTCAATATTTGTTTTTGATTCATTATCACTTTTTGTCTTTGTTTCATCATTGTTCGTGTTATTAGTAACTTTAGAAACCACCAAAGCTAGTTGCTTGGTCACTACATTAATATGATCTATCAAAGCTTGATTTGGATCAAAGGCAAGAGATTTGGAATTTCCTTTGTTATCATTTTTAATATTATTTGATTTGGCCTCATTGTTCTTATTAGGTTTAGGAGGAGTATCTTTATTTATTTTAGATTGGCTTCGTAAATTTTTCAAATACTCGTCATCAAAATCTGAAGGCAACTTAGCTCCCATTTCAAGGAGAAGGAGAAGGAGTTGGTATTTATTTTGTCGTAAGATCCCTTCAAATTGTGCTTATTCTTCTAAGGAAACATTATTTTGTTGATCCTCTAGTTGGTCTTCATCATCTTCATCGGAACTAATGTGAAAAAGATTTTGATCCTTTCTTCCGAAAGGGTCATAATTGCGGTGTCTTGTTCCCACCATTTTGTCTAAAAAAGGGGGGAATGATGAGCTACTCGACCCTTAGCAAAGTAAATGCTAAGATGGAAGAGGGGTTATAAATATTGAATAACTCAACCCTTAGAAAAGTGAATTTTAAGATGGAAGGGCTTGAAATATTGAATAACTCAACCCTTAACAAAGTGAATGCTAAGATGGAAGAAGGTAGCAATGAACATCAAGATAACTCAACCCTTAGTAAAGTGAATTTTAAAGTAGAAGAGTTTGGAAATGAGAATCTTATTAGTTGACCCTTAACAAAGTGAATGCTAAGATGGAAGAGGTTTGAAAAGATGATAAGTGACTCAACCCTTAGAAAAGTGAATGCTAAGAGGGAAGAGGTTAAAAATGAAAGTTCGATTATTCTAAGCTTAGTAAAGTGAATGTTAAGATGGAAGAATTTATAAATGAGGGCTGATTACTTGACCCTTAGCAAAGGGAATGCTAAGATGGAATAGTATAGCAATGAAAAGAGAGTTCCCAAATATCAAAAAAGTGAATGTTGAGATAAGAAAAGAAGAAATTACAATTGATTGTCTGAATTTCAACAAAACAGATGTTAAGATAAGAGATGAATGGGTTGATTGATTAAATTCTCAAATCTTAGCAAAGTAAATGCTTAAGATAGAAGAGTATAGAAATCAAGATGCCTAAAATTTAACAAAGTGAATGTTAAATTTATAGACGTGGGATGGTCTAGTGCTTAGAGTTTAATCAACGCGAATGTTAAAGTAAAAGACTTAGAAAAGTGATAGAGTATTAAGATCGTGATGGTTCTTGACCACTATAAAGTGAATATCAAGATGTCAAGGACTAGATTGAGAATGAATTTAGGACATAGGTATCCAAAACTCAAGAATTGAACATTGATTGAAAGCTTGAAAGATAGATAGATAGATTGTGTATGATAAGAGAGTGGAACACAAATTTTATAACACAAAATAGATGATGATAACATCATGTAAGGAGGGCTTCTAAAATTAAGTTTTATTGGTCAAGTGGGACTTCCTATAAAAGTGGTTATCTCCCTAAATGCCAAAATATTACCTGAGCAAGCATGGTATACTATTGCTAGTTAATGACTTTACTTAACCCCTCGTGATTCAATAAGCAAGGATTTTACTCCACACGAAGGATCAAATTGGGGTCGTCACTAAGGATAACTTTAGCTCTGATTCTAACAAAGGTATACTATTCAAGTCAGTGGGGATCCCATTTTGTTGGCTAGTTCACTCAATGTGCCAACTACTTTGGGGTTCCTTTGGTACTCCTTTCAATGAGTTTTTGGCCCCTAGATTTACACTTCCCATAGTTATAGTTGGAGGATGAATAAACCAGTCTACAAAAAAAACAATTAAAGATCGTTTTTATAACGTTTAACAAAGAACAATGATAAAATGTTTTCTCCATTATCACAAACAAAGGCAACCTGCAATTAGGAGTTTGATTTAAAAAATCATCCTTCATAGAGATGGTCATGTAAGTGATCAGTTAGAAGTTTTCTTGAGGTGGGACCATAATAGAAAACACAAAAAAGCCAACTTATGTTTTTATTTTGAAGATCACTTATAGAAGTGTGAGAAAATAGCATACACATGAGCTTATTAAGACTATATTCACAAAAACAACCTCCCAAAACGCAGTAAAACCCAAAAAAAGCTTAATACTTCCACAATATTCTCCAAATAAAGTTAATGATAAAGAATCGTCCAATAACCCTTGAGAGTTTCCTAGCTGTCTTATTTAGTCTAATTTGATCAACAAAAATTAAACTAGGACCTAATTGCTAAATAAACATTGACTAACTAAAAATCTAATTAACTTAATTAAAAAATAAAACAAAAATCTAGAGTAGAAGAAATTAAATAAACTTAACCTAGTTTTAAATTTGAATCAAATTTAGAAACTTTAAATATTGTCAAAGAGAAGAAAAAAAACCCTAAAATCCTAAGGATGAGTGGAAGGAAAATGTTAAAGGCTTGATCTTGGCTTTGTGAGTCAAGTTGCAGGTTGGAGGGAGCTTGGGCTCGGCTCTATGAGCCGAGTTATAGGGTTTGGGTAGAGATCATATGTTGAAGAGGGCTCGACTGTTATAAAGGGTTTTGGGAAGCTTGGCACGGGCTCGGTGGGTTAGCTTGGCTCATCCTACTAGGTTTTGAATCCTCCTTCACCATGTTAGTTGCAAGTCTACATAGATTAAGGGAGAAGATCACCTCCAAGAGGCCCAACTTGGTGGAGATATTTGCTAAACAACAACTCAGTCCTGAATTTGGTGATGATCTGCAGGGGGATGTTGGTGGATTTGTATTAGGCCAAGGTGGGAGTCGATGTGGCTCGATAAAGACTTGGCCCTTCTCATAGCTTGCTTGCTCATCTCGTGGGCTTGACTCATTTCTTTCTTGCATAGACAATTCAACATCTACCACGATTACCCCACCTCACTTTTAGAATCACTTGATGCATGAGCTTAGCTCGGCTAATGTTTAGATGGGATGTGTGTTTAACTTGGAGTTTGGGGCTGGATAGTGAGCATAGGAGAGAGAAATGGTTCAGATGGAGGGAAGTTTGGTGGGATGCATAGGGGCTTGGGGGCTCGAATGACATGGGTGGAGAACTTGACAAGATGGATAGAGAACTTGGAAACATGCACAAGGGTTTTTGGGCTTGGATGACAGGGGTTAAGAGCTCATCAGGATGAGGAGAGAGCTCAATGGGGTAGGGGAGTTAGAGTTGAGTGTAAGAAAATTTTGAGGAAGATCGAACCCGATGTGGCTCAGTATTTAGAGATTGAAGGGCTTGATGGGATTAGAAAGGGTAGGGGTGAGCTCAATGGGATGCAACTCACCGATTGGAGGTGACTCAAGGAGGGAGATGGTGGTATAAATCAAAATATGCCAAATAAAAGTACCTCTAACTTTATTAGTAGCTAGCCATATTTGGAGATGAAACACCTATAACCTACACAAATACTAAAAAATAATAAAAAATTCCCACAATGCAAATGTTAACCAAATAATTTCAAATTCACACAAGGTTCAATACATATTAAAATTCAAGCACTAAGAGATAATAAAAAATAAAAAATTACTCATAATAGAATGTTTGTCCATCCCATTGGGTGTGTAAGAATGTAAGCAATGAAAAAGTACAAAAAAAAGCAAAAGTAAGTGAATAACAAAAAGTAATCCTTTCTTATAGTATTCCTTGCAAAACTCAATGATAAGATTTCTGAAGTTTTATACTCATAGAATATTTAAATGGTTGCATTGTGGGTGCTCTAAATTAATCTCTAAATAAAGGAATAATGATATGAGAAAATGATCACATGGTTCAAATTTTCCATGAATTCTCCAATATTCTCCAACATTTTTGTGAAGAGAATTTCTTGTTATTTATAACAGGAGGAGAGGCCATTGAGTGGTTAAAGATTGTAAATGAAGTCATGAATATATATTATTAAAATAACATTGGAGGAAGTTCAAATGAATTCATTATCCATTAAGGGGCAATGGATTTCTATTTTTTATTCAATGAGGTGGTTGTACGTGAAAATTTTCTGCTTCCACCTTTGTAGGATTTTCGAAGTAAAGTTGAGTGGAGTGACTTCGATAGTGAATTGCAGTCCAGTGGATGATGACTAAGAAAATAGATTTTTTTTTAATTTTTAAATAACTAATTTAATTATCTTTGGGGATGAGTAGGAAGTTAACCATTTAATTAGATAAGCTAAAAGGTGTATGAATTAATTTAATTAATTTGATAAGTATAATAGAATTAATTTCAGAAGTATAATAAATTAATTTAATTAATTATAAAGGGTATAATTAATTTATGTAATTCTAAAGGGATGGAATTAACTTAATTAACTCCAAAGGGATGTAAATAGGATATTAATAATCCAAGAATAAGCTAGAAATATGTATGTATTTCTAGGGTATGAACAGGTGGCTTGAGGAAGATGAAGAATTAAGAGATGAGAGTGCAGAGATAGAAAAAGTAATAAGAGGGAATAGAAGATGATAGAGAAAATAAAAGGAAATAAGAGGGTAGAAATTGATATAGATGAAATCATATTACAGAGTAGATAAAAGGACAAGAGAGATTAAACAAGAGTGGGGTGGAGAAGTGTGATTATCCTAAGAGTGAGGGTGAGGGGAGATATAAAGGCAATGGAGACAATGAAAGAAGGGAAATGACGATGTTGAGAAGGGTGATAGGGGAATTGTAAAGATAGGGGAGGAAGGATATGGAGATAAGTATAAATGATGGAACACTTTTAGGAGAAGATGATGACAAAAATAAACTAGTTAAGAGGGGAAAGAAGATGAAGATGAGAAGGTAAGAAGGGGAAAGATAATTGTGAAAAATATAAGACCACATAACAAAGATTAAAAAAAGGGATAATAATATGGAACAGAATGCATGGAGATGTTTTTGTAGGATGAGGGAAGGGATAAGAAATATGATGAATGGTAGTTCAAAAACTTGATATAGAAAATAAAGGAGGAGAACGTGAGGGGAGATTCAACTGTTCGGGAGGTTGTGGTAAGGAAAATATGTGGGAAAAGGTGGTAGAGTGAATGGGAATGGAGGAAAATGGAAAAATGGGATAAAGAAGAAGAGAGGAGAAATGATGCAGGTAAAGGGAGTTGAGAGTGATGATATTCAATACAGAGTGGGAAACACAATGAATGTAAAAATAAGAAAGAAAGGAGGAGCATGGGGAAAAAGAATGGTGGAGAGGAAGAATATGAGGTTAAGGATAAAGAGGAGGATGAAGAGATTTTGGAGGTGAAAAAGATAAATACAAAAGAGAATTAAGACAATAAACATATGGGAAAGGAAGAATGGAGGATGGAGAGGTGAGTAGGAAAAAACAAAAATGGGTATAGGTGGAGAAGAGGAAGAGAATGAAAAAGAGAGTGAGAGAGGGAAAAAAAGATGATGATGAAATAATATTAGGAGGAGAAAAAAAATAGGGGTGGGGAATAGGGATGCAAATATGGGAATAGGAGAGAAGAACTCGATCGAGGATTAAAGGAGTGAGGGAGGACACATGAGAAGAGGAAAAATAAGTAACACTATATGAGGGGAGTATAAATGGAAATAACATCAATAAAATAAATATGACAAAAATTTCAGAGGGTGAAATGGAAAGAGAAAGATAGAGTAGAGGAAAAGAGGATATTAGAAAGTAATCAAAAGGAGGGTGATAAAGTAGGATTCACAAGATGCAGATTGTGGATAGGACTTCCAGTTTAATAGGTTGATAAAGAGTAGTTAGTGGGGGAAAGAATGGTTGGGAGGGGAGATGAGGATGAAGGAAAGGTAAAATGAAGGGATACAAGTGGAAAAGATAGAGAAGCATTGAATGATAAATAAATCTTAACAGGTAATCCTTAAAAAATATTGCCATTCCGTAGGAAGGATTAAGTAAGATTACAAAGATGCAAATATGGGTGATGAAGGATGAGAAGAGGAAAAAAATGATTGTAGTGGGATGGTGAAGGGAAGGACAAAGGATGCTGAGAAAAAGTGGATAAATTAGGAATATCCCTTTTCCAGATTTAATTAATATTCAAGATTTCCAACAAAATTTTCACAAATAATAATATGATTTTTATGACAACAGTATATAGAAAAATATGACAACAAAGTACAATTATGGGAGAAAGGTATAAAATGAGAAAATAACCAATATCTTCACTTTTATTGAAATTAAACTAACATGCATCAATGAGAAATGACATGCAATAACAAGAAGGTTCCACTAATAAAATAGATGATCTCTCTTACTGAATATGGTTGTCTTCTCTTTTTGGACTTGAAACTGGATCAGCAAGCCTCTGAAACTCTGAATCTGACAACCTGATCTGAATAGAATGAACAATAGTAAACTAGGGCTGGAACTTTCACCTTCCAAGAGTGCTCTACTAGCTAGGGGTATATATTTCACTACCGAAGCTAGGGTTCTTGCGGAATTTCATCTCCATAAGCAAGGAAAGCACAAACAATAGTTTCTTCAATATCAAAGTAGGTGAGTATGAATGAATGCATATTCTCCCCCAAGTGCTTCCTTTTATAATTTTTCATTGCAAAAAAAGGCCCCAAAGAACCCTAATCATCCCCTTGGGTTTTTTCTTTAATTATTTAAAATAACTTAAGTCACTTTTTTCCCCACATGCTAAAGAGTGCACTTAAGTCACCCCAATGAATAATTAGAACATAAAGTACCATATATTCACCCATTACTTTAGTCATTGACTAAATATAACATAAAGTACCTTAGGAGAACATCTCGCAACCTTATTTCACTTAAGTCACCTCAATGTACATTTCCAACGTCAAAACATAACCTATAAGTGAAATGAAGGTGCAAAACATACCTAATAACCATCAACGTCACTAGTTGCTTAGGCATGACCAAGGGTAAGATGGATGAAAGGCCTCTTAGGCCACTGGCGAAGAAATTGGTACATTACAATCCTCCCCTTCCAAGAAATCCTTGACACCAAGAATTATCTTTTCATTTTGCAGAAGCTAAATACCACAAAGTAAGTTTCACCACCTCACCTTGTAGTCAACCAAAAATCGGTGTGATCCAAAGTAACTGAGAAACCCCATGTAGTCATTATGGCCTACATGTCGTATAAAGAAAAATATTGTCTATGAATTAGAATGATGCCCAAACTGACTCTCCACTAGTACCCACATCAAGATTGTCAATCTGTCCAATCCCTGCCAATCTGATATTATCATCATGTGACCACTCACTACCTCTCTAATCAACTCCTGTGTACAAAATTCCATTCTAAATCTTGTAGGATCCCCTAGATCAGCCAGTGAAATGACCTATGTATGCACAAAGTGTGCTAACTCTCTCACATGACCAACACTCGTGTGAGAGTAAGGCTCGTCAAAATTTATCTAAATGTGTCCCATGGGGGAAAAATCCCAAGACTATAGTAAATGGTCAACAAGACAATGTCAACTCTATATAGTTCACCTCCATTGATGAGTGTGACCCAGTTTAAAAACTAGGTAGCTGAGTCAACTTCATCCCTCCACTGACTAGCACATAGGTGAAATGACCATCGTGCCTAGAAGAAGTAAAATACTTAGGAGTGTTATCCCATATAAACTCATAAAATGTGAACTTGTAAGCTCCAATTTTTCATAATGAAAAACCATACATCCATGTATGAAGTTGATAATATCCTCCCTCAATCCATGCCATATTAACCTCTCTGATATGAACTTCTAGGTCTCATTGAAGCTCAAGTGTCTAGTCACAAAAGAACAATTCACATGTCGCAATATCTCAATACTCAACCATGAATCTGACACAAGGTACAATCTTCCCTGATACAAGATCATCTCATCCTCCAATTTGTACCTTTCATCTTATATGTGACCATCCAGAATCTAAAAAGTGTGTTAGTTCTTGGAGTACTCAACAAGAAAATTATATCTCTAATCTAAAAAAACCTTAGATAACCAACATAATGATAAACTCATATGATCTGAAATTGTAATCCAAATCTCTATAACTATTTCATATGCAAGACTATTGGTCACACCCACATCCATGACTCCACTCACCCTGTCATCTAGAGTCAATGTATCCATCATACCTAACTAACTCCCCAACTCATCATCATCTAACTCACTCTCCACATAAGTCATTATGGTGTGCTCTGTGTCTGCAAAAAACAATCTATCGGAGTAGGAGTCACCAAACATCCCACTTGTCTTACTTGAAAAAGTGGACTGAGCAAGCCTGATCCTAAGGATACTCTCAACTCTTATAAGGAAAGGAAGAAAACTAATCCTTGTATCCTATCTAACCATCATGAGATCTAACTCCATGGTCCCATCCATTGAACTCCACATCAACCAAAAATAGTGAAACACCCAAAAATATTCCTGAAGAATACTAGACCAAGGATGATGACACAAAGATGAATCCTAATCAATGGAAAAAAAACCCCAATATGGGGAATTCAATCTCCCAACTTAATTAAAAATCCACCAACTCCTTAATCTCTCTCCAAACAAAAATGGACCAATCAATAAGGCCCTTCCCAACAATGAAGAATATCCTGCAATATGGCTAATATTGTCACAAGTCTCATACATGCTTCGGTATACCTAAAATGTGCTCAGAAACTCAACCAGGAATGGCCAACCCCCACATTAAGTTCCACATCCAAAAAGTATGACTATCCTAGTCAGATAAGTCATCATAATAGGATAAAGACATCAGAAAGTCTCCAAACCAAGATCTAAATCAACACACTATACCTTACCTCTCTCTAAGCACCTGTTATCTAAGGCTACTAAACCATCACCCTCGGTTCCCAAAAACCAACTAGAAAAAATCTCCTCTCTAATCATACCAAGGTGTATCCACCTCAAGCAAACATTGATGAAAGAAGGTCCAACCATCTCACGGCAATAACGTACCAGTTTTAACAATGTATTCTCTAGTATTGGCACAATAGGCACCAACACAATGTCATATGGAAAACATGGTACACTCCTCAATGCCATCATACCATCCATAACACTATGGCCCTCCTAAATCACATGGTCTTTGATCACATCTATATTCATCTCCTGGTTATCTGGCTCCACACTGTCACTCACCATATCACACCACTCAGTAACTAAACTCTCCTCATGTAATGTCTTAACCACATCACATGTCTGATCATGTGGTTTTTCCTGCATCTAATGGTCTCTCTTGGGCTTACTACGAATCTTCATCCTACAATAATCTTGAAATGGCATATTATCTCTAAAACTCTTGCTCAAAGATTGGTATTTCCTCCAACAAGAGTCCTCATCAATCACCTCTATTGGCTGCCCTTTATCACTATTCTAACCATTTTCCATATTGTCCCCAGATCTATTTTGATTCAAATTCTAAGTGAGCTGGCTCAAATAAATGTTAGTGGATTCCTGTTGTTTCACCATGTTGATGAACATTTCCTTCATAAAACCACATTGAGATCTTTCCAATCTGCCATATTTAACCCACATAGGCTCGAGGAACAACAACTCTGATACAACTGAAATATCCCTTTTCTGAATTTAATTTATGTTCAATATTTCCAACCAAATTTTCACAAATAATAATCTATTTTTTATGACTGCAGTATATAGAAAAAATGACAACAAAGTACATTTATGGTAGCAAGGTATAAAATCAGAAAATAATCAATATCTGCACTTTTATTGCAATTAAACTAACATGCAACAACATGCAAGTAACATGTCTGAACATGCAATAACATGAAGTAACATGCATCAACACGTAATCACATGCATCAACATGCAATGACATGTAATAAGAAGAAGTTTCTAATGATAAAATAGATGATCTCTCTTACTGAATATGGTTGTCTTCTCTTTCTAGACTTGAAACTAGATCAACAAGCCTCTGAAACTCTTAATCTAACAACTCGATCTGAATAGACTCCACAATAGAAAACTAGGGTTGGATATTTCACCACTGAAGAGTTCTCTACTAGTTAGGGGTAGATATTTCACTATCGAATCTAGGGTTCGTATGGAATTTCACCTCCACAAACAAGGAAAGCACAAACAACAGTTGCTTCAATATAAAAATAGGTGAGTATGAATGAGTGCATATTCTCCCCCAAGCTCTTCCTTCTATAACTTCTCATTTTAACAAAAGGCCCTAAAGAACCCTAATCACCCCCTTGGGTATTTTATTTAATTAATTAAAATAACTTAAGTCACTTTATTCCCCACATGCCAAAAGTTGCACTTAAGTCACCCCAACGAATAATTAGAACATAAAGCACCATATATTCACACATTACTTAAGTCATCAAATAAATATAACATAACGTACCTTAGGGGAGAATCTCACAACCTTATTTCACTTAAATAACCTCAAAATATGTTTCCAACGTCGAAACATAACCTATAAGTTAAATGAAAGTGAAAACCATACCCAATAACCATCAACATCACTATCCCCTTTGGCATGACCAAGGATAAGATGGATGAAAGGCCTCGTGGGTACCTTCTTAGAAATGGGGACATTACAGGGAAATAGGGGTGGAAATATGGGAAAAGGAGAGAAGAACTAGATTGAGGATTAAAGGAGTGAGAGAGGATACATGAGAAGAGGAAAAAGAAGTAACACTATATGAGGGGAGTATAAAAGGAAATAACATCAATAAATGACATAGGAAAAAAATTTCAGAGGGTGAAATGGAAAGAGAAAGAGAGAGTAGAGGAAAAGAGGATATTAGAAAGTAATCAAAAAAGGGTGATAAAGTAGGATTCAAGAGATGAAGATTGTGGATAGGGATTGTAATTTAATAGGTTGATAAAGAATAGTTAGTGGGGGAAAGAATGGTTGGGAGGGAGATGAGGAGGAAGGAAAGGTAAAATGAAGGGATAAAAGTGGAAAAGATAGAGAAGTAATGAATGATAAATCAATCTTAAAGGGGAATCCGTAAGTAAGATTACAAAGATAAAAATAGGGGTGATGCGGGATGAGAAGAGAAAAAAAATATGATTGTAGTAGGATGGTGAAGGGAAGGAAAAATGATACTGAGAAAAAGTGGGTAAATGGGGAATATTTCCATGCTATAGGAGTTGTTAAGTAGGATTTCCATGCTGAAGATGTTGATGAGAAAGGAGTAGATATGAGAATGTAATGTTTAAGGTGATAGAATAGTTAGTTGGAGAAGATGATAACAGGGAAGGATGGGGAAAATGGAATGGGGGAAACATACATAAATGAGGAAGTTCATAATGATAAATCAAACTTAAGGGGATCCCTTAAGTAAGATAACCACGTAAACACTTTCTTTACCAAGACCCTAGATGTGTTGGCCCATCAGTCAGACAGATCTAAGAGCTCACTCGAAGTGTGCAAAGGTACCAAGTCCCTCTTTTTATACCATCTTTGTGAAGGTG
Organism: Taxus chinensis; assembly: GCA_019776745.2. Classification (NCBI taxonomy): domain Eukaryota; kingdom Viridiplantae; phylum Streptophyta; class Pinopsida; order Cupressales; family Taxaceae; genus Taxus; species Taxus chinensis. The sequence goes on along the minus strand of CM034155.1, from coordinate 168,820,107 downwards.
TTAGCATGATCACTCAAGTATTCCATATCCATAACAAGTAATCAAAGGTAAATCATAACATGAACTAGATCACAACCATAATTCATAATGAATCAAACAAGGATCAGGATCATATTTACCATATAATAACCAATAACAAAGATATCAAAAATTAATATACATCCACAAAGATCCATTATATTAATACATGAAAATCCAATAGTTAAATTCAATACAATTACCATCACAAAGTCATGTGTGCAAGTATACTTGCAGTATACCTCTATCTCAATCTAGCAGTAGTGTTACAAACCATGCAAATACATACATACATACATACATACATATATATAGGGGTGGGGAACTTTCCATTCACCGCTTATGCACTCTCAAAATAGGTTGTATGCTCAAAATAGCCATGTGCTGCTACAAAAGAAACTAAGGAAGCATGTAAGCTTCGCTTAATAATACATTATCTATAATTAACTCTAGATCTCAACCTATTATTAGCTCGAACTTCACATGATGCTTGATCTTCCACTTGCTCCAAAAATAGCTATTGGTTCATCCACAAGTCTTCTATATTTATCCAATGCATGTTCATCACTCCTCATTTAACTCCATTTTGATCCATGAAAATAGGTTAACTACCAAAATCTATCATTCTAGGCATGAATATTCAGGGCGTAATTATGTCAAACTTCAACACCTATCCATGCACACTCTTATAATTAGTCAATATTTTTTCCAATCAATATTACCCCACACTAAATTCATTTTTGTCCCCAAAAATGTGTAATGATGCCTTGTCCCTCCAAGAATAACGAATAAGTATAAAACCAATTTATAGAAATAATGCAATATTAATAAATTATCTCAACAACTAACGTGCTAATATTTTGTAGGTATTGAAAACTCAGGGTACTCATTCTTGATGTCTGCTTCCAACTCCTCCCAATCACTGAGTCCCTTCTTGGCTTTAGTAGGGAGATGACCGAGTATAGCAAGCATTTCATCTAAAGTCATATCTTCTCCTTTTTTCTTTAACACCCTGACTATGGTCACCAATCCTCATACCCTATCATCCATAACATCCATATGACATGGCATTAACTTCCCCAATTATTTGATCCTGTCATCATGAGGGTCCTTGGCTACTTTGAGTGTGTCACGCTTCTATGATAGTAACGTCAGCCTCTCCTCATGACCTAAAGTGTCATTGTTCTTTACCAGAAGAATTGCATTTTCTTCGTCCAATGTCTTTTTCTTAATGATGTTTTCATGCTCTTCACACATTCTGAATGCCAAATTTTACATCTTCAATTTATCCCTCAATGTATCAAGAATGACGTCATATTCAACTATTTTTTGCGCTATTTTTTCCTTCATTATGTCTCTTGATACCGAATTATTTTTTCTCTTTCATCACTGTTACCTCCTCTGTATTCAAGCCACCCATGCTTGTTCCTTCATTCAATAGAAAGTGTACTAAGGTCTATAAATAATGTAAGGCCGAAGGAAAAGTACCATCTACATTCTCCTTAGACTTTGGTCATCCTGTCATAATTTCCTCTTCCATTTCCTCGGCCATCTCGAGGAAGACCTTCACTTTTTTTTCTTCCCTTTCCTTCTCCTCCTTCAGGTGCTCAATTTCTTCATCCTTATCCTTCCAATCCTTTAACAAAGATTTCAAGGTTACCTCCTTGTTAAAATTTATGTGCGCAACCTCTACAGTTATCTCTGTTAAGGAGTTATTTGCTTGTTCATCAAAGAACAATGTAGGATTGATGGTCACATGCCTAAAATGTGGAGCCTTATCCATTCTCCTTGAGGCACATGACTCCTTGCACACATCAAATTCAAGCTCATCTACATTTTTTTCATATTCCATGATAAAATGTTTCTTGGCATGCGTGGTTTCCATCTCTGGGTCCATCATTTCCCATCCATATAACTATCCTTTAGCAAAAGTGCTTTGGGGCCTTGTGCATATAATATTCATTGGGTCATCAATGTACCCAAGGTTCTGTGTCTGCACCATATCCTCTTCCTTGTGGTCATTAGCATGCTCACCTATATGCTCTTGTGTTCACACGCCCTCCTTTCCACTCCATCTTCACCCTCAAGTCCCTTGGTCTTGTGTGCAACATTGTATTCAATCTCCACTCGCCACCTACATCCTCATCTTCTCACACCTCAAGGATAGGTTTGGCAACATCCTCATGCATGCTTCCATGTGAGGAATTCTCCTCATCACTATCCTTCACTAGAACATACATGTTCCTTTCCATTCTTTCTTCTTTATCTTTTGTAACAGGTATTACACATGGTGATCTCCTTAGAAGATGAGAAGTACCCGCTCCCACTTCTGCAGTCTTGTACCCCTCCTTAATTTCCTTCTACCATGATCTAATGTAATATTATCATTCTTTTCTAAATATTTTTTAAGAACATTCTCCAATCCCTTATGTTTCTACCTTCCATGTTTTGTAGATGTACATTCTAGCACCCTCCTCTCGCCCACATTCTATTTACCTTTCGAAGAGCCTAGGAGTGAAAAGTCCTCATCTTTAATAATGTTTCCTTCCTTAAACCTCAGTGTTAAATACATATATACGCGCATGTAATCAATTTTCCCTATAGTCATGACCTCTGGAGTGATGTCAATATTTTTAGACTCCATTATCTCTACATACACCTCCTTTTTGGGGTAGACATATGTTTTGTGCAGAATGTGGATATCTGCGTCTACCTTATCAACATCGAATCACAACTTTCACACATTATGCAACCTATTCATTAAATCCTTAAAGTAATGGGTAGTAAAGGTGAAAGGAAACTTACAACAAGGGATTTTTTCACTAGTCTACATGTAAAAAATGCCCCAAGTAGAATTTTTGATAGGATGTAAACTTTTCTTGCCTCTTCAGTACACCGGGAAATTTTTATGAGATGCACCATTCTTCAAAAAATTCATTGCACAACCTCTTGTACCACATCTCCATGCACCGCTTATAAGTTCCTATTATAGTGCCTCAACACATGATTCTCGCAAACTTCCTTGCAGGTGACTTGTTTTTTCCAGGATATACCCAAATCTTATCTCTTGGCCCATTGGGCACACTAATTTCACTAAACACAATTAACAACAAAATGGCACCCCAAGTTATTTTCTCACCTTTTTCCACTTAGAAGCACACCTCCTCCACTATACCCTCTGTAACATACTTTTCAATGTTATAATATGTTTTGTTTTCCATTTTGTGCACTATGTACAACCAACACTTGTTTACTTCCTTCCACCTCTCCGAGGCTCGAAGTTTATAACTAACAAGTTATGTCGCTATCCTTATAACCAAATAACCAAATCCTTTATATTCTCAACATTAAAATCCTAATCTCCCTTCTGAAAATTAAGTGTGGTAGATGTTTCTTCTACTCCATCATCACCTGACAGGTATCTTGTAATCTCTATACCAAATTTGTGTAACCCTGTAACTTTTCTAATTAATTTCATTGTTATTTGCATTCTTCTTCCAATGAAATAAAATAAATCTTCATGAACTCATTACATAATCCACTGGTATAGGTTCTCAGGATTTGTTGGTTTGAAAATCTTTCACATGGATAGATCTATGGACAGATGAGCCAACAGTGTGCAGGGCATAGCCCCTCTTTGAGTCAGCAAAGCGAAACTAGTTTATTGCTATTCTATCAGTAGGAATCTTCTGCAAGTCTCACAATATTCTGCCTTCAGGGGTTGGGATCTCATCCCAGTAGAGGTATTTCCAACTGTAAAAGAAGGGAAAGACTACGACGACCTTCCCCATCATACCTTTGAATGCGAAGTCCATTGCTCACTGGAAAGTGGCACCAGCATTGGTCAGGCCAAAAGGCATCCTGCTATAAGCAAACGTACCCCAAGGAGTAGTGAATGTTGTTTTAAATTGGTCTTCAGGTGAGACTTCAATCTGATTGTAGCCCAAAAAACCATCAAGCATGGACAACATTTCTTATCTAGTTACTACCTACAGAACCTAATCCATTATGGGAAGCAGGTAGTTGTCCTTCAGGGATGCCTGATTCAAGTTGTGAAAATCTACGCATATGCGTATCTCGCCATTCTTCTTGTGCACGGGCACAATGTTTTCCACCCAAGTACTGTGATGGATAGGAAAAATGATCCGTGCATCCAGCATTTTCTGGATTTCAGCCTGGATAGTACCTGAGATCTTAGGATTATAGTGTCTCTGCTTTTGGAAAAAAGGTTTGACGTCCTCTTTCAACGGGATGTCATGCTGGATGTCTTTCGGCTTAAAATACTTTAGATCGGCGTAGGACCATGCCAATACATCCATGTATTTCTTCAGCAGTTTGACAAACTTCCGCTTCTCTTCAGGTGTGCAACATTTTCCAATGTTCACAAACTGTGGATGTTCTACCGAACCTAAATTGACCGGTTCAGTTTCTGGGAAGGAGTTAGGATCATCTCACCTTTTATTTTAACAAAATGATCATGCCTATCGAACAACCGCTCTAGGGAGGCCAGGCCTTTTGGGATTTTATTTCCTTTGAGCTGACATATGCCGTCACTTCCTTTTGATTCTTCATTTTGATCGGTAACTGATTCACGGCATGTAGAAGTGGATCCTTCAAAATGAAGTTCCCTAAAATTTTCCACCTTTTCTAGAAAGGAAATGAGTTGATTGTCATTGTTGAATACTTGCCAATGCTGATAATTGTCCAGCACGCTTGGGTAGAAAACCACCTCGATAGTATATTTGTCCGTTTTCAAACCTGGGTGAGGGAGCATGAGGGATGTTGAAACGGATGATGAATCGGACATGTCATTCTAAGCTCTTGGGATGGCTTCTATTGAAAAAGTGTTAAACTCCTTGATGTTGTCCCACACCGCATTACGGTAATGTCTGAGCCTTTCATTCTTCACTTGGTATATCCCCTTAACTTGATTGACGACCAGCTTTGCATCACCATGTACCTTAAGATTCTTGATCCCTCTTTCCTTTGTGGCTTGCATGCCAAGTAGCAGAGATTCATACTCAGCAGTATTATTTGTGTTGAAAAATTGTAACTTGAAAGAGAGAGGAATAACCTCTTCTTCGGGAGATATTAGCACGACACCAGTGCCACACCCACTACTCACGCAGCTGCCATCAAACTACAACGTCTAGATCTTTTTAAGATCCCCTTCTTGGATGAGGACATCCATTTTGTCAGACTTGGTAGACAAGAAATAGTTTCCCATCCTTGATGATTCAAAGATAATTTGGGCTTTAGGGTCATCGGAGTTAGTAAACAGGTACTTCTTTTACGATTCAGGCTCCAAAGTTTACATTACACCTTTGACGGGGATCCTAGCCTTAGACCAGTCCATATGAATCTCCCCACCAACTTCACTGCAAAAAATCCTTCCCAGCAGAATTCCATAGGCTGTTGGAATATCGGCAATTAGGACGGTCATTTTTATCCTTTTCTCCGGGAATGCTGCAAACACAAATTGTGCATCCTTGATTTGACCGATCAGTGGAACTTGCTTGGTTTCCAAGGAATAACACCGGCCAAAAGGCTTGGTAAGGGTGAGGCCCAGAGCATGGGTGACTTTTGCTGACATGACATTATGGGAAGCTCCAGAATCAATTATGTAGTTGCTTAGTTTGTGGCCATTGATTAGGAGGGAGAGGTAGAAAGGTTCTATCTTTCCTAATATGGAAGTTGAGGCAACATTTATGTGGGATGAAGGAGGGGTGGAAAGGATTCCTTTTGGGTAAGCCTGATTAGTTATGACAGCCTGACTTTGGATGTATTCAGTCAACCTTACAAGTTGTTCGGGGTTTGACTGAAGGTACTCAGCTTCAGACATTTGGATCTTGGTCTTTTTTGCGTGATCAATTATGTCAAACGCGGCTAAGGGCTGCATTGATGGAGGAATGAGTCCTTCAATTCACGATGGTAGGGTAAAGTTACTGGTCTTCATGGAAATAGAAGAAGGCTGATTTGGAGGAGAGATGGGAGGAAAAGATTTCTTTGTAAAAGACTGAACAGGGGGTTGAGCAGGAAGAGGATTACCTCTTTTAGCAATAGTTGGGGGCATGGATGACGTAGCCTTCTCTTTCTACACATTGGCAGGGACCTCTGCTTCTTTTCCTTGCGAGTGGGTAAAAACAGCATATGATTATCCGCTTGCATATCCTTGGGTACCCTCTTCTTCGTCATATTCTTCCTCATCAAATTCCATATACCCGATAGTAGAGTTGCCAGTCGGTTCACCGACATCTTGATCATCCTCGCCTTGAGACAAAGGTTCTTCATAAATTTTCTCTTCCTCTTCGGTTTTAGCTAAAGTGTTGATCGAAGGAGCCTCAAGCGCCAACCGCAGAGCAGTTGTAGGAAAACGCGGCCTATGCGGGACACTGTTAGGAGTGAAATTTCTTCATGGAATATCTCGGTACGAGGAACTAGGGGAAGCTTGAGCCAACTACTTCTTTAATGCGAACAAGTCATTCACCATCTTTTGAAATGCCAGATCAGATGAAGTAGTGGAAGAAGGGCTCGAAGCTTTAAGCTTGGACGATTTCCTTTTTAATTCGCCAGAAATTAGCAAGTTGTCTTTGATTCGGATGGCAGCAGCCTGTGTGAGAATCAAGGTAGCTACTTGTTCTTATAGGAGTAAGAAACTTACTTTCGAGCTCATAGCGTTTACGAAGAAACACTTCTGATTCTCTGGTGTTGGAAGCATGGTAGGCGGAACACGGTTGATCAGTGAATTGAAACGGGTGATGAAGTCATGCATAGTTTCATTGGCCTCCTTCTTTAGGTGAGTGATCTTTGATAGTAACGTGAACACGTCTTCAGAAGGATTATACCTATCTTCAAAAGCAGCCCGCAAGGTGGCTCAACTAGTAATAGATCCGGCTGGAAAATGCTGAAACCATTCTACTCCGGGCCCTTGCAAAGTTTCTAGAAAAAGGCGAACCAACACATCTTCATGGATCACATCTAGGATACTGCATGACATGATGAATGCAGATATGTGTGAATCTATGCTTTGGTTTCCGCTCCCATAAAATTTATGAAAATTCTTTCAGTTTCCATGTTGGAGTGCATGAATAGGATGTGGCAAAGCCAAGGGGCCCATAGCATTTCCCCATGGTACTGCCATTTGGACGGCTGGAAAAAGAACGCGGGCTGGAAGCACAGTTCCACTGAGCAGCAAGGCACTACAAAGTGATGTAGACATTTCTGATGAGAGATGCTTCCTTCGTGGAGGTGAGACACTCCTGGATGACCAGTCAGCTGGACTCAGTGATGAGAAGGGATCCGGTGTTACACTGAAGTTATGCCTTTGAAGCAGCTCGAAGGTAAGATCGAATTCTCCGTGAGCTCTCCTGCTACGAGTAAATGGTTCACCTGCCAGTGTACCTTCCAGATCTGTAATTTTTGGAGCGGATTTAAGAACTCTTTTTGGTTATACCTACTGATTTTCTGATTATTCTGACAAAAATCAGCAGCATGTACTTTTCTGAATATTTAAATTTTATCCTCCTCTTGAAAATTGACTGCGGTTTATTTGTTTGATTAACAAGGATAAAATGATGGTAAAACTTAGTAAGCTGATTTTCAGATCTAGAGTGGAATTTTCAAAGAGTTTGAAAATTTTGGTAAACTGTCGGAAACTCAGATCTACAGAAAAATATGGATTTTTGAAAAAACTCAGTGAACTAAAGATCTCTAACTAGACCAGATCTATGGATCTCAGAAGAAAATTTTCAATTTGGGTCACTTTTGCAAAAATAATTAGATTTTGAACAAAAAGTTTAATTTTGCAAACAGGTAGTGATTTTTGGTTTTTTCTTAATTTTCAAACACACCACCACCATAGATCTGCTAGATCTGTTCGTTCCCCAGCGGAGTCACCAAAAACTGTTGGTTTGAAAATCTGTCACGTGGACAGATCTATGGACAGATGAGCCAACAGTGTGCACGGCATAGCCCCTCTTTGAGTCAGCAAAGTGAAACTGGTTTATTACTATTCTACCAGCACGAATCTTGTGCAAGTCTCATAATATTCTACCTTCAGGGGTTGGGATCTCGTCCCAGTAGAGGTACTTCCAACTGTAAAAGAAGGGAAAGAAACGGAGTGGGGAGATAGGAAATATCTGAAGGGAGAAAAGAAATGAATTCCAAAGTAGAAAGGTCAGAAGGTCTATGATTTGGGTTGGTAGTATATAGAGCTGAACCTACTTTGCATAGATGAATAAAGCAATACTGATGAATAAATGACAACAAATTAGAATTAGACTCAACAGAATAATCACACAGGTCTAACATAAGAAAGGTCTGATGTAAAACACATGTATTCGGCACAAAGTCTAAATATTGTATTAATATTTGTTCTGTTACAAAAAGTTCAAAATATTTTCTTCCTACTTCTATTTCTCATCTAAAAAATATCCACACTTGAATACAACAAGTATTCAAGTATTTATAGAAGAAGAGAAGGCAAAAATGAACCAACCACTTAATTACAAAAATATCTTACAAAATATCTCAAAGTCATTTGTTGACTTTTGGCAACTTTGTGGATGACATCATCCCATGGTGCAACATGGATGACGTCATCATTTATGTCAACATACTTTAGATATTTACAAGGAGAAGGTCGGGAAGAAAGAGATTATTCATCATCGTCCCACGGCTGAAAGGGGGTATCCTACTTTTGCTACTGCTCAGGCGACGTGATGTGGAATTGGGCATGGTATTCCATGAACTCGCTGATCATGGGTTGAAGTTGATCCTGGGAAGAATCCTTGTGTCGATCCTGATAGCCTCACAAGTCTCCCGCTCATCTGTGAGCTTTTCTGGGAGTTTGGAATATTCATTTTCCATGTCTATCAGGTACCCAATGAAATCACAACAGGCCAGCAGGTTATTGATGGATTCAGTGTCGAAAGTGACCTCTGGTCCTAGCCCTTGTGGAACGATCCCCTTAAAGATCCGAATATTTTCCTCTACCTTTCTTAAGGTGAAACAAGGAGTGAGTAAGCCCGGAGACATTCTTAGGACAATTTGCTCCATTTGATGCATTGCATCCAGGGCTTCCTCCTTGATCTTGTCAATCTTCTTTAGGATGAACTCCAGTTGATCAACCTGATAATCCAGAGTAGAAAGGATTTTGTTGAGGGCTCTGGGGTTCCCAAAGACACCGAACTTGACCAGATCTTCTACTGAACAGTCGAGCATTTTCTGAAAGGTCTCATGCTACATCCTGACATGGTCCAGCTCTTCGCAGATGGGTCCTGCTATCACATGGAGCTCTTTGTTTGCCTGATTGATATTCTAGTATAAATTGGTGAACTTAGCGATCACTCCCTCACTTTCTTTGAGGATTTGGCTCCTCCAGGTGGAAACTGCCATACCCTGCTCACCAATTTTGGTGTATTCATTAATCTTGTGCTGGCTCAGAGGCTCAGGAGTTTCGGTGGTAGTTGTAGGAGGTGCACTGCCCATTTTCTATGAGGCGCAGAGAAGATTTTTATTTTGCTCCTTTAACAACCTCTTTTCCTCCTTTACCTCCTGGAGCTTTTTGCAAAGGGTGTCAACTACAAATAGGGCCTCTCCTTGAAGGCTTTCTAAAGATGTTCCCATTGTGACTTGGGTCACTGTATAATTTGTTGAAGACAGATCCTTTTTATCCTTTAAAGGATTGGGGTAAGCTATATCCATTACTCTCTCTCATGACGCACTTTGAGAGAAGCGGGTTAAAGGCTTTTGCTTCTTGGTCCCCTTTGATGGCATGACGGAGAAGTCCATCGGTGCGATGGGAACTTTCCTCTTTTGTTGGCTTAGGTGCTGAGAGATCCATGCTGGACTTATGGGAGAGGGGCCGGAAATAGAAAAGGGAGCAGCTACAGTGCTAGAAGGAAAATGCATGGAGACACTTGGAGGTGGCATTGAGAGAGAGGCTGAGGAAGTGCTCACAAGAGGAAGAGATATTGCAGGGGAGGCAGACTTAGGAATGGAAGGGAGCTGAGAGATGAGGGAAGAAATGGTGGGGGACAGCTCCCCGAGAGAAGAGAAGATGGACGATGAGGAAGGGGGAACAGTATAAGACAGGGGAGAGGATATGACCAAAGGAATGGTCGCTTGGGTCACCTGAGGAGGGGAAGGAGGAGAGGGAGAAGAGATAGAAGGGACCTCAATAGTTGCAGTAGTGGAAACATCCTGAGTGGATGTGCCCATCGGAACATCCTCGGCTGCTTCTTTCTCTTGAGAAGCCAGAGTTATAACTTGTTATTGTGTGGTAGAAGGGGGACTCTTAGGAGTCTCTTCTTGGGCAGAGCTTGACTCACCCTCCTTGTCTTTACCTTTTCTCTTTAGCAGATGTTTCAGTTTGGAAGGTGTGTTGCCCAATGGAGATGTGGTGAAATCAACTCCGAGGTAGATGAGACCATTCATCCTGCACTAGTGCTCTATTCTTCACAAAGTTTCTTTGACCCTTTCTTCTATCGTCTGAGGCACTTTGGTTCTGTCAATGACAGCAAACGGCCAGTCATCCCCACCCATGTCAAGATATACCTGATCAACTTCTTGATCAATAGTTTGATAACCTTTTGGGACGATGGCTACGCCATACTGGATGATTTCATCCAAGGCCAAGCGGGAATGGTCTTTCCTTCTGAGCTTGACCTCATGATACAGGTCGATATAAATATCCTTGATCTGTCGAATGTGGATTGGATCGAGTTTGGCCCTGGGCAGGTAATTTCTTGGGTCGAAAGTGGGCCTTACCAGGAAGTTATGCTTTAGATTTAGCAGCTCTAGCTCTGCAAAAATCTCCCGTGCTTTTTGGTGAGAGAGACAAGTGTACCTGCCCACTATGAGGGGGAAAGGAGTTCCACCCTTCTTTCTCTTCAAGCACTTCTCGTCATAGGTTATGAGTTGTCTTGACAGCTCTAACAGGACCAACTTGGGGTCGGCATATCTTGGCAACTTGGTTGGTTCCCCCAAGAAGTTGGCTGCCCTTAGATAAGTGAAGGTGGGGAATTGAGTGAACAAGGCCCCCCATTTCTTTGTTTTAGCAACGATGCTCTTGGTCGTACGGCCGTGAGTCATGTTTGGCCTCAAAAGGTAGATGATGTCGTAGAAGAAGGCATCAATAATCTTTGTAAACTGAGGGATACTATTTTCCAGCTTCAGTTCTGGATAATATTCATATATTTTGACTTGGGGCCAAACCCCGCACCGCATTAACGTTGGATAATCTCTTTCTGAGGATGCAACATAAACAACATAGGAGTTCATGTAGAACCTCCCCGTCGTGGTGAGTTGTTGGAGCTACTCGGATATAGTGCTGCTTATGATCTCCGCCCACTCGAAGCGTTTATCTGGCACATTTTTGTTCGTTGTCTCTAGGTATCTAAGCATCCATTTATGAAAGTAGTGGGCATCAGGAAGCCTAAATAATCTACTTAGGAACGTGATGGTATCACTGAGTTCCTCTGAGAAATTGCTGCGATGAATGACTTGTGGCCATCTGGTCACCACCTTCTTGTTTTTCAAGTATACCTCATTCATTAATTACATACATTGATCTTCATTATCTTCCCAAGCCTTGGTGCAATCTTCTTGGCTTACGGCCACAAAGTGCTGGTGGTGAGGAATGCCAAGCATTTATTTCAAAGTGAATTCCCCCTCAATCTTAATGGAGGATCAAGAAGGGGCCTTCCTCCAGTCTGCTAAACAACTTAATGTCTTTTTTATAGTAGCTGGCAACTACCATCATGAACTCATTGCTTCACAGCACTGACCAGGATCCATCCAGAAAGAACATCCATGGTCTTGTCCATCCAGTAGTCATCCTATCAAAAATCTAGAAGTGGCCCGGAAGTCCTTGGATATCGATGAAGGACCAAGTTCTGAGTCTTCATAGGTCAATATGTCACAACTCTGCCAAGGATTCAGGCATCCTGACCATCTGATATTTGAACTTCAGCTCAAACGAATTTGTAATATTGGATTTTCCCTATAATACATCCAAAATATATGGATAAGGATGTGGACATAGTGGAGTTCTGAAGCTTAGTTGAACCATCTCCTTAGAACTAAGAAGCAAAACCCAATGCAGGAGAGTCATCTTAGAAGATTGGTCTCCCATATAAATTTTTGACTAGAGTGAAGAGTTAGCAATTCCACCGTATCAGGGCGCAGGGCACATGAACACTGTAGGCTACAGAGGATGAATACTGTGGTGCTAGTGCAAACAAACGGTACTTGCAAGGGATAAATCTAGCACTAAAGTATCACACCTTCGCGTGTATACTGTAGGCTTGCATTTTATACCTTTCTTGCCAATCAGAAGTGAACTCGTGTGCCACTTAAGCATGTTTTGATAACGGGAAGATGAGACTTTGATAGGAGATTTGTTGTCATAGGGATAGGATGCAGCTCATAGGCGCATATAGTTTTCTTGTTACACAAGTACAACTTGGTCGTGCCTGAGAGGAATGCATGTAACTGTTCTTATTCCTGTCTACAACATAGACTCCTCAGGTGTCTGTTATTCAAAGGGGGGACTTGGCGGTGATGTTTATGGGAGGTCAATTAATAATGTAAAATTTATATTGATGTAATCATGTGTTTGATGACACTTGAGTCTTTGAACCATGGTTTTACACTCGTTCTATGAAGGATATGATGTTTGGTGTTGCACTAGGGTGCAACGTGCACCTATGTGTACCACAGGTTTGCTTAATCCGGGTACTGACGTGGGAGTCTGGGTACAGTCCCAAGGGTGCAAATCTTGTTGTGTACGTGATAGCCATATGACATTTATTGTTACAGCGATAAGCTTATGGGAGCACTTGCTTCCATACGGAGACTAGTTTTCACAAAGCGTAGAGAGCTCATGTGTTGTCCAATCAAAGCCATTGCGTCATAGTGCACAACTGTGCTTCTTGTTACAAGGGTTACAAAATGCGCCAAGGGAAAATGCAACTTTTTGGAAAAATGATTCAAATTCCCTCTCTGCACAGATGATGGATTTTTAGGCTTACTTCACATTGCTTCAGCAGTGGTGACCAGGGGGGTGGGAAAGGAAGGACCATTTTGGCTTTGGTGCTGTCTGGGGCAGATGTATCCTAACCATCATTTCCTAGAACTAAAGGATGGAAGACGACTTTGGGAGGGAAGTGGTCGGGATCAGAAGGAGGAGCTTCATGGTTCCTCAGATCTATTTTATCCTACCATTCCATTAGACAGTTCAGCAACGTAGTTCCAAAACACGAATGTAATGAGGAATTCACTCTACTTTCTCAGAATATTTCACACCGAATGTATGAGAGGTGTGGTTTGGGTCCATGGATGTGATATGAGTCTAGTTAGGCGTCCTCGTAATAGATACAGAGGAAAAGAGTATCAATCACGTGTTCCTTCTGACTGTTGTCGCATCCCGTACATGGCGGTTGAACCTCGTCGGAGATAGGCTAAAAGGCGTAATCAACATGCACCAACCATTTTTTGAAGTGGCAGCTTTTTTACACCTTTTGACTTTCATAACCGATGACTTAGACGCATCATCGTGGTGCACTAAGATGTGTGTTCACATGAAGCTATGTGAAACTGAGAATTGTAGTGCACCATTTGTGTTGTCATCATGGCCTCATATGTTTGGCCCATTGAGCAACAAAATGTGGTATGCAGACAAGGAGCAATTATTGGTGACACGAAGGTGCATGCGCCTTGGTGCATGTATCTTAAGGCACAACATGGTGCATGGTGCAATAAAAATGTGTGTTGAAAAATACTCTTAGGGTGCGCCAAAGCTTCATATGCAAGGGGGTGCAGATTTGGACACCGAGATGGTTTTCCAATGTACAATATGTGAGACTCCAACCCAAGCTGGTCACTACACAGCTCTCAATCTTCCTCTAGATAGAAACAGATGATGCACAAATAAAGAACAATGGTGTTTAACAACGTTCCGCAATGAACAACAACGGGTACTTGTGGACGAGTGTAGAGCAAATATGACTCCAGGCTTGTCTATCATGTACACTGTTCCACCGTCCCAATGCCACACATGTTTACGGGAAAATTGATGCACCCGCAAAAGGAACAAAACACGAGAAAAAATTGTCACAGAGGTCCCCAAGGTCGTACTAATATACCACAGATCCGAAATGACCCCTTCACGTCTTTTCTACTTGTGCAACGCGTGGTTTCTTTCAAACAGTACTTCACGTTTGCACTCCAAGAAGATAATAACAAGTCGTTTGCACTCCACGTTTCTCAAGCTTGTCACACGCTGAGAAAAGTAAAACAAAAATTGGTCGAGGCAAAAGGCAAAACTGGGGACGCAGTTTAATAAGAGAAGGGATGTTGTCTGCAGGTCGCTGGATAAGGACTCCACACACATCGAAGCTTCATGCACAACAAATAAACAGAGAGATGAATTATTCCACGCAGGTCCAATTGTCTACAACTGCTCTGATACCAATGTTTTCTAATGAAAGAGAGGAGAAAATGATTTTGTATTCGATGATCACATTAACATTCACCATGCTCAAAAACCCTTCTCCGTGGAGCTCTATCAATGCCACATCTTCAATCCACCTAGTTCTTTGTTCAATCAATCACTCTTTGCACTACACGTTTTCATTCTTTACAGCTTGAAAATAAATGGATGCAAGGTAAGAATTAAGTTCGCATGACCCCCTTTCTAACATTTGTGTTCAAAAAAATTTCATTTTCCCCCATTAATTACTTCCAACTACCACCATATGTGGCATTAACTCCACCCTTTCACTCTTCTGTGCATCACGTCATATTCTTCTGTGTCCCCAGTCATAACGTTCTAGCATGCCCACTACTTCTTGGCCACATACCCCCTTTCGCACACCTCTTTGCATAGAAGTACCTATCCACTTTGCCTTATATCAAGTAATTCCCCATTTTTCTACCTACTTGGTGTTCACTGTGCATCCATTCCTCTATGCATGGTCTTTAATCTAAGTAATGTTTCCTTAAACACCTTCAATCCGAGCACCCATTTCTTTTTCTCTGGATGCACCAATAAGTAACATAGCACCAACCACTTATTATACCCCACACTAAAATTATGCATGGTCCTATGCACATGAATTCAATATATAGTAATCAGCTACTAGTGTGAAAAAGCACTTATTACAAAAAAAAACTAAACTAAATTGATAAATCATAACAACAATGTTAGGAAACAAATATAAATGAAATGCCTTAAAGGGAAACCTAATATAAATGGAACTGATCCATAAACTTCTACTTTTGAAGTCTACAAATCACACAATTATGTTGTTCTACTTTCTACTTTAGAAAATGAAATTTTCGAGCTTTACTGACTGATTAACTAGTGCTAAGGACATAATTGTAGAAAAATGCTGAAGGAATTCAACACTCAACATAAGAATTTTATCCTGCAAACCCCCAATTTGTGGGAAAACTAGTCGGGAAGGGAAAATGATCTTTCTTCCCACTTGTATTGACCAATAATCAAATTTTATAGATTATAATAAGTATGAAAAGAAGTAACAATGTAAAGTTTCTCTCTAATTACTTTCTTGATCTATTTTCTTAGACCTTGCTCCTACGATTCCACTCTAGAATTGAAGAATCTCTACTCACTTGCTCTCATATAGTTAATAATTTTCTTTGTGATCTCTCTGGATCTTTGAATGCCTCAATTCTCTTGCTCCTCATTATATTTATAGCCTTATCCCATGTCCTCCCGTGCACTGCAGAATCAGAAAGGTCAAGGAGGTAACAGTCATAGTCAAGTGCTTCAAATTTGCATCTATTTGTGCTCTATTTCTCTTTTCTATTCGAAAGTATTAGGACCGTCACCTTGGCTGGGTGGTAGTTATAGGACCATCACCTTATAGGGTGGTGGTTCTTTCTAGAACCTTTGTTTACCTCATTTTTCTTCATTTTCTTCAATTCTCCTTCTTGGTGATGATGGAACTAATGAATTGGTGTATTTTTATAGATCCCTATGGATCATACCTCCTCTTCTTAGGAGGATTTTTGTCCCATAAAATCTTATAGGGGAGCGGTAGAGGAATCAACTCCCTCTCGTGCTCATTCAAGTACTATTGGATCTGCCTTGGTGTCTTCTCTTATCCAACCTGTAAAGACTCCTGTGGATCTCTAGTTTGTTGCTCCTTTGCTACACCCTCCTTCGATTTTCCTCGAGTATAATCCTCTTTGGAAGGTAACTTTTGTATCTTTCCTTATTTTTCATGCATAGATCGCGTTAGTGGATGCGAGCTTTTGCAACTTGTTATCGCATGCATCTGCATGAAGTATGACCTAAAGGTTTTCTTCTCCAGCTTGCTCAAGTATGACGAAGGTCCCATACTATATTGGTTTAGTGCTTACATGTCTTTGTCTCTTGAGATGGATTGGTGGAATCCTCTCCAAGTACACTACTACTATACTTACCATCGTTCTTTGTATCTCGTCTTCTTCTTGTTGCCCCATGGTTAGGTTCAATGAATCCATAGTTAGATACGATGACTGCATAATGGAAGTTTTTTTGTGCTCCTTGAATGAGCAGTTATTATGGTGGTTTATTCTACAAAAAATGACAAGTGCTATCCCAATTCTCCATCCTTTAGTTAGAAATATCCATGCTATCACGTCTATTTTGTTTATTCTTCCAATGAAAGAAAAAAAAACTGATGATTTTCCTGAATAAGTCTTGGTGTTTGGTTGGCACTTACCATAGCCTTCTTTGATTTTCTCTGGTGTGCCTAGAATGTTAAAAATGACTCCATCCTTGATCTATCTATACTGGTTCTCTCTCCTTGTGAACACAACACCTCTTGGCATACAAGTAAGGACTTCTGAATACAACATAAAATGCATCAAGTGGAATGATATCAACCTTTAATACATCAATATATTGGCTATTTATCCCAAACTAAAACTTACACTTTCTTGTAACCTTTATTTCTACACCCTTCTTCACCCATCCCAATGGGTATGGATGTTGATAACTGTAAGTCTCCAGACCAATTTTTTCTACCTTCATAGAGATTACTTTCCTCAGAAGGTGAGTGGTAAGTACTCCCAAATACCTGGTCAAAATGTCCTCATCCTCCAATTACATATTAAGAAACATGGTTTGTCTCCAAAATTTCGTAGTGTAGTCTTACATGCTTTCACCCCTGCCATGTATAAAGTACTGCCACTTAATCATCATGTCAATCTTATGGCCAATAGGATAAAATTTAGGTCTAAGAAATTCTTTAAAACCTTTCCAAATACTAACAATAGGATGTTTCTTCTTCTCACAAGTGGCTAGATGGGTTTCCCACCAAACCAAAGCATGACCTTCCATTTTCAGACGTGAAAAGGTAATCCTTTGTTCCTCCGTAGCACTATGCACACTAAAATAAAATTCCAACTATTTTAGCCACTTATCAATCAATTTTTCATCTACTTGTCCTTTAAAGTTCTTTATTTCCACTTTCGTTTCAACTTTAAAAGGTGTATGAGTAGATTTTACCTTGTCACTTACATTTGGCATCTATTCTTCTGAATATTTCCATTCTTCCTCTTCATGGCTCTTTTTAATACCAATTTATTTTGCCAATGATCGAACTACTAAGTCCATCGAATCTTTCTTAACCGAATCCATCTTTTATAGATCTGAAAGCTCTTCTTATTTTCTATGGAACCTATCCATCATGTTCTCTACCATTTCAACTATATGGACCAAGTTATCTTCCTCCATTTGATCTCAACTTATGTGTTTCCAATTCTTCGTAGAAATATATGGATCAAAAAGTAAAAATTCTTCACCTTTGGACCTTGTCACTGTTATACAAATCACAAGAAAGAATCGAATTACACATTCTTGGACATATAATCAACTCTGATACAAAAATGATCTGTAAATTTCTACTTTGGAACTCTACAAATCACAAAATTATGTTGTTCTACTTTGTACTTTGGAAAATGATAGTTTCAAGCTTTAGTGACTGATTAACTAGTGATTAGGAAAAATATTGTAGAGAAATACTAAATGAATTCCACACTCAACACAAGAATTTTATCCTGGAAACCCCTAATTTGAGGGAAAACTAGTCAAGAAGGGAAACTAATTTTTCTTCCCTCTTTTATTAGACAATAGTCAAATTTTACAAATTACAATGATTATGAAAAGAAGAACAATGTAAACCTTCTCTCCAATTACTTTCTTGCTCTTTTTTCTTACACCTTGCTCCTACAATTCCACACAGTACTGAAGAATATCTACTCACTTGCTCTCATATAATCAATACTTTACTTATTGATCTCTATGTATCTTTGAATGCCTTCCTCTTCCTTGTATTTATAGCCTTCTCCCATGTCTTCCTATGCACTAGAGAATGGGAAAGGTTAGGGAGGGAAGAGACAATGCTAGGCCCTTCATTTTTGCATCCATCTGTGCTCCATTTCTCTTTTCTATTTGAAAGAGTCAAGACCGATGCTCTAATAAAAACATCAATTTTTAGACCACCACCCTGTAGGGTGGTGGTTCTACAACTGCTACTCTACACAGAGCAGCAGTTCTATCTAGAACCTCCATTTACCTCATTGTTATTCATTTTCTTCAATTATTCTTCTTGGTTCTGATGGAACTGATGAAGTGGTGTGTTTTTATGGATCCCTATGTATCAGGCACCAATGCCTTATTACAAACACCAAGAAGACTTATTTATAGTAGGGCTTCAGCCTACTCCCATTGAAATAACTAGGAAACCCTTTCCAATCTAGCACCTAAAACTAATAAGCACTTGAATCAAGTATATATGTCACCACATACGGTCACAACCAATGCGTATTCAATTTACCAAGGTGGCATGAAAACTTGGAGTCATAAAGTAGAACCATCTGTCCAGCTTCAAACTGCTTATTATTGATATTCCTATCATGTTGCACCTTCTTCTTGGCCTTCTCTTTCTTTTGGCTCCAACATGTGATGTTGAATTTATCATCCAACTGCATCAATTTATCTATGCATGCTTCAAGTGCTTTTTCATCATCCAGTCCTCTTACATACGCAATACACAAGGAGGGTAACATAAATTCCACTGGTATAACAACCTCTGCGCCAAATGCTAACTAAAAAGGTGTGGATTTTTTGAATCTTTTGTACATTTTGATGTATGCCCAAAGTACAGTAGAGACTTTATTATCCTAGTCTTTCCTTCTAACATCATAGATATTTGTTAGTGTATGTACCAATAATATTGTTGAAAGCCTTAACAATCCCATTGGCCTGTGGGTAATAAGGTGTTGTCTTGTAATCCACCACCATAAAATCTTCGAATAATATTTTGATAGTCTCATTCAAAAAGTGTGTACCCCTATCATTTTTTAGGATCAACAGACATCCATACCTGATGATAATGTTTTCCCATAAGAACCTTGTTGCATTAACTGTCGTGTAATCCTTTATAAGCACTACTTCTACCCACCTTGTTCGATAATCTGTAAAATTTATAATGTAGCTTGATCCAAACCTACATGCTGATGGGGAAATAGGCCCCCAAAATTCAATTACCCATTTCTCAAAAGGTTCTGCACTCGCAAAATCCCTCAAAGGCATCTCATTTTATTCCCAAGTTTCCTAAAGTGTTAAAAATGATCACACGCCATGGCATACTCTTTACAATCCCTATATAGTTTTTGACACCAAAGGATATCAAAAAACATATTGTGCATGGTAGCATTACCTACATAATGTCCTCCTGTAATTCTACCATGAGCTTCCTCCACTATAGCTTCACACTCATGCTCTAGTACACACCAGTGTAAAAACTCATCATGACCTAACTTATATAGATATCCAATGACTAACATGTAAGGTGAGACACGTATGATAAGTTGTTTCTTATCAATTATCTTCGTCCCTTCAGGTGCCACACTAGTACCTAAAATTACAATAATATCTTCTAAGTCAGAGGGTGCGCGGTTCAATCTGAATAGATGTACATCTAACATTATGTACTCAATTCTTTGTGCGTCCTCTCCTAAGTTAATCCTTGATAAATGATCTGGTTTGCTTCACTACCATGGTTAAGTCAAATTTTTGAAACAAGAGAATCCACTGGCATATGTGCCCTTGTAAAATGAGCTTATTAACAAATTACTTAAGTGCCATGTGATCTACATAGATTATAAAGGGAGTTTCCATGAATTATTTTTGAAACTTTTGCAATGCGTAAATCATGGACAAGGCTTCACACTCTATAGTTTTATAATTCTTCTCAGATGGTGTTAACTTCCTACTTGTGAAACAACTAGGATGATTAGAAATCCCATCACTAGGTTGTGCTAACACTGCACCAATGGCCATGCCAAAGGCACCAACATGTACATGAAATGGTTTATCCTAAGAAGCAAAGTGCAAAATGGGCGCAGAAGTAATTATTTCTTTCAATTTCTTAAGCGCTAGCTATTACGCCTCATTCCAATAGAAATTTCCTTTTCTTTTCAACAACTCTTCTAAGGGCAAAAAAATCTTAGCATATTCATTAATGAACTTCCTGTAAGAACCTATATGTCTTAAGAACCTTGCGCACCTTTATCTGATTAGTAGGCTCCTTCAAGTCCAAGATGAATACAACCCTAGCAAGATCTTCCAACAAACCTTCTCTACATATAATATGTCCTAAAAAAGTGTTAAAGGGTGTAGAAAAAATACACTTCTTAATATTCAAGGAGATGCTTCACTTTCTACACCTCTCAAAAATGAGTCTTGAGTTGTCACAATGATGTTTTACCAGCCCATAAACTATCCAATCATCCAAATAAACATGTAACAACTTGTGCATAAAGTCCTCAAATGCTTGCACAACAATGCATGAAAAGACTGCAGGTGCATTATTCAACCCAAAAGGCATAACTATGTATGCAAAACTTCCCCACTTAGTGGTGAAAGTTATCTTTTTAAAATATTCTTTAGCATTCCACACTTGATGATAACAAGAGAATACATCTATAAAAGAATAAATCTTGTGCTCTACAATGTCTTCTAATATTTCTTCAGTAAAAGGTGTGGGGACAAGATAGATGACACAAGAAACATTCAAATCTCTTTAATCTATATAGATCCTTATCTTACCATATTTTTTTATGCTTATTACAATGTGGATAACCCACTCTGACTCCTCAATGGGCTTAATGATCCCAGATTTCAACATCTTATCAATTTTTTCCTTTACTTTGACACATATATTAGGATTCATCCTATAAGGCCTCTTCCTAACCAGGTATGCACCTTCCTTTAAATTGATCCTCATCTCACCCAATGAGGGATGCACTCCATTCAATTCATGACAACCTTGTGGAAATAAGTCTTGGAAGTCATGCAATAGATCAATAATCTTAGCCACCTATTGTTCAGACCAATATTCACCAATAATTGCCTCCTTAGGTTATGTATATGTCCCAATGTTTACCTTCTTCATTTTTATAGGCTCATGATAAGAACACGCCTTCTCATCAGCACTATCCAAGACCTCATGCATACCTACAATGTGATCATCATCTAGATTCTCTACTTCTTCATCATAAATCATGTAAACCAATTTACCCTTATCTTTTTCCAACCAAGCATGCGCCACAACTTCTCTTCATCGGTCTATTTCTTCTTTCTTAAAGCATGCACCTCCAAATATAAATCTCCAAAAATAAGTAACAGATATTTCCATCAGCTTTTCCAATATCCCCCATCGTAAGTTGCACTTCATAATATGTAATTCTTCATTGACTGGTGGTTTAGTAGAAAAAAAATTCAAAGGTATGAATCATACCTGAGGTCATCTCCTACCAATTAATTATTGCTCTTGTTAACTCTATATGAACATACCATGCATGCATGCACAACCGCTTAGAGTGGTGTAGAACTTATGTACACAGAGTGAATGATAGCAAGGATTCCTGACCCTCTATGTCCTAGATTCTCCCACATTTCTGAACGTGTTGCAAAGAAAAATATTTCCCATAGGAATTCACATATCTATGAAGGTAGATTATGCCTAAGAAACCTATTAGAGAAGATGATTCTCAACTCTCACCATCTCCAAAAGGTTATTTTTGTGTGTAGTCCACCAATGCGCTATTCTTTTCCCACGTAAGGAATAGTACTAGAATATTTCTTCTGGTCCACCTTAATCTTTCCTTTTATAGGGCTTCCATGGTGCGTAGAAATACATCATGGTTTTCCTTCACTAGTGTACCAAGGTATCTGGGAATGTGACTTAAATCGTTGAAACATTACATGCGGTTTGATCACACAAGAAATTGTATTATTGATCTATTACTCATGACCATCTCATATGTTCGATGCACCCATTTATCACAAGCAACACTAGTTATATCACTCATAGATTGAGTCATCATCCCACTATAATAGAACCTTCCTTAGATAGATCAAGCACCTCAGGATCCCTGATTGTACATGCATATATCCTATTTAAATCCTCTACAATCAATGGTTATAAATACGGTGCATAGCTTTTTCATCTATCAATAGTAATAATAATGTTCTCTTCCCTATTCTCGAAAATGATATATAACCTTTGTTGAAGAGCAAATCAACAATATTCGTGTAACACTAAGGGCACCCAAGTAAATGATGGGAAACTATCTACTTCTACAAGTGCCAAGACCTCAAATTCTTCAGTAAACTTGGCCCCTTGTATAGTAATAGTTGTATCCTTCAATACTCCAATGGGCGTGGCTCTAGTCCTATTCACCATACACAACACATTTGATGAGAGTTATAATAGTGGTTTTTGCATCTGATTCCATGCATCTAAAGTGAGTACATTTACTTTTGCACCTATATCAATCAATATGTTACTCAACATCCACCCATAAACAAATGCATTGAAAAGTTATCTATTTATCATACTCAAGACTATGAGGAGGAAAGTTTACATACAATATCTAACTCTTGCGCTCAGATCCAACTCATGTGGTACCTTTTCCCTCAACCATTACCATAATAAAGGAATGATATTTTCCCAGTGTGCATAACATCTTACAAACATCCTTCAATTCATAATAAAATATTTCTTAGGAAGTCTCAATTTCCTTATTCCCCTACTCTAGCTTTTGCAACTGCTCTTTTAAGAATTGTATTTTAACCTTGCAAGTTTTCTAATAACCTTTATAGTATCTACTGATATACCTATTTATAATGTGTAGGATTCTAGCATAATTTCACATTTATCACCTCCTATTTCTTCATAATAATGGGTTTCTTCTTTGGGACCTCCCTGAGCTAACGCTGTAACCTTAGTGTGTTTAGTTAATAATATAGGTAACATGTAAATCTTAGGATTAGGCAATAACTTCGGTAGCTACCGATCTTCTATGACACACCTCACTTGTAATCATCACCTGTTACCATGCCCTTATCATTATACTTAATAGTTATTACTCATGTGCTCATATAATTCATGGATATTATTTGAAACTGATGTTGATTCTCGCACTATGAGCAGAATATATTCTAAGGGCATTCATGCACTTATAATGATTAGGGCATCCTCAAATGTAAAACAGGTTCTATGAGGGAATTCAGCTTCTACCATCCACTGTGAGCCATGATGCCTCCATGTATTCCCCTCATGATAATCTCTTCCTCTACCACCTCCCTTCAGAGTTCCCTTCATTGTGGTTATGATTATGATGTTCACCTTGTATCCTTATAATTTTTTGTCAACACTAGTTTGACGTATGCTAGTTTCAATAGCTTCGTGAATCTGATCAATTAGTCTATAATTCTCTGTATCATTAATGGTGGGATTTAAAAATATTACAATAATAGGATACATTCTTCCTAGATCTCACGCGTTGCAATAATGAGTAACCTACTCAAATCATGATCCAAGTGATAGATCTCACAATACTAGTAACATAGCAGTGCACCGATTTATAGAGGGCCTTTATCCTTAGTAGATTCCTTCCAACTCACAATTATGTACAACATATCCCACTTTCACGGTATCACGATGCTGAATTTTCTGATAAGTTTCTCTAACTTCTTCATCATATATGCAATCTGCACCTCCAAGATTGGGCTAACTACTATTGTTTATTCTCACAACTAGGCCTCAACATGTAGAGATGCCTACTAAATCCTCATGCAAGGATCTATAAATGTCTTATGAAAGATCACCCTTCTAAAGGGCATGATCAAACTTCCAAAAAACAACTGTGGATTATTGGCTAGGATGAATATCATAAGATCAACTTTAATAACAATTTTTTAAATCATGCATCATACTACCTTTACACTCTCATTCATGCCCTCCTTAATCTTCTTTAGGGCACGCTAATGATTTTTTGTTCAAACTCAAGTATAAAAAAATTGGTCAAGAAAGCATCATGTAGTGCATTATAATCTACAATAGTTTGGTTCAGATCATACTTTCTATACTAGCTATTCACGCACCCTTGCAAAGTACTAGCAAAATGACTTTCCTTACACTCAAGAATGGTAATTCCCTTATTGTGCTATAATATCTCACACATATGCACATGTTCCACTGTATCTTCAATGCATCTTTACTCTCGTAGGAAAAGAGACATCTCGTAATAGACTTATCGTGGCCAGTGTAGACCATGCCCACAAAATCTAGAACCTGTATTACCTCTAGTATTCCCTCTACCTCTAGAACCACTAGATTCACTAGATCCCAAACTGATTAATCCTCCTGATCCACCCCTTGTAGTGGGCATTAGACTATAGGATGAACTACTATGTGTTCCAACTATTGTACTAAATTGAAATCTGATGGTCTGTAAATTTGTGCTACTTCCAGATGTATTGCCAACATTCTATGTGCTCAAGCTCTATCCAGATGATGCACTAGAAAATATACCACAAATTGGATGACCAAAAAAATAAGATGTATGCATAGCCATAGATGAACATGTTGTTTGAAGAACTTTTGTATTCAATGGAAAATTAAATCTACCTGTCGCTACTCTATCACCAACACTAGCTTTTTTCTGAATAACTATTTCAGGAACTAGAACACTAAGTGCAAGGGCAAGGTCGCCAGGTGGGATCAGATGTGGGCATGTAGTCTTCAATATTTTTTCATCAGAGATACTCTCATCAGAAGGAGGGGATTCGATATTGAGATTTCCTAACTGGGGGATAATATGATTCTTTAGCTCCACATTTTCCATGTGAGCCTCAAATCCTTCATGATACATCATCCTCCACAAGTTCAAAAAATCCTCAATATCGCACTTCTTCACTAACTCCCTATCCCATGCTTCATTATAATTAAGTTGCCTTTCTTCTCTTTGCCTTTTTATCACAAGGTCCACTATATTTCACGAGACCTGCTCCTACCCATCACACAGTGGAGGTTTATCTAGCCATAGGTGAATCTTCCAAATCTAGATTCACTAACAAGATCTTAATCACTAAAGGGATAATGAATAAATAAGATCCTTTGGGTTCAGTAATAACATAAACTTAACAACCTCTGGATAGGAATAAGTAGAAACAACATACTCCAATGTGTAACTATATAAAACACCACTCTACTAATGATTTAAAATGTGTGTCCAAGTCACATTAGCATTATACAGGGTTTGGTAATCTTCTTATGTCCACACAATTTTTTGATACATCCAACTCTACTTTGATGCATATGCTACCAGCCACTCGTACAACTCTATAGGAAAAAAATAAAATAACATCTATTAGATCTCATGATACAAATGCTCTTCAATCCATGCATGAGCATCAAAATCAGGTCCAGTATTATATCTATGAGGAAACTGGTCTTCTAAGTCCACAACCCAACTCTCAATGTTTTCCAAATTCAACTGATAAGTCTTCATCCTTCAACATCCTTACAATAGCTTCAAAAGAGGTCCCATAAAAGGAACCAAAATGTAGTCACTTTCTTTACCAAAACCCTAGACGTACTAGCCCATCACTCATACAGATATGATTTTTCACCTAAAACGTGCAAATACACTAGGTCCCTCTTTTTATACCTTTTTTGTCAAGGTATAAGCATGATCACTCAAGTATTTCATATCCATAACAAATAATAAAAGGTAAATTATAACATGAACTAGATCACAACCATAATGTATAATGAATCAAACAAGGATCAATTGATCAGATTTACCATATAATAAACAGTAACAGAGATATCAACAATCAATATCCATCCATAAAGCTTCATTACATTAATCCATCAAAACACAATAGTTGAATACAATACAATTACTATCACAAATTCATGTGTGTAAATATACCAGTAACATAAATCTGTCTCAATCTACCAGTAGTGTCTTAAACCATGTAAATAAATACAAATATATAGGGGCAAAGAACTTTCCCTTCACTGCCAATGAACTCTCAAAATAGGCTGAATGCTCAAAATAGCCATGCACCACTAAAAAATAAACTAAGAAAACATACAAGCTTCACCTAATAATAGATTATCTATAATTAACTATAAATCTAAACCTATTATTAGCTTGAACTTTACATGACGCTTGATCTTCCACTAGCTCCATAAATAGCCATTTCTTCATCCAAAAGTGTTATATCTTTATCCAATGTGTGTTCTTCACTCTAAATTCAAATCCATATTGATCCATGCAAAATAGGTTAAGTACTAAACTCTGTCATTCTATGTGTGGATATATCAGGGTGTAACTCTATCAAACTTCAATGCCTATGCACGTGCCCTCTTATACCTAAGCAATATTTTGTCCAGTCAACAATCTATGTTGTGGGAAGTATTAAGTAATATTTCTAAGCTGAGGATGGTGATGCTATAGAATGAGAGATGAGGATGTAATATTAATTGTGATTGAATGGTTGGTAGGAGGAGATGGTAATATGAAATATGGGATGAATGAAATGAGGGAAACATGGGTAGGTGGTAAAATATAGAGCAATAAGTTGCACTGAATGAAATTCCTTAAGGAAGAGTATTAGGCAGTGGAATGATTAAGTAAGATTACCAAGTAGAATATGGATATAATGAAGGGGTAAAAGAAACAGGTGATGTTTATGAGAATGGAATAGTCGATTAAAATATGTGACAATAAGGAAGGAAGGAGCCAACATAGTGGAGGAAGAGTGGATGGAGAAATATATACGGTAGAGACTATGGATTTTGAAGGTTCTCATGATGTGGTGGTGACCAAGTAATATTTTCAAGCTATGAGATTAAGTATGATAATGGGGGAAGTGAGAAGATGATTAATGGGATATTGTGATAAAGGGGTGGGCTAGAGACAATAATTAAGATGAAGATGGGAAAAATGAAGTGATGGAGCTAGATATTGGTGAGAAGATGTAGGAGGAAATGTTAAAATTGAGGGAAAGCCTCAAGTAATATTCCCAGGGTGTAGTGGTGATTAAGTAATATTCCCAAGCTGAAGAGGTGGGACGTAAATACGTTTGTGGTGGTGATGGTTATGAGAGATATGATAACGAAGGAGTTTATACAGTGGGAGAAACATAGGAAGAGTATTTAAATTATATAAGTCTCATGTTGTGATGGTTATCAAGTACGATTCCCAAGTTATAGGGTAAGGCTTGGAGAAGTGGGTGAAATGGAATATATAGGAGAGAAGAGAAGAGATGAATGATAAAATTGGCAAGGAAGGGAAGTAATAATGGTGAGAGGGAATATTCGTGGGGAAAAATATGGATTTTACAGAGGAAATGGATGAAGTACATGGTGGACATGGTGGTGAATGATGAGTTGTAGGATAATGTGCCTACCTTAAGGATTATCCCCAAGTAGGATTATCATGTTGCAAAGGTAGTAAAATAATATTCCCAAGTTGGATGGGTTAACATGATGGGGAGATGTGTGGTAATGATAGGGGAGAAGAGTGGTGCAAAGAAATTTTTTGATCATACATGAATATACCTACGTTGTGAAAGCATATGTATTTTAATATAACATATGAAAAAATAAACCATCATATGGAAAATCATGATGAAGGTGTTGTAATATGCATTAGAGCATAGACAAGGGCCAACATGGTATAGATATTCATGATTAATTTGTATGATATGCATTCACATGATATTATTGGTGACACATGCTATGAAAATAACATAAGTGGCAAGAATATAAGAGGAAATACCGATTTATAAAAGATCAATATGCCCCTTGCAATATATGCATAAACAAGAGAAAACGTATACTAAATACAAGACCAATGTAAAATACATATAATGCAATGAAATAAAGAACACATGAGAATAATCAAGTGAACAACATGGAAAGACAAATGTTATTATCATTTTTGTGGATTTTATCTTTTTAATTTTTTTGCTTGTTACATTGTTTTTTGTATTGTGATGTGGTTGGTGTTGAAAAATGGTTTCCAAAATTGATGTTATAGGTAGTGCAGATAAGGAATTTATTCCCCTGGTCAGTGCACACAAGGTGATGGAAAATTTCGTAACCCAATGATGGTAAAACTAATCTACGAGTTATATGGGTCATAGCTTGAATATGGGGAGGATAGTGGGTATAAAAGAGTAGTGGAAAAAGGTCATGTCCCCTGTGTGGGATGCTCATAGATAATGATCCTACAATGATGCTAAGAATTAGTTTTCATCATGGTAGTTGTTTATATATATATATATATATATAAACAACTACCATGATGAAAACTAATTCTTAGCATCATTGTAGGATCATTATCTATATATTATTTATATTTTCTTTTCTTTTCTTTTTTATAGCTTAGGAGTAAAAGTGTTTGAGATGCATGATGTTCATGGGTTCTTCAAGCTATGTGCCATCTTGGGAGGCCAATTTATAAGCACCAAATCCATACTTTGGAAATGATGATGTAAGGAATGATCCTGTTAGGCTCGAATTTTCCTTTCTTATCACATTCCTTAGTGGCTTTCCTTTGATTTTCCATTAGGAATATATCATTGATATCAAACTTGAGAGGTTGATAATCTTTTTTATAACTACAATGTAAGTGGTTTTGATATACTTTGACGTGATGCAAGGATTTTGAAATTTTTCTTCTAGAAATTATAGCTCATGGAGGCGAGTGACATAATAATCTTCATCAATAACCAAGTCATAGAGGGATATACAAAGGAAAGGAAGCTTGAAATTACTATAAGCCCAAAGAACGGGATATATTTGTGAATGCCAATTACTTTCCGATCTATCCAAATTATTTTTGAGGATGTTGGAAAGGATTTTTTGTAAGGATTCAAATTGGCCACTACCTTGAGGGTATTATGGGGTGGAAAACTTGGTGTTGATATGAAATTGATGACAGATGGCCTTTTAAAGGACTTACCATTATCAGATAGGATGATGTATGGAATTCCATGGTGACATATGATACAATTAAGAATGAATTTAGATAATGTTTTCCAGTGAAATAGGTAAGGGGCATAATCTCTACCCATTTAGTGAAATAGTAAGTACTAATAATTATAATATACCTTTGTGGTCTTTAGAGGAAGTGGGTTTCATTTTTCCTATGATATTGATCCCCCATTGAGAGAAGGGCCAAGGTGTTGTATTGGGTTGTAATACATGTGAAGTTTCATGG
This sequence comes from Taxus chinensis, assembly GCA_019776745.2. Taxonomy (NCBI): domain Eukaryota; kingdom Viridiplantae; phylum Streptophyta; class Pinopsida; order Cupressales; family Taxaceae; genus Taxus; species Taxus chinensis. Next base: position 168,790,479 of record CM034155.1, on the reverse strand, counting down.
ATAATATTGATGTGTTTTTGAAAGGGTACACACTTACGTATAAATTTACAAGAGTCAGATTCCATGGTAAACCAATAATAGCTGACATAAAGAAATTTTTTAGTAAGGACCATTCTACAAGTATGTAAACAAAAAATACCAGCGTGTACTTATTGTATGTCAAGGATCACTTCTTCTAAATTTTAAAATCATAAAAAGGTTATGTCATAGCCCCTATAATAAAGAGTGCCACTCAGGATAGTGTAACGGGAAGAACGTTAAATGAAGGATTTTCTTAGGTTATGTAAAAGGTTAAATGTGAGGGTGTTGTCATGGAGATAAGCATAAATATCATGTTACCATGGGTAAGTGGGACCAAAATTTGCACATATCATAGAAGAATCAGGTACATCACATGCTAGAATGGTTAGGTTCTCAACCAAGAAATTATACTTGTTATTGTGTTGTGGTATGTCTAACAAAGATCGGATGGCTATCGTGGAATTTTCTAACTTGTGCATGAGGGAAATATGCTTGAAGGTGATTATGATGAAGTATCTTTTGAGAATATCCACCATTTTTGTGTATGGGATCAAATTTTCATACTTAAATTTATAATCATCATTAACTTGATTAATGATGAGTTGAGAATCATCAAATACTCTTAGATGTTATATATAACATTGTATGGCTAATTTAAGTCCTGATAAAAAATTCTCATACTCTAAAATTTTGTTCATGCACACGAATCCAAAATGAAAGGATTTTGGTATGAGATCACCTTGTGGGGTGATGAAAAGGATGTTTTCTCTTGAACCATGTGTAGTAAAGGATCCATAAAATAGAGTTTCCATGTTTGTGATTATGTTACTATCAGAATGGATCCATCAAGAAATTACATACTGAAAGGTTTTATTTTGGGTAATGGTGCTTCCGTTAGTTAATATGTGGTAAATTTTCCCTTGATGTATATTTCGTTTACATATTCATTTTCAAATTGACTTAATATGATTACCCAGTTAGTCATTCTTCTTGTAAGATTTTGTTTGGAAAGGACATATTTTAGAGGATCACTTTGGCTATGATATTTGTCTTATGGTTGAACAGATAATGCTGAATATTTTGAAAGGTGAAGGAAATTTCTAAAATTTCCTTTTAAATTTGATTTTATTTACGCTCATAGTAAATTAGAGTACGTCTGAGATAGTAAAAAACTCGTTCCTTTCCCTAAGAATTATGTTGAGTGAGGAACACTCTTACAACAACTTGTGTGGCTGATATATTCAAGAGAAGAGGTTATCTTGGGGTAAGAGGGACTAATATTGGTGGGTCTATCAAATATTACTTGAGGTTATCAAATAATTTCTGAAATTATGCAGACCATGTAAATGTTGTGAATTTTAAAAATAGATGTGTGAATGAATGACATTTTTCAGCCAACAAAGATATGAACTTTCGTATGGCTTGGATCTTTCATTGGAGAATGTGGAGTTGAGAGAGTTTTTGAGGAGGTATATATGTGATAGTAGTGACTTTAGAAGATTCAATTTCAATTCCTTTCCTAGATACAATGAAAAATACAAGCTTGGCGGATGTGACAAAAAATACACACTTTTTGTGATTTAGTCTAACATGGTATTCTCGTAGATGTTAAAATATTTTTCATAGAATAGTGGGGTGATCCACCAAATTTCATGACTTTCCCAACATGTCATCCATGTAATATTTGACTATGTCATAGAGTACATCATGGAAGATAATAATCATGTCACACTTATGTAGCATTAACATTCTTAAGGCTAAAAGACATGAAGTCACAGAAAAATGTTATCCAAGGTGTAGTGAAGTCAATTTTATGTTGATCTTTAGGTGCAATTTTAATTTATTGTACCCAAAAAATTCATCCATAAGAGATAACATGTCATGTAATGCGGTAGAATAAAATATCATGTCAATATTGGGAAATGAGAAGTCATCTTTGGGAAAATCCTTGTTGAGATATTTAAAGTCTATACAAATCCTAATGCCTGATGTTTTCTTCTAAACAAGGAAAATGTTGGAAATCCATTTAGGGTAGTCAATTTTTTGGATTACGCTAACATCTAATAGTTTTTTAAATTCTTCTTTGACAAGTAAGGCCACTTTTGGATGCATTTTATGAGATTCTGCTTGACTATTGTAACATATTTATGTATAATTAAGTGATGCATTACTTGTGATGAGTCTAACACAAGCATATAAACACATGTCCAAGAAAATACATTTGCTGATTCATGAAGGAGCTTGACAAAGTTCTTTTAATATTGAGCACTAAGAGTATCCCCTAGTTGAATAATTTTAGGAATATTAATTGAACCGATATTGACATGTATGGTTTCTTCTACCATTATCCTGGATCCATATTGCATGTGAGAAGGTGCAAAAGGGAGGTTGAGGTCCTTGTCCAATGATGCCTCAAAGAGGTTTTCACCAATAGACACATCATTTTCTTTCTTTTTTGAATTATTTTTTGTTACGTAGCACCTTAGAAAGGTTTTTACTGAGGGAGGATAAATTTTTAGTTTAAATTTTATTTATTTTTATTTTTATCACTAAGGATAACAACATCTTCTCTAAATTAGGATGTACAATCTAATTCAATCTCAAATCATTTATTATGATCCCTTGGTGGGATACCATGCCAAGATCCTAAGAATTCATTAATGGCCTCATTATTCTGGAAGATATATAATGATATGTGGTCCTATTTAATGAGTGTATGATGCTGCAATTCTAAGGTAAGGATATCAATTTCATGGAATAGGTTAGTAGTGGTAAGGTCCTTGTAGAGGCTACAAGTTGTTCCTAGTTCGATGTCAGAATTAACTTCATCGGTAGAAATGGGAAAACAATCAGATGGTTTATATCCTATAGTAGAGCAAGAAGGGTTCTAAATAATGGTTATAGGTTTAAGTAAGACTTACTTGGTGCCACCTAGTCCTTTTCCTTTTAACCCATATATTTCATTATTGTGAGACTAATGGAGTATTCCTTTGAGTCATAGCAAGAAGAAAAAATTTCATTGTACAACCAAGATCCTTAAGAACCATAAAAAATTTCATTTTCTAATAGTCCACCATAGAGAAATGTGAAGTCACTAAGTTGATACAGAGCCGTAGAACCTTTTTCTTGCACATTTTGGGCCTACCTTAGCTATGGGGTAAAAGGGGAAGGTTTGATATTTGAAAGGAATTTTGAACTCCGTATTCACCAATGCCAATATTGATGATTTTATAAAGTTTGATATATATAAGGGGGAAGTGTCATAAAACATGAAGATGATATATTAATAGAGATAAGGAAATGTTCTGATTAGATGATAAATGTCCTATCATATCTTCGAATTGTTTAAGGTTAATATTATTTGGTACATGTGAGTCTTGTAGGACATAACGAAGGATATATTGATATATGGTAAAAAATTTAAGAATTTTTAAAATGGATATTTGTGCAGGGGTTTTCTCAAGTTACTTTATGAGGTTGTATTGGCCTCCAGTAGTAGGTGGTAGAGCTTGTGTGACATTGACCAGGTTTCACCAAGTTATGAGAATATAATCAGTGGTTTTGATATTTACGGTGGAAATATGATTGTTAGTGCAAAGAATACAACTAATGAGATTATAAAAATCTATGGGTTTAGTAGTATTTGAGTGAGAGGTTTGACCCTTATCAAGTAGTGGATTATATTTATAATGTTTTGGAAAAGGGTTATGATAAATTTGAAGGTTTTTTAGGGGGATTTAGGGAAGCTATTCCCCTCAATCTTGATATCTCCACGATCAATAAAATATTGTATATAATTCCTCAATCTTAAACAACTATCTGTGGAGTGACCATTGATGTGATCAAAACCAAAATATTCATTTTCTCAATACCAAGTATGTTTGGGTTGAGTCTCGTCTAGTGGTTTTGTGTGAATATAAACAATAATACTTGTTTGTTCCAAGCGATGAAAGATAGATGATAGAGTTTCCCAAAGATGTGTGTATTGTCATTGGCAGAAATCAATTTTGGGTGGTCCAAATGGTACTTTAATTTAGGGAGGTGTTTCGATGCCTTGAAGATGTTTCGAGTATGTAACTCCATCCCTTACTACATTCTTGTTTTTATTGAGAATTTTTGTTTCTCAAGGGTTTTTTATTCTTGGTGATGGTCATGAGGATATAACTTCATGATGCATTTAAAAATAAAGGGTTTATCTATGTGTGCGCCCTTATCAATGTCATCCTCAAAAGAGGTGACACAATATATTTGTAAATGAAATGTGGTTTCTACATTTAGATTGATGAAAAAATGCTAACTAGTTGTTTTTCAGGGAGGGTGTAAGGGAAACGACTTGCAAGTCCTATCCACATTTGGAGAAATGTAGAAAAGGTTTCATTTTTTTTTGTTTAGTGTTATAGATGTCCATGATGGTGACTTCAGAGTCAACATTGAAAGAAAAATGTTGCATAAATTTTTCATATAGATCTGGAAAGTTTGTGACTGATCCTTTGGATAGGTGTAGGAACCATTCCAAAGCTTTCCCACCTAAACCATGTTGAAAGAGTCAAATTAAATAGTTTTAATTGTATGAGAATTCTTGAAAGGGAATATAAAATATTTGATGTGTTTACATAGATCACCCTTTCATTTATACTTTTTGAACTTGGGTAACTCAAATTATGGTGGGAAAGGGACTCGAAGCATGTTAGAATCAACAAGATATGGGCAAAATTATTCAAATTTATAGCATTTATGTTGGATATGTATTTCAAGCTATAGTCCTTGAAGGGTATCCTTCATGAATTTCCATTCTTGTGTAGAAGGGATGCCATGAATTGAAGAGAAAGGTGGTGGATAAAAAAAATTTCTATTGTGTTTAGGGATCCATTTAGATGCTTTTGGATTGTTTGTTGAGGCTTTGGATATTTCAAGGCCTACTTGTGAAGCATGAGTAGCTAATTTTGCACTTAATTATTGGATTTTGTTATGTAAGGTACGATATTGAATGTTTGAGGGATCTGACATGCTAGAAGTCTTACATATGTGTGAAATTTCTCTATTTGATTTAGGAGGTTGTTGACTAGTGGTATTGGGTCATTTGGTATGGTCAATGGTGTTTTTTAGATTTTCAGGGTTAAAGTCTGAAGGCAAATTTTCACCTAAATGTACAAGTTTTTGAAGGATCTCATTGTGATTTTGGTAGATAAAATGATCTATGTGTGCATGGTCCAATCTTGTGAGGATTTCGGGATTGCTATAATCGCTCTGATCAGCTAGGTCACCGTTGTCATGTTGGGTTTTTGATAAATCTAAGAGGCGGCTAAAGGGGTTGTCAAAAGGGTTTCCCCCTTCTTCATCTTGTTTGGAGTGAAGCCTAGTTTTTTATGCCATGCTAGTGCCTTGGTTTTGATTTCAATGATGGTTGTGTTTTATTTGTTTGTTTGTTTGTTTTTGGAAGTTTTTGCGATTGTTTTGACAAAACTAGTATAAAAATAAATTCATACAATACAAAAATAATTAAGTATTTAAATTATGATGAAATGGAACATGTTGTAGAGGTGGATGAGAGGGATCTTATGACTTCTAAAAATATGTGCAAATTTCTATATACCGCTAGATTGATATACCAGAGCCTCTCTATATATCCAACCCTTTCTGATATAAGTTGTCAGTGCGTGGAAGAAGCTCGCCCGCTCGATATATGCATTTGTATGTGAGATAAGTGTTAACATCCATACGTGAGAACATAATGGTGTGTGGAAGCTAAGAAATACGTGAAAGGGACTCATATGATCAAGGATTGAGGTGGAAGGTGATGGAGGGAATGGAAATGTATGTCTGTTCTTATAACTCCCCGATAATTTATAGGGACGATGTCTAGACATCGTTATTATGCAGCTGTGTTAGGTGACAGATACAGTCGATCAATCACGATGGATTTACCAGTACAGTGTGACTTAAAGGCATCACAAATACCAAACACTACGTATAAGCTTTTTCGCTTAGTGATTGTGTAAAACAAGGAAAGAAAATTGTGGAATTGAAAATCTAACTATGGAATTGAAAATCTAACTTTGGAATTGAAACTATAACTATGGAATTGAAAATCTAACTTTGGAATTGAAAACATAACTAATAAATGAGAGAAACAAAAATGCATGAAATAAACAATTCATACTTGGAGCTTTGTAAAATTATTTTGTGCATTTTTTTTTGGTTTTGCTTAAAAAAATCATTGACACACTAAATCAAAGCGTCAAATTGTAACTTACAACAAAATATTGTAGAAGGTGCACAAAAGAGAAGAAGCTACAAAAACAAGGAACTTGCATCAACGAGAGGGGTTAGTCCATAAAGAAGGTTTAACCACAATTAATTGAAAGGAAAAGCAATTGCATATTAGAATGTTATATATGCGGGATGAGTATCACATACTCAATCTTTCCGTCTAGGTCCATTCGTGTGTAACCTAGTAATTCTGATCAGCTTCTAGATATTCGTGGAGGATGTTTAATTGTGAGATGATGATGGGGACAATGGGAGTGAATTCAAAGACTAATTATCATAACCCAAGATCAATATCACCTTAAGAGGGTTTGATATAGGGTTGGGATTTTATAGATTTTAATGGTAATCTATGTGGGAGGTTTGCACCTAGAATAGTCATAGGAGAGGAAGAATTTAAAAATTGACAAAAAATAAAATAGAAAGAAGAGATGTCCTCTTAACTACGAATGGTGACAACAAGAAAGAAGTCTAAAGTAACAATTATACCATGATTATGGGTTGTCTTCTCTCAAAGGTTGTGTATAATTAAGTAAATATTGATCAACCAGGTCAATTTGTTTAGTTAAAGGGGTTGATTGGGTGAAGATAATTGGGACTAAGGGAGTGAATAGATAAGATATCATGTGTTTCCCAAAAGAGACATCATGAGAATGCAAGCTAATGTCAGGTTGACAGGTGACTAACTCAAAAGGTCATTATTACAGATGTGTGGCACAAAGATTGATCATACATGAAAGATACAAATCCTTATTATTTTGGTAGGGATTCTATGATGGTTATTAAAATTATTATTACGTTTTTGTTTTTTCTTTATCAAAACATGCCAAGTACAACAGTCCTGTATGAAGAGATTAGTAGTTTTCTATTTTAGAAAATCTGTTAAAAAGCATTAGGAAAAATAAGAATATAAAATAATCTAGGCCATTTTTTATTCTCTAGATCATCCAAATATGCAAGAGAAGAGCATACACAATTTTCAATTGCAACAATAAAAAATGAAAAGTGTAAGGCCAAAATGAAACAAGACAACTATTGAAACAAATGTTAGAAGGATCCCAACTACTTTTGATTTTCAAGATTCCCCATAGGGTGCAAGAGAAGAGAATAGATGTTTTTAATAAATAAACTACATTAATTTGAAAACTAAGAAAAAAAATTTAATCAAAATTTAAAACATAATCAGAATTAAAGAAAATAACAAAAATTAGTAGTTTGTGATTTAACCCAAGATCTTTGGTCCAATGGGGCTGTAATACAATCACTAAAAAATGAATATATTTTTAAATACACCTCCAAATTGTATAAATTTTATTCATATATTTATTATATGATTTTATATATTCTCTAAAAAAGAGTTTAAAAGAAGAATATTTGATGACTAAAAATGTATTTTACGAAATTTGGACTAGTTTTCATAAAATCACAATAACTTGAAGAAAAAGTATCAAAATAAGTTGGAATTTTAGGAGAAGATAAAAACATATTAGATACATACTTACATAAGATTTCACAAAAAAATCATAATATATCAGAAAATAGTTTCGAAATAGAGAATGTGCCACTCAACAAACTGCTTAGAACAAGTCCAAGGGAATGAATCTTCTACACAAATCTTTAAACAAATAAAAAAACTTGTAAAAAAATCACAAATGGAAGAATAAAACACCTATTTATTTTTAAAAATCCCAAAAAATATAGGCACACAAATTTATCTCCAATAATTGCAAATGTACAAATACATGTAATTAAAGTAATAACCTTAAAAAAAATAAAAGAAATTAATGGATGGAGGGGATCCATCCCACTGGGCATGCTAGAATGTGTATAGTAAAAATATGAAAGTAATATTAAATGAAAATATAAAATAAATATGATGATATTACCTCTAAATCCTTGCTATACACCTTGGATCAGGCGAATAAAAGTGAATGGGCCCAAAGAAGGTGATTATGTACGTGCTCCAATGTGGTAATCGATGCAGGATCGATCCAACAAGCTTGCTTTGTAATTTTTTATTTGTATGGAAGAGGGATTATTCAATAATGGAATGAGGTTATGAACTCATACCGAAATTACAAGAATAAAAGAGCATAGTGGAAGCATATTTTTCTCATTCATGTGTGTTAAGGAAGGGGTGAGGTTCTTATTTATAGTTTTGTGGTATGAGATTAATAAAGGAATCTTAATTAATCGAAATTTTAAAATAATGGATGAGTTTTGAAAATGGAGATTAAATTATAATTTTTAATTTGATAATAGGAAACATGGAAAATACATGTGAAGAATTTGAAAATGGATAATAATATTTAATTTGGTGATGGAAGACTTAGAGAATAGATGATAACATTTAATTCATAAGTGGGAAACATGGAAAATGCATGTGAAGACTTTGAAAATGGATAATAATATTTAATTTGGTGAAGGATGACTTAGATAATAGATGATAATATGTAATTTGGAAGTGGGAGTCAAGGAAAATGCATGTGAATGCTTGGAAAATGGATAATAACATTTAATGTGGTGGTGGAAATTTTATGTGACATGTGATGTTGATTATGATATGCAAAATTATATGGATAGTGAGGTGGAAAGGAGAGATGTAGGATTTGATTTTAAGTGATAACAAAGGTTAATTAATTGATTAATATTAATTAATTTCTCATGGATTTTTGTGCGAAATGGTGTAAGGAATGGGAATGAAAATAATTAGGTGTCTATAACTGATGTTAGTAACTTAAGTGAATTAGGAACACATATGTAGCACGAAAAAATTTTGGGAGGTGAAATTTGTTTTTACATTGTGTTTTATGATTCCCCACCCTCATAACTATGCCTCATGCTGATTGGTCCACCCCAAATCAAAAATATAATCTAATGTGTAATATCCAAGAAGGTAAAAGGCTTGTTGACTATTTTTGACTTGCATACACTCTCCCTAAGACCCCCAAGAACATTTTTACCTCCCACTTACAAAATCACACTTTTGAAATGCTCCGTGAACTCCAAAAATGTTTATAAACTTGATTGGAGTGCATTTTTTGTGTGGAGATTGCAAAACTCTTTTGCATACCATACTTAACATCTCCACAAATTTAAGAGATTTTTTTGAAAAATTATTTTCCTCCATGTAATCCCAATAGCCATATGAGAAAAAATAATCTCAAAAGCATTACATATTGTTCATTCATGCCGTCAACCTTCATGAAAACTAGTTTGATACCCAAGTATTGCCCAAACTACTTTTGCTTATATCTTGAGCTCCCATGGCTAAAATTCCTTGAACGTTTAGCACTTTCCCTGCATGAAAAATCCTTTGAGATTATACAAGACACAAGGTTTGTAACAACGTGTTTTAAATCTTATCACTTGAAATTTTCTAATGTAGAATCCCTTGTTTCCCCATGTTTCTTCCAAAAATGTAAATGTTCATTGCTTGTAAAATCCAAGGCCAAATCCTACAAGAATTTTCCATTGAGTTCTCTTTCAAAAGTTTTCCACATTGATCTATTCCTTATTTTATAGAGTAGAGGAATTTTATTAATGATGTTTGGTTAATTTTTACCCAAACAACTCCATTTTAAAATCCAGCCATGTAACTAGAACTTGTTTTGATATGTCCTACTTTTTCCAGCAAGATATCCTCATAAAATTTGGAGCATATATTTATCTTGGAAACATATTTCCAATGAATTGAGTCTCTTGAAATTCATATATGTTTTTCTCCCATAGTGATCCAAAAAAATTTACATCTGAAAGACACTATTATAAATGGTGAATGTATGTGAAATGAAGTGGTAACTCATTCATCTCGATTCTATGAGCTCTTTCAACATTCTCAAATCCTATAATGAAAAAATCACAACATAAAGTTTAATTATTCTAGATACAAACCCATTTCAATCCTAGCCTCAAAATATCCATATATTAGAGACAGTAATGTAGAACACATAGATCTTGAAGCCTCAAAATAGAGAATAGAAGAACGAACTCATACTGCACTACATGATAAAATCTTCTGCAGTGGACTTTACCAAGCTTCTGGGTTCCCATTGGCTCTCAAAGACACTTCAATTTGAGTGTCATATTTTGATATCAAATAGGTGGTCTAAATTTTCTCCAAAGGAATTTTTTTCTAGATATGGACTTAATGATTTCATGATATATACAAAATATTTGTTTGTAATTATGAAAAAATTGGAGACACAAAAAACTTTAGGGTTCATACGTACGGTAGTGTAGGTGCAGACCCAACCCGAGGTCAGGATCTATGGAATCATGATGGGATGATATGATCCTCAAATTTGGATTTCAATAACACCTCAAGGTTTTGGTCTAACAGTTATTTACACCGTTATTGGGCTTATGTTTATCATATTATTTATTTTTAAAGTCATAAATAACTTGGTATTATTTATTCCTGATATATTATTTAGAGAAACACATGAGAATTATGTAAGGCTATGCACATGGTATACGAAGATGGGAACACAATAACTATTCATGTAAGGAAGATATGGAGGAACCATGCATGCAAGAAAAATAATGGAGGTACAAAAGAGAAATCTTAAAGAGGATCGTGCGGTAAACGATAATATCAAAGGGAAAGACATGAAGAGCAAAAAAGGATAATAATAAACACATGTCTCAAATTGGAATTGAACTATAGTTCTCGAAATATGCATGGAGCTGACATAGGGATTAGATTAGGATAAATATAGCATCATCTTATACAAAGGATCAACATGCAGTACATGTTAAAATTAGAAAAAGGCTAATTCTAGCTAAACTGACTAGATGTAGCATATAAATAAAGTTGTAAACTCAAAGGCTATTACTATCCCTTGTAGTAATAGTGATGTATGAGCTCTCACTACTATATATACCCATGTAGGGGTCTTTTCTAGGATGGATATATGCGTGGTGAGTGCATATGGACTTGTAATTTCACAACAATTAATATATGAGAAATATATTTAGTTTATGGATGGTATTATTTTATTGTGCCATATTAGAAACACATGTATAACTATTAAAGGAACAACCCAATTCATGTCACTCTTGCTCAATTATGATGATACCCATAAACCTTTCGCACTTTGGGTTAGCACACCTTAGTTTGTCTAAACATGATATTCTAGTGCGACTGGAGGAAAAACTTGTGCTCAACCTAGTAATGATGCATGTAAAAGGTAGAAGTGTACTAGATTATAAAATTTTTGTTCCGTTATTGGGACAATCATTAAAATGAAAGAATGAAGTGGACATAAGATGCATCACCTAACACAACAGAATATTGATGCTTCAATACACACTATTGAGGAAAATTTTGCAACACATCATGCTAGTTGTAATGATTACTCCCTAAGATAGTGGGTTAAGCCTAATATTTATGATGTAATGTATGAAACATTTTTATTTGAGGTTCTAGTAAATCTGCATGCATTGTTAGTCACTTATTGTTCAGGAAAAAGTAGGAATTTAGGACAGAATCATCTTTGTACCTTTGTGTCCATGAAGAAGCTAGAATAATATGACACGAATTGGACATGCATGTAAACTACCGGTGGAAGACTACAATTTGGAGTTATATCCTTGAATATTTAGTATCAAAATTTTATTTCATGGATGAAGCACATTAGAAATTCTTCTCAGAACCACAAGGATCACACTTATAACACCTAGCATTAGAGATTAAGAAGACGATGATTGATATTGGAATTGAAACCCTCCTAATTGAAGGCTAAACATTCCATGCCATGGGCAGAACATGACATGGGAAGGATAAGAAGATATCAAGGATATGTTATAGATTCACTAGACAAATGCACTCTTCAAAGGAGGAAATTTAATGAGAAGAGGTGCAAGGAATTAGAAAGTTAGATAGTACGTCTATTTGACTCAACTCTAATAACTACAAGTAATGAACAATACCATTTGTTAAGGAAAGGAGAGAGACATAAGGACCTGGAGCTCTAGGAAGGAATATTTGGATGTCAATAAAGTATACGAGATCTGATGGTTGAAGTAGGACAATATAAAATGGATGGTATCATGATCCAACCTTCCACACCTTCTCACACAATTGGATCAACTAATACAGAACATGTTTTAATAGAAAGTGATAGTGATGAATAAGTTAAACGGGATAAGAATAAGGAAAATTTGAATAATAGTTTACTGTATGTGCTATAATCATTGCAACCAACACCAAAGATACCACCATTGAATCTTAATATACCAAAAGGACAATGATTAAGGATGATGAATACAAATTAAGTGAAAAAATTCATGATAGGTACATAGGGAAATATACCTACACATTAGGTTTCGGGAATTAAATCCTCGACTACAAGTGTAAGTGGGAGTGGTAGCATGACACCTATCCCCATACAGGGTTGTACAGGGATTTATACATAATTAGTAGTTGCACCAAACCTATTCTATGAAATATCTCTACATTTACTAGGATATCAAGGGGTTTAAAATGTAGTAGAGCATGTACTAAAATGTGATCTTATATGGCACAAAAATGGAAAAATTTATTCAAAATAAAAATCAACACAGTTTGTGACAACGCTTCTTAGTCGAGACCATACCTAATACCGAAAATTGACCCACTACAAGTAGCAGTTGATTATGATCAAATAAAGGTGATATTTTAAATCAAATTTGACATTCCATAATTTGAGAAAAAAGTATTTAAACACTCAAGGGGATCAAACAAGAACTCATGGAGAGTATACACACTTATGATGCATATTTCAAAACCCTCATTTCCATACTTTCGTATGAAATACATCCTACACAACATGCAAAATGGTTTGTAGGGTGATCTTATTACCATTTAGGTGTTCATTTTCATACAATACTCTCACAAATCCATGATAATAATTAGTAACAACTTTGCGTATTGAAGCGGTGGGGATTCTTGACACTAGTTTGAGTGTTGGAAATTCTAAGCACTAAGAGGGGGGTGAATCAGTTCTTTTTCAACATTTGAAAGACAATTCAATTGGCTTAATTTTGTTATGATGAATCCACAACATCATTCATAAGAAATAAAAAAGATAACACGTAGAGAGATAATATTTAATGTGGGAAACCCTTGAAGGAAAAAAAACAACTGAAACCAATGCACTAGCTTGGATAAATTGTCCCATTAACTTACAATGATTTCCATATTGAGGATCAAATCAACTTGAAGCTACAACTCCATAATTTATTCAAGCTGCAACTTGACCTTTAACAAGCTTATACTCACATGGAAGCTCCAACTCCCAAAACTCCAATCAAGCTTCTATCTGATGCTTATATAAGCTACAACTTACCAATAAGCTTCAATTCCCTATCTACTAAGCCACCAATTAGTCTTCTACAATGTTTTGATAACTCTTAATTGGTTGTCTCACAAAACATATTATGATATCTAAATGAGATCTTATATCTTCTCTTTCTACCCTCCTAATTCATCTATTTTCTCATCACCTAATCAGCTGTAAATTATTGTCATACAAGGATTATTTCATACACACCCTTTTGTCATAATCCACACCTTGAGTCATACTATCAAACACCCAATTTTCACGTGTTCATACTACTACAAAATTATAGTCATGAAGGAATTACATACTCATTATGTTTATCCTTTCTTTACATGTATTTTTGCACCTACAAAAACATGGTCATCAACTACAAATACTTATACACGCGCTTGAATGCATCTCCATATTGAACTCGCCTTCATGTTTTGTTTTCTCCTCTTGTCAACAACATCATATCCTAATGCACAAGTATTAGTTTATATCATCTAAGGAGAAAAACTCAAAGAATATTTTTCACTTAAATTGTAATGAACCTTTCACCTACCTCACTTCACAACTACTGCATATAGCGAACGAAGACTTCATATAGAGAGAAACTACCTATGTGTGCAATAATTTCATCTGACACAAGGTTAGTTACTTAAACTATTTTATCATATCCTTCCAATATTTCTCTGATTAATATGATGATTAAGGGAAGTTTTTAAACTTTCTAACCTCCTAACCTCTCAATTTAACCTTTCATTAACCTCTTTCAAACTTCCATCTGGCCTCTATAAAAACAAGTTTGTAATGTTTCTTCTTAATATGTCTTTTCCTTTAGAGAATAATATTGGTCTTTTAGTAACATGCACTCAATGCCAAGTTTCTTACATATGAAATTACATTAATCAAACCACATCCTTGATATCTATCCTCTTATTATGATTTGTATCTCACTATTTCAAGGTCAAGGCATCATTTAAACTCATGTTCCCGCCTAGGTGAAAGTATTTCAAAGAACCAATTTTATACAATGATGTTTGGAGCCACCAGTAAAATAAGGTCATGTAATCAAGACTAAGCTAGAATACTCTTCAAGAGGAATACTATAGCAATATGAACTTAGATACAATCAACTAAGACAATGTTACTTCATTCTAGCTCCTCATCTAAATAGGGTACACAATTTTGAAGGCTCTAAAGTAACTGTCAAGAAGTATGTTCATTTACCATTGATATATGCACATTAAAAACCTTATAAATCTTGGATAAAATAATGTACTACCTGAGATTCATCTTCAAGAGCAATAAAGCACTTCAATCACATCCACTTATGCAACAAGGCATTGAATTAGGCATGGAACACATAGGCTTTCATACTCATAATTAACCTCCACAAACTAAGATTTATCATGAAATAAAATAATAATTCATAGATCCTAATCAACATTTATGGAAAATTCTATGTCTTGAGTACCTTATCAGGTCCATGCATTTCTTTATTTTTGGGCAAGGGATCAACCAAGATTTTTTTTTCAAAAACTACTCAAGATGAGTTTTAAGTTTCAAAGACCAGTCATGATCTTGCTTGCACTTCATATACTAAAATTCTCTTTCATGAAAATCCATTACACACACACTTCAACAAGAGATTATACTAAATTATTGAACACTCTCCTACATGTGTTGAGTGTAGGAAAATAGTCTTATAGGCTCATTTCTCAAACTTTCTTAACTATCCTAGAATAACAGTTCTAGACCATTAGGATTTGTACCCAATGTATTTCATTTTACCATAGTATGAGCTTGAATACACTTTAATGGACTTATACCAAATATGAAAAGTCATATAGCACTTGGAAGCAACATATTTCATCAAGAAACTCTCATACTTAAAGGACTAGTTTTGGTTTATTTAGGTTCTAACATTAGGAGACCTTTTTTGACATGTTTCTTATCAATATTCCACATAACTCATCTAGATAATTTCATAGATATAAATGACACCTCCCATACATGATTCCATATCAATATTAACATTTGTAACTCTTCCATTCTTGAATGTATGATAAAATTCCTTCAAAACAGGGGTTAAACTATAGCTTAACATTTTATTTAGTTCATAAAAACAATGCTAGAATATGCTTGAAGGTGTTATTTACATTCTAATATCATTAAATTTTCTCCCCCAATTCATTTCATGCTCAAATAAACCATATTTTTCACATCACTTTATTATGATGGTTTGGAGTATCGTTTAGTGTTAAAATTTGTTCATAAATCTCAATCCATAATTTTGATTCATTATACCTCTAAAATGTTCTTAATTTAATGCTCTAACTATGGTAAAGAGGATTAGACACCATGCACAATTTTTACGTACCATTGAAGTCCTCAAATTTTACCTTTGAGTTAGAGAAGGGAATTCTAAGAGATAGATTTCACTAAAAACCTCATAACTTAAAAAATATTCTTCCTTTTTACCTAAATTTGGACCACAACACTATGAAAGGTACCTTCACATGTTACAAGGCTTGATTTCTAATAAATACACGTGTACCTTATCAGCCACTCTCATTTGTGCATGTTTTCTTGCTTGTTTTCAAGGGAAGTCATAAAATTTACCCTAAACATGCCTCCTAAGGATGAATTATGACATGTATAATCACATGGACTCTTGGAAATGTCCCTATACACCTCTCATGTTTGAATTTTATTTAAATTTTCTTTATTCTACTTTATACACCTTACTAGGTCCTTGAACTAGGCCTAAATGAGCTAGTTTACAGCATAACTCATCATATATGACCTATTATTCTTTACGTAGCCCCTTAAAAATGTCATATAATGTGTATCAAGCCTTTAAATTGATTCACCATTATCCTTAGACCTTCACTCCACCATTTTAGGTCCATTTATTTAATAAGGCTAAGGATTAGGCTTGTTTGAATGAACTAGTCTTATTGATTTATCTCATGTGCTCTTGTGTTCATCATTATGACCTTGTTTCCACATCATATACCTCCTAGAAAATGTATTACATGATATTGGTATGATCTCACATCATCACCATGCATGTACCAATCACTAGATTCTTAAGAATCTAAGTATCAAACAAGCGTTCTCATGACCATGCCTTGTCAAACTCATTCTAAGATCCCTCTAGCTCTCCTACATTTTGATTTGTCATTATTGTGTCTTTTGCATCAATGGTAACTCAAAAATCACATGCCAATAGAAATCCCATTCATGTAGACATAAATCACATCTATGACGTCATAACTAGAAAAGTTAACAATGAATAATGCCTGCAAAACGCACAATGGAATTTGGTGCACTTACTGTGAGTTGGAAGGCCAAACTAAAAACATATTCCATTTTAAATTTTTTAAGACCATTATTATCATGTGTGAGACCAATTAAGGTGTCCACAATGCTCAAAACTTCCCCTTGCTCCATTGAGCCAAATAGGAAAAAGGTAGCCACTTACTACAAAATATGTTTTACATATACTCATGATACATTGTCTCATCATTGGCCAAATTAATGAAACCATATTATTAGGACTGTAACAAGCTACAATAGAGGATCCCAACATAGAACATGGTGGATACATATGTGGAAGAAATAGACAAGCACGAGGAGTTCATAGGGGTGGTACATATCTACCTATAACTTGTTATAAATGTGGATTACATGATCATTACAAGAGCGATTTCCAGGCTTCCCAATTTGCATGCATTTTCGAAAGGAGCACAAGGAATAATATTTCCCCAAATTATATAAGATAATGAAAGAAAAAGGTGAGAAGGAAACATGGATGATAAAAATTGTGTGCATTATCGGGAATGGGGATAAGTTAAAAGTTATACTGATAGAGGAACCAACCATCAAAGTATAGGTAATGGAACACGTTGCTATACACGCATGATAGACATCATCTAAAAAAGTATGGCTAGTTGAAATTCATTTAGAAAATACCTATTTTGATGGAAAATAGTAGAAGGAGGTTCTTCACAAGGTGAAATATTTGATAAGAGAACTGTAAGGAGAAATATAATCTCCTAGAGATGAGGTAGGACTACAAAATGATAATTTAAAGGATTTCGAGGATGAACAACTTAACAAAAACGAACTCCATGAGGCATGTAGGTTGTTTCATATAGAAGGTATACTACCCTTGTTAGGTCAATGATTATCTCATAAGTTAAGAAAATTAGCACTCTAGAAGAAACTAAGGAAGACACAGAGGTAGGATGTAAGAGTAACAAAAAAAGAAGGTTTTCATAGAGATATACTTGTTGATGCCTGTATATATGGCAAGAACATAAATAACATCTTGGATAACACAAGAACATAAGTTAATATATTCACAGTGGATTACTAGGAAAAAATGGGGCAATAAACATTATATGCATTCCCATACATTTTGTTCACAACTAAAAAAACATGGGTTGTGCCTATCAGAGTGTTAAAGGTATTATGGGGGTGAATTTCTATGGAGGATTTTAAATCATACTGTTAGTTGAAGAAGATAATTTCTCAGCACTATTTGGAAGACTATGATGCTATGCAAATAATTTTGACCTGTGATTTAAGACATTATTAGTGAGAAAATTTATCTACATGGAAAATTAGAGGTCTCCACCAATGTTCACATGACTACACCCCTCTGCATTGAATGGTACAGCTCCCATTATTAAATGTATCTAATCCTAATTCCATCTAAATGTTGTGGGTGGAAAAATTTGTAGCGGATCACACAAGGACACTCTGTTGAACCTGTGGCAAAGAGATTGTACGGGGTACAAGGGAGGAAATTACAGCGATGAGGGGAAAGGAGAAAATTTTTTCAAGGAAGATTACTTCCGTCAATATAATTGCAAAGCTCACACCCAATAATTGGAGTAGCTCAACAATCAATATAGAGGAAACACAATTAATCTATCTAGTGAGATGGACAAATCGAGACACCAAGTTCTCAGATTCATCTATCAAGGATACAATTCTCTTGCATCACTATGCTTACAAAGTGTATAAAGAGGGAAATAGAAGTACCATGAGATTCCTATAACAACCATGATTATCATGTCAATGATGAGAGGAAACCATGCACAGAATGCTGCACACATTCATACATCTTGGAAAGAAGAAACTCTATTCATTAATTTCCATTTACACTATTTTTACAAAGCAAGTGGAAAAGGAGAAAGTGGAAGAAATTGTAGTGTTTATTCCTTGTGCATTGATACAAATCTCAACAAATATAATCCACAACTGCCATAGAATGAAAGTCTTCCAAATCTGGAATCCTTTTGGAATGGAGAGACCATCCCAATTTATAGCCATATGAATTGACCTTTCACCTCCCTCATATGAATCTTTGTTTCCATATTCCATTTGTGACCTTTCATTCACCATAATTTAAGTATTTCTCTTATAATTTTGAGAAAATACATTTACAATTTTACAAATAGGTCACTAAAGTGAATAGGACGAAATATAATGATTGATACCAATGAATGATTAGAAATGAGAGAGAAAGAAGAGGTAGAAAGAGAGAAGGAGATTGGGTATGCTTTGAAGAATGAATGAAGAACACTCCATCTCTGATGTAGATCAGCTCTGTGGGTTACTCAGTGAAATTACCCAATGTCATGATGAATGGTGATTTTTGAACATGAGGAAAAATATTTCTAAACAATCTATGAAAATTTCCCATTCCCTTAAATACATGTGAACACATTGCCCCTTGCTGACGATGATAAAAAATTCCCCTTTGTACATGATGCATAAATTATTTGAATCGTCAAATTAGTGTTTAAAAACATTGTTTGAGATTTCAAAACGTGAACTCAAGATTCCCCACAAAAAAATTCTCATGATGATACTTTGTTACACTATCGTGCTTTGCTGAAAACTATTTCTCATGCAATGATATACTTGCTTATACACACCGAGAAAGTAAGTGATGAGCTTAATTGAGTACATCATTGATGACAATGAAGAATGATCCTTCTATGATGTTGAAATTCATGTTTCTTGGAGCACTTACCATATATGGAAAGAGGGAGTTAACTATTTTTAGTAAATGGGAATTTTACCTCTTTTTGATCTTGTCGATGAGTTTAGCTTTCTAAGTTATCCATGTGTATACTACGCTATTTGAAACCACCCTTTATGACTTACTATTTATAGCTAGTGCCCATATAGGAAACTTATTATTTTTAGTAAGTGGCCATTATTACCATTTATGTCACTGATCAATCATTCATCTCTTATGGATGACCATAGTACACATTGTCTTTTCTGCAACTGGTTATAGTTATGACTCACCGAAAATAGTAAGTACCAGTGTAGGAAGACTTAATATTTTTTAAAAGTGGGTTTCTGGGCATCGGTTTTTGATGAAAAGAAATTTCCTGATATGGGTTTTTTCTCCTCAATGCACCTCTATTTTTTTAACTTAATCTGGTGTCGGTTACAAGGGATTTTAAATTTCAAAATTTATTGGGGTTTATTCACTACTAAAAATCTTGGGCATGTCTAAACATTTTTTCACTTGGATCCTCATGGCCTCTAAACACCTAGAAGATCACAAAAAAGGCATGTTAATCTGTACACATGTTTTTTACATATGAGAAACTCTTTCATGCAGGTTTCGAATTTCTATAGGCAATAAATATCTTCTACAGTCTAAAAAAATATAGAATTTTTCATGTTTTTATGTTCTTTAGATCATGGGGATATGGCAGAAATATATTGAGCAAGAAAATGATGGATTAATATTTGAGCAAAAAAATATTGCAGAGTTTCGAGAGCAGATGGAGAGATGTGAGAGAATGGAGGCAAAATGATTATCTTTTGAATTTTCACAATTTGAAAATATAGGGAGAAGGTGGGGCACATTTTTTAGCACCTAATGTACTTTTTTTTGGTTCAATAGGGACATGAAAAATGTGCCTTTCCCCTAGCATGAAAAGTTGCGAGCGTTGATTCGATGAGAGAAGTAAAGGGGGAAGCCACGTTTAAGCACCTAGGGGCAAGAAAATAGTTGTATGAGGGACCTGAAGGAAAAAAGGGGGTGGGGAACATTTTATTATCCATTTTTTCCCTCGTAAAGGTTAAAAATGTGCTAAAAAATGCACCCTAGCCTCACAGTGATAAGTGGCATGCATGCGAGAGTTGGTGGAGGAGCTGGTCAAATTGGTCAAAGGGGTTTAACATGAGTCATCGGGGTCATATGGGTGTCCAAGAGGATAAATAGGGGTGGGATGAAATATTTTACACCTCACATATCTTTCCAAAGGTTAAATGGGGACGTGAAAATTCTTCTTAACCTCATGTTGACATGTGTCCCATTGCAAATTTGGTTAAGTATCAAAGAGCATACCTTGAGAGCCGATTTGTGAAGGTCGTATCTGTAGCTCTTGGATGATTTTTCAAGCTCTTCCTTATATGATTTTGCCCAAAAAACAAATTATGAGATGAATTGTGAGGGTATAAAGGCTTGAATCAGATTGAAACACCTCTTAAGTTCTCATTTTTCCTTGCGACTGTCAATTGTGTGTTGAAAGAATGAGTTGCCTAGAGAAATGCATGGGGTTTCAATATGTCCCATCTTTTCCACCATGTAGATTATTGAAAATTATTTCCATAGGTACTTTATGGGCTTAAAAATAATTTTTGATATCCTAGAATATTTATTTAAAGTTTAGGTTCTCTTTCGTAGAGTAGGCTCCTTCAGGCCTAAAAACCTGCTTTCGTTGAATTGGCTCCAAAACCTCCGAAACTTCCCAAAATCTTCAAAAATAACTTCCAATTTTTTAATCTCTTAATTACTCCTCAATGGTGGGTTTTATATTTTATATCTTCTCCAAGGATGATGCACTAGTCATAGGAAGGTCGATGATAGCCCTTCCCAAAATGGCTCAAAACTTCATTGTTGAACAATTTTCTCTAGAAGTTCCTTGAATGATTTTTACTTCCTAAATCACCTAGGGAGATATATAATAATAAACTAGGGGTAACTTTGATGAAAATATAGGGATGGTACTATAGATGAACTGACCTAGAGGGTGTCTTTGGAAAGTATGACTTTCAATTTTTTTGACACCATGGGATAGTTGTTATGTTTTATAGTGAATTTTCCTCTTGAAAAAACACAGGACAAAAACTGGCTCTAGCTTGGGGACGTGTTATGGATAAGCACAGTAAAGACATGACATGAGAATCCTAGAATCTCAATTTACTTCATGGACCAGTTCCTTATCCATTGCACTTTATGGATTCCTTGGAGATATTTTCTACATGATTTCCCTTATTGAACCCACACACACAGTGCAAACAAACAAAAAAGGGAAACAAACATGAGAAGGTAGAAAAACAACACACATAATAAAAGGGAAATTATATACAATGGTATGAACATCTATAGATGTGGGAAAAATAATATACACATACATGGTAGATGGGTTGGTTAAATTACATGCCATCATGAAACAACATATTTAAATGTTTATCTTTGAAGCACAAAAAATATAATATGATCAAACCATGCTCTTTTGATGGCTTTTCATGAATCAAGAAGAAGAAGGCATCACCAATACTCCATCTTTGTATTCATACTGCATTAAGTTCATGTTCTTACATACAATAAATAAATTGTTCATCTCTCTCCATGCTCTTGTCATCTTGATGCTTCCACTTGATGTTATCTTAAATCAGTGAGGCGCTCGAGGGGGTAAGAACATATATTAAAAATTGGAAATGTTGACCTCATTGTGGAAACACTCTTCATCCTTAGATTGAAGCATGTGGAAATCTATTGAATCAGCTAGGCACTTGGAGATAGTGTAAAAAAACTTATTTTCTTCCCATTTTACAACTTCCCTAGACATCTCACTTTGTTGCTTTGAGAAAATGCTTTTAATGATAAAGGATACATCGTTGAATCAGACGGAATTCATCTTGAAATATGAGAGCATGTTGAAGGCACATCGAAGCTTAGAAGAATAGTGAATGCAATCTGATTTTGAATCATTTCACAAGAATCATGCATACCGTCACTTTTTTGTCCAGAAGAAATTTCCATCAATGTTAATATGCTCAGAAGATCCATCTTGATATCATTCTCAAAATTGTCAACCCTCAATTTATTTAATAGAGGCATTTTTTACCCTTGGGTTGTATTTTTCCATATGAACTCTTGTTCTACACTAGAGTGAAGCATTCTGAAGTGGTGGGAACAAGTTTGATTTTTAAAATATTCACAAGAATCTTATAGCTTTTCATCTTATCTCAAACAATTCTCTTCAATGCAAATCAGCTCGAAATTTTCCCTATTATCATCCTCCACAGTAGAGATGTTGTCTTCAAGATTGAGGAATTCCAAAGGAGATTCAAGAAACGTCTTTCTTTTTCACTCTCAAACCTCTTCGTACTGTGTGAAAGAGAAATATATGCTTTCACATTCACTCTCGTTAACCAAGGAATTGGGAAAAAAACCAAGTTCATCCATTGGCTTTGTCTCGGCATTAAAAATTGGTGGTGTCATAAAGAGGAGCCCAAATAGACTCGTATTTATCTTGCATCTCTATATCCCGAGTTAGGAATTCAAGACTAAGTTGAGGATCTTTGTTTTCTTCTACAACCTTCAAGATGTCTTAAATAGATGACTTTTCTAATCTTCTCATATACTCATCTTCATTCTTATGGGAATAAATTTTGTGTTGTGCCTCTAGGAGATGATTGAAAATATGATCCATACGTGTCATTATTCTTTTGAAACAACATTTTTCATCTCTTCCATGCTTTTTTTCCCCCAAGATTCACTTTCTTGCAAACACATGAACACTTGATTCATGACATCATCTAATAAGGAGAAGAATTCCATGGTTCGAGGGAAGGTTACTCCTTTAAGTTCAAAATCCATATCATCCTCCCCTTAGTGGGAAGTAGAAAACCATGTTGAGGCAACAATATGGAAAGGACTTTCAATTCCATCTTGATCATACATTCTTGAATCTTCGTGCTCATATGGACAATGAAATATTTCATAATTACCATGATGGTCAACACATTGTTCCTTCAGTGAGAATAATGGAGTTGATTCCTCAAGGAATTTATTCTTGGATTCAAAAATAAAATTTTCCTCTCCCATTTGATCATCCATGATTGAATGTGGAAGATAATTTGATTCTATGACTTTATCCATTTCTTCATGCAACATTTCTACATCACTTGAAGGATAAAAATAGGAAGGAAAGTTGATCCGTGACCATATTAGAATTCATCATCTTCAGTCCATGATGTTGGGTGGATTTCTTTCTCTTCATCACATGTCTCTATGTTTTTCATTTAATCAAAAGATAAAAATTTGAAAGATGATTATTCATGTTTACTTCGAACTGGTCATTTTGTATTTCTTCATCATTGGTGGAGTCTTTAGAAATCATTGAATCATCCATTATGCAACAAGATTAGTTCTCTCTTGAATAATTTCTCCTTCAGTGGGTTTTTCCTTGAGCCAAGATGAGTTGATGAGTGGTGTTTGACTCCACCTTCCATATTTAAAGGTGTTTATTTTATTTTCATGCCTTCTTCACCATTCTTCTTCAAGGTACCGGTTTGATTTTCCTCAGAAGGTTCCATGATAAGTTCCTCATCTACAGAGTTCAATAACCTTTTAGGGATGAACACCCTATATTATGAATGATCTTTGGGATATTCTTCCATAGAAAAAATATCCTCTTCTTCCTTGCTATGGGTTGCTTCAAGTTTCTCGTCGCATATCTTCCAAGGCTTCAACATATTTAATAATTTCGAGATAGATTTTTGGAATAAAATTTCCTTGCATTATGCTTATGACTATGTCCCATGTATTTAATTTTTAAGGATTCCATTTCATTATTTCTATTTGCGAGGAAATCATCCCAAGGGAGAGTGATTAAATACATGGCTCCTAGATTTTCATACAATTATGTATAAGTAAGAGTATTACCTTTGGCATATTCTTGAGTTTTGCACATTATCTTGTATTATGGTTTAAATATTTTTCAACAGATCCCTACTTTCTTATTCATCAACAAGTTTAATTTTCTTTCCTTTGTCTGATTGCAGTTTCTTTCTTGAAGTAGGAGACCCTTTTGATGTTCTTGAACTACCTTCTTTGTGAGAATTGGTTTGGAAACATGGATGATTATCATTCTTATTTTCTCGGTCATGATATTCTTATTCTTCTTCGTTGTTACTCATTGCTAATTCACTCCTGTCAGTAAATTTCTTCATTGTGATGCGGGAAAAAAATGTGGAAAGGATTTTTTCCTTGACAGAGTCACCTTTAAAAATGCTTTTCTTTGAAATCTAATTTTTTTGGGCAAAGATACTTTTTGGGTGCACATTAGAAAATATATCCCTAGTGAAGAGACTAAAAAATGTTGGTGAGAAAAATTTCGAGGGAAAAAAATAGGTGTCTCCACCAATTTATGGGCTACGCTCATGGGGCCTATGCCCCTCTGCATTGAATGGTACAACTTCTACTCATATCTAAATGTTGTGGGTGAAAAAATTGGTCAGGGATCACACAGTGATACTCCATTGAACTTGTAGAAAAGTGCATATATGGTTTAAAAGGGAGGAAATTAAAGAGATGAGGGGCAAAAACATAAATTTAGAAAGGAAGGTTACTGTCCTAAGTAGAATTGCAGATTTCACACCCAATAACTGGAATAGTTCAATATTCAATATATAGAGGAGACATGATGAAGCTATCTAGTGAGATGGACAAACCGAGACACCAAAAATTCTTGGGTTCCTCTATCCAGGATAAAAATATCTTGCATCACTATGCTTACACAATGTATAAAAGAGGGAAATATAAGAACCATGAGATTCCTATAATAACCATGCTTATTGTTTCAACAATGATAGGAAACCATGCATACAAAGTTGCACACATTCATACATCTTGGAAAGAAGAAATCCTATTACTTAATTGACATTTACATAAGTTGTAAAAATCAAAGGAAAATAAGAAAGTGGAAGAAATTGTAGCTTTTATTCCTTGTGCATTGATACAAATTTCAACAACCGTAATTCACAATTGCAATAGAGTGGTAGTCTTTCCAAAAAATTTGAATCCTTTGGGATGGACAATCCATCCCAATTTATAGCAATGTGAATTTGAACTCTCACCTCCCTCATATGACTCTTCATGTTCCATATTCCACTTGTGACTTTTCATTTTCCATTTAAGTATTTCTCTTATAATTTTGAGAAAATACTTTTACAATTTTAAAATAGGTCACTTAAGTGAATAGGAATAAATATAATGATATATCCCAATGAAGAATTAGAAAGGAGAGAGAAATAAGAGGGATAAGGAGAGAAGGAGGGTGGGTATGCTTTGAATATTGGATGAAGAACACTTTGTCTCTGATGTAAATCAGCTCCATGGATGAATCGGTGAGATTATCCAATGTCATGATGAAGTGTGATTTTTTAACATGAGGAAAAATCTTTGTGAACAATCCATGAAAATTTTCCATTCCTTTGAATACCTTTGAACATGTTTCCCCTTTCCGAAGATGATCACAAATTTCCCTTTGTACATGATGCAAAGATATTATGAATCGTTGACTGAGTGTTTAAAAACATTGTTTGAGATTTTTAAAATTGAACTCAAGATGCCCCAAAGATAAATGATTGTGATTATACTTTGCTACATTGTCATGCTTTGTTGAAAAATATTTCTCATGGAATGTATACTTGCTCGTACGCATTGAGTAGGTAAGTTATGAGCACTAATGAGTACATTGTTTATGAAAGTGAAGAATGTTCCTTCTGTGATATGTAACTTCATGTTTCCTAGAGCACTAACTATATGTAGAAACATAGAACTTACTATTTTTAGTATGTGGCCATTTTTACCATTTTTTTCACTAATAAATCATTATTCTCTCCTTTTTGTCTGTATTGCTCATTTTATTTGCCACAACTTCTTTTGGTGATGACTTATTAAAAATAGTAAGTACCCATGTAGGAAGACTTACTATTTTTGTAAAGTGGTTTTCTGGGTATTGGTTTGTGATGACATGAACTTTCCTTATATGGGTTTTTTATCTTCAGTACACCTCTGAATTTTCAACTTAATCTGGTGTCAGGAACAAGACATTTTAAATTTCAAAATTTCATCACAGGAAAACTAGGGTTTTTTCACTACAAAAAATCCAGGATGTGTCTTTAAAATATTTTCCTTGGATCCTTATGGCCTTTGAAAACTAGAATATCCATGTAAATGTTTTTTAGATATGAGAAATTCTTCCCTGTGGGTTTCAAAGTTCTTTAGGATAGAAATTTCTTCTATGGTCTTCAAAAATATAGATTTTTTCATGTCATTCTTTTCTTTATATCATCATGATATGGAAACAATATATTGAGAAAGAAAATGGTGGAGGAATATTTGGCCAAATGGAGTAGAGTTTCAAAAGCAGATGGAGAGATGTGAGAGAATGGAGGCAAAATGGCTATATTTTGAATTTTCGAGCTTTGAAAATGGAGGGAGGAGGCAGGGAACATTATTTAGCACCCCACTTCACTTTTTTTTATTACAATAGGGACATAAAAATGTGCCTTTCCCCTAGAATTACAAATTGTGAGTGTTGATTCGATGAAAGAAGTGAATGGGGAAGCCACATTTAAGTACCTGGGGGGCGAAAAATGGTTGTATGAGGGACTTGAAGGAAAAAAGGGGGTTGGTGAATTTTATTATTCATTTTTTAACCTTAGAAAGGGGAAAAGGTGATATAAAATGTGCTCTAGCCTCTTAGGGAAAAGTGTCATGCATGTGGGAGTTGGTGGAGGAGCTGGTCAAACTGGTCAAAGGGGCTTAACATGAGCCATCAGGGTCATATAGGTGTCCAGGAGGTTAACTAGGGGTAGGGCGTAAGTTTGGGAACATCATGTCCCTTTGTAAAGGTTCAATGGGGGCTTGAAAATGCACCTTAACATCAGTTTGAAGCATGTCCTATTGGAAATTTGGTTAAGTATCAAAGAGCATACCTTGACAGCCGACTTGTGAAGGTCATATCTTGAGCTCCTGGATGAGGTTTCAGGTGCTTCCTTATATGATATTGTATTTAAAACACCTTATGAGAATAATTGAGGATGTTTAAATGATTTAATAAGATTGAAACATCTACAAATGTATCATTTTGTCTCAGGACTGCCAATTTTGTGCCAAAATAATGAGTTGCCTAAAGAACTGTATGGGGTTTCAAGATGTATTATCTTTTGAACCAAGTAGAATATTTAAAATTATTTACATATGTATTTTTTTGGGCTTGAAAATCATTTTGAATATCTCAGAGTATTTCTTTTAAGTTTAGGTCCTCTTTCGCGGTGTAGGCTCCTTCATTGCTAAAAACCTGCTTTCGCTGAATTGGCTTGAAAACCTCCAAAACTTCCCAAAATATTGCAAAATAAGTTCCACAAAATTTTAATATATTTAATACTCTTGCATGATGATTTTTATCCTCGAGGTCTAGTCTGGGGATGATGCACTAGTCATAGGAAGGCTGATGATAGCCCTTTCCAAAATGGCTCAAAACTTCATTGTTGAATGCTTTGCTCCAAAAGTTCCTTGAATGATTTATTCTTCCTAAATCACCTAAGGGGATACATAAAAAAAAAAATTAGGGGTCACTTTGAATATAATATATGGTTGGTATTGTGGATGAACTAACTTGGAGGGTGTCTTGAGAAGTTATGAATTTCAAAATTTTCGACACCGTGAGATTTTTGTCTCATTTTCTAGTGAAATTTTCCTCTGCAAAAACACAGGACAACAGACACATTATTTGAGTTTCAAAAATGATGTTCAACTTTTTATCTTCCTCTTGGACACTAAATAGAGTACATTGTATGTGGATATTATGGAAGAGCACAAAGATTCAAAATTTATATATAGTATCCAAGCTACAAGGATAGAAACTTTTGAGCCAACAATGGAAGGAGAACTAAAGTGGGGGGAAAACCAATTAATTTCAAACACAACTAGTGTGGCATGTGAAAATTGGGTGCATGGATCATATGAACCACTAGGGTGATAATTTTGAATGATTCAGTACACAACAATCCATAATACTATCCAAGCAACCTCAAATATTCATAAAAGTACTAAAAAAATCACTGCATAGAACACTTAACCTGTACTAGGTTTTCGCGGGAGTGAAGACATCTATGTTTTTCTTAAAGACATGGAAGGATATATTCAAAATAATAAAGTAAGATTGAACTACCTATACTATTTGTTAAATGTTACCATAATAAGATAGTTGGAAACACATCGGATGACGTTATTATCATGGGAAGACATAAAAGAAGCTATGAAGGATCAATTCTAATGAACAAATGGAGCATAAAGATGCTCCATCTATAATGGATTCACTAGCCCAGAGGGACATATTAATACATGTGTGGAGATATGGATGACTAGACACATTAGTGATACATTGTGGACACAACTATTCTATCATACACTACATATATGGGCATGAGTGGTGTACATTGGTTATGATTTATAAAGAGAATCATGTTCTTGGCGAAGAATGATTCAAGGATTCCTCAATACCTTTTCCTTTATATTGTTAGTTCCATGATTGGCTCCTGCTCTTCAATATATAAAAGATGTGATATTTGGAGATGACACTCCTATAGAAAACTTTTTTGGGTGCTACACAAAGATAACTGTTTCATGCTACCTAAAATTTTTTTAAAGGATGTTGAGGAAAATATATCAAGTGAAAAAGAGGAAGTAAAATTAGATCAGTAAATATATGTATATAAAGGTAAAGAAAAAGTGGTGCACTAAAAAAATGATGAAGATGAAAATTATCATTTTCATGTGGATGTTTCTTATGGGTCGCGAGGGGTCATAGATAGAAAGGAACTTGGAGTCAACTATAATATGAACCTTTCAAATCCATCTAGATTAACATGGATAGAAAAAATAAACCAATGGTGCTAAGCATTGTTAATTACTAGAGTGAACCAAAGATCACCGAGATTGTTGAGTTATTGCATAAGTATGAAAACACATTTCCTCAAGGATACCAAAAAATTAAGGGACTATAACCATCATTGGGGAAACTACAAATAAAATTAATAGACGGGGCTAAGACAATATGAAATTTCTAGTATATGATGAATCCCAATCTGAGAATTAAAGTAAAATAATAACTTGACAACATGTTAGCATCAGGTGTAATCATACCAATAGAGGATTGTGAATGGGTAAGCCCTATATGGTGTTTAAAATCAAGAAGGATGGGTGTATCATAATTTTCAATGATTACTATTCTTTTGAATATATTTTTATAATTGATCCCTTCCCTACTCCATTAATAAAATAAATTTTAGAATGTGTAGCAGGTAGAGAAATATATATGTTCATAGATGGATTCTATGGTTATCACCAAGTCAGAATTACAAAAAAAGACACACCAAAGAAAAATTTTGTGACCAAATGTAGATCATATGTCTACATGGTCATGTCATTTGGGTTGACAAATCCAGCCACTATTTTCTCTTGTATTGTTATCACTACCTTTGATTATTTTGTACTTAAATTTCTTCAAGTCTATCTATAAGACTGGATAGTCTATGGATTGGTGAAAAATTATTGTGATAACTCACGCTTGATGTATTAGTGCTACCATCAATTAAAAATTTATTTAAATTTGAATAAGTGTGTGTTAACAACACCATTTGGTTATTTTTTAGGGCACATTATTTGTAAAAATGGACTCTTAGTGTTCGTGACAAAAATTGCAATAATAATTAATCTTCTGCAACCACAAACGTAGAGATAGATTTGTGTATTTTTGGGAAATTGTGGGTATTTTCACAAGTTCATAAAAATACTTTGCATGCATTTTTGTGCCATTGGATAAGATGATACACAAGAAAGAAGAATTTAATTGGGGTTTCAATCAACAACATGATTTTTTACAACTTCAAGAGAAGTTAACCCAAGCATCTAGTTTGCAATTTCCATATAGGAAAACACCTTTTCATAGATATTTATATGCTTTAGGAATTTATGTAGGAGAAATATTAGCACATTTAGGGGAAGGAACTCTCAACCATCCAATCTACTTTGCAAGAAAAAATTGACGTGCGCAGAAAGGAATTATACTACCACAGAGCATAAAAGACTATTTATGGTTATGTGCTTCAAAATTATGACATTATCTCTTAACAACACCATTTCTTGTTTTTTACCGATAATATGAAACTTAAACATTTGGTTAATAAATATGTATTGCATGGGATAATTGGTAGATGGATAATATTAATCTAGGAGTTTCAATTCTCAGTGGCAGTCAAGTTGGGTAAATACAATGCCAAAATCGATCACTTCAAAGAAATTACTTCTATTGGGAGTTTGAATTTTCCATTTTCTATCTCAATAATGCATTATTTATAAAATTTTCTCCAACTTAATGAAATTTGGTTAATTTCATCTTATGTTACATTGTTTGTGAGTTAATATCGGTGAAGAAACACAACCTATAGAAGATGGCATACAAGATGCTCAACATCTAGAGTGAACTAGGAGAATAAGAAGATGTGGTTTACTTCCTACAAATGTGATTAGTGCTTGAAAATTATAAATTTGATCAGTGTAATTAGTTTGATATAAAAACAATTCCATATCATCTAATTTCCAATCAACTCTACAAAATGGTGCATGAAATATTCTACGATGATATGTTCTACAACATGCAAGGAAATATATTTTAAGTGAAGTGCATGAGGGAATTACAGGTGGTCACTCTGCAGGAGATGCTACCACTCAAAAGATACTTAAT
The DNA here is from genome assembly GCA_019776745.2 of Taxus chinensis. Classification (NCBI taxonomy): domain Eukaryota; kingdom Viridiplantae; phylum Streptophyta; class Pinopsida; order Cupressales; family Taxaceae; genus Taxus; species Taxus chinensis. The sequence goes on along the minus strand of CM034155.1, from coordinate 168,759,011 downwards.
GTGAGACCTGTTATCACCAAATCACAGCACCCCTATGTTTATACAAGTGCATATACTTGAACTCATGGTGTGATTGGATAACATGGGTACTATCTCCAAGTTGTGGGATTTTCTACTTGAGACAAACCTCCAAAAAAAGATGGTTCTTGCTCCTAAACTACCTGCCACAATCTGCTCTAATGCAGGGGAAAATAACTATTCTAATCTAAATTTCCAAGGGACCAGGGAGAGAGAATGCATAAAATGAAATCCTACACTACAGTGGTGATACACCAAAAAAGGAGGGTGTGAGAGTAGTCTTCAAATGCGTGAGATACAGAAGCAAAGTGCACACTAGAAGGGGTGATGACAGTTCTCCATAATCTAGCAAAATGCATTTTACAACAATATTTCAAACATACATAATGATAATGGATCCCTGCAAGAACATAATAATAGACACAATATTATTGTAATCAAGGTTAAAGGGGTAAGAAGATTGCAAGAAAACACAGCAGGGGAAGATGCATCCACAAACTTGTATTTTATTGCTTCCTGGTATGCATAGTTCAATCAGTTACACGATAAGGGCCTGGATCACTATGTAAGGAGTCCACAACAAGGGCCTGCAATACATTGGCTTCAAAAATCAATTTTGGTAGAGCTTTTCTAAAAAAAACTACCTCCTTTTACAATGAGCCCAACACTCCAATTTATAGAAAAAAATGAGAAGAGAAAGAGAAGGGAAAATGGAAATCCCAAAATCTGTCCTTCAACCACTTGTAAGAGGCATTAAATGGAGAAAAATGATTATATATTACTTGCAAAAGGCTCCCCATACTATCCCAAGTGCTGCAGTAGAGAAAGAATGATGACCATGCCTCTTAATTGCACTCCCAACCACCAAATAAAACACTGTTATGAACCCAGCCACGTTTTCTTAAAAATATTGATCAATATCTCATCAAATCCTAAATTTCTTGATTGCTGTGTGTTGGGATTGGAGCCATAATTCCAATGGTACCAATTTTGTGCAATTTCATTGAGAAATGCAAAATTTATGGCCTTCTGAGTGCGGGCAGCTATTTTGGGTCTGGCAGGCGTTTTCTGTCATTTGACGGGAATGAGCATTAACTGACTGGAGCCGAATATGTTTCTTTTATTTAAATATATCTACCCTTGTTAAAAATAATAAATCCATTTTTTTTTGCATAGAGGACATCGTGCTCATTCCAGAAAGTCTAATTTTGTGAAAATCGGAGCTCGGAGTCAAAAGTTATGGCTGTTTGAAGTTTCACGGGTCAAACATTGACTTTTCTTCTTTGTTGCAGCTATTTCAGAAAATCGGCCGATTCGCATCCCTCGTGTACTTCTATCCCTACTGTCCCGGATGAATATCTCCCGCATCAGCCGATTCGGGCTTCCTTGTCCCTTTTACGGCCTTTTCACCTTTTTACGTCCCACGTGTCCCGCGTGTACTTTTGTCCCGGCTGTCCCGGACGAATATTTCTGAATTGCCCGAAATGGACTGTCTTTTGGAAAATTGGCCGATTCACGTCCCACACGTACTTTTGCCCCAGCTGTCCCAAACCGCGCGAAACAAAAACTTGACAATTTTCCTTGCTTTCGGCCATTTCGGCTTTTCGCGTCCCTCGTGTCCCGACGTCCCAACTGTCCCGCGGACCGCTTGGGAAAAAAAATTCTGACTTAGTTGATTTTCTTTGTTTTCGGCCCCAAGCTTGGTATGACGAACCTCGGTATGACCCGCACTAGTACGACCCGAACCCTTCAGAATTGAAATTCTTTAAAACAATCCTGCAACCTTATTTTTTGCATTTTTCACCTTTTTTCTAACTCGTTGGGATTTCTTCTTGGATGGGAGAGTTAGAGAGAAGCCGAGGGGCCCCCAAAAACATGATTTTGGGCCTTGAATCAATCTACTTACTCAGGACTGAATAATTTGATGCATGTTATCAAAATTAACTTGAGGGTGAATTTTGGATAACAAGACCATTGTGGAAGATTTTATTTGAGTATGTGAAATAATATGTCAAAGCTTGTGACTAATACCAATGAATTTCAAAGATAGGAAAACATGACAGTATTTCTTTAATCCCAATAACCACCTAAGAAGTTCCATTTGAAAAATGGGCAATTGATATTTTTGGACCCATCAATCCTGTAAGATAAAGAATAGGGACACAATATATTATCATAACCATTTTTATCTTATAGATGGGAAGAAGCTACACCGACTAAAGATTGTACTACAACCATAATGACAATATTTCTTTGGGAGAAAATTATAAGTAGATTTGGTTGCCCCTTGAGCATAACTAGTGATAGAGGATCACATTTCTTGAATGACATGATTCATACCATGTTGTAATAATTCATGGTTACATATCATAATATGATCCTATATCATCCACAATAAAATGGTATAGTGGAAGCATTCAACAAGATACCGAGTCATACATTGACAAATATTTGTGACATTGAAAGGAAGGATTATGATGAAAATGTTTCGACAATACTTTGGGCATATCGAATGACATACAAACACATGAATAAAGTGACACCATTCCAACTTGTGTATAGGAAATAATAAATGCTACCTATCTAATTTTTACAACTATCATTGAGAATTAGATGCGTTGCTAATTTGGAATATGTAGACTCAAAATAGGAAAGATTAACTAGGTTGGTACGACTTGACGAAACATGATTATTAGTGAGGTGGTCGCAAAATATTGAGAAGGAAAATTAGAAAGTCTAGTATGGTCACAAACTCAAAATAAAGACTCTTAAGAATGGTTATAAGGTTTTACTCTATGACTATAAATTTTTGCAACTTCCAGGAAAAATCAAGACTCATTATCTAGGGCCATATGGAATAGTTGATATATTGTTGAATGGGCCATGTAAGTTGATGGATATTAGTAGAAAGATGATTCAGGGATACTTCAATAAGAATATATTGAAGATGTATTTTTACCAACATTAGCATGTAATGAATAAGGTGTATGCCATTATATTAGTTATTATTTCTTTTATTTAGGTTAGGTTTCTTTATGCATTGTAATAAACACTATAAAATCATGTACATTATTGTTTATATTGACCTTGCAAAACACACTTGAATATCACCTATCTCGAAGGAATGTGTAACACTTTAAAATGGGAGGAGTACTTGGTAGAAGATGGTGGAAAAGAAAAAGGAATTAGTTTTATGAAAAAGGTTGTTCAAGTAATATAAAAATGTTGAAAAATAAAAAGGGGGCACGATAATAGATAAATCTATATAAATATTCAGAGGTGCGACATGCAAATAAGTAATAAGGAATAAAATAGGGATGAAGTGTGGTGAATGGATAAATGAGAAACATTCCAGGAGGATGTTAGATTAATTTGATTTTATGGGGGAGAGGCGTGTAAGAAATCAAAAGAGGAGATGGGACATAAAAATAAAAGCTCGAAAAACATAGATAAGGGTCCAATGGATAAAGCTATGAGGAAGATGCACATAATAAACACTTAACAACCACTTGTTCATAAGCGGAAAAAAGGAGCAAGGGACAATTTTCAACAAGAGATTAATGGAAGCTATGAGGAGCTAAAAACTCACACTGTAGGTGATGATTAGAACAAACATTTATTACTTAGAATAAGGGTATAAATAAGAAGGGGAAATTTTGTTTAGTTAACTTATAGTGAAATTAGGAGCTCAGATGAAAAATAGAAAAATAAGTTATCAAGATGATTCAATTTGTGAACTTTTCAAGAAAACCAATCGCCACTAATTCCACCTCGAGTTTTTATTCAATAATAGAAAAGACAGAAGAAACAAATTGGATTATAAGAGAAAACCTAGTTTTGACCACCATTAACATGGGAGTCATACACCATTGATAGGATGAAAAAAATTTGGGTAACTAACCACCCTAAGGTGAAATAGAGTGGTTTCTCATCAACTAAGAGATATGATAAATAGGAAGGAAAGGTGCAAGAAGAAGGAAACAATCAAAGGCTCATGATTTTAATGAGTATGTCAGGATTAGTATCCTCGAGTGACTTAGAAACTACAGTGATTAAGGAAGATAAGTGTAATGTGTATACAGTAAATCACACACTTTTGGAAACTATCTATTCTTGATCACATACAACTATTAATATGATTCCTAAGCAAGAATATTACTAATTGATCACTTTCTTTGGCCATATTTTCTTTCTTTTTGTTTCCTCTTTTTGTCTTACTCTCCTTTCCCAATCTGTCTTTTCATTCTTCAGCATTTCTCATTCTAGACACTAGCGCCAGACACCCCCGTCCCCTTTGGGAACCCTAACCTCTTTGTACTTTGTTCACATATTTTGGGTATTTTCTAGCCATTTGGGCATCTTGATTTTTACTAGTCCTCCTTTTAGTGGTTAATTAGAAAATTCAAACAAGGGAATCAAATAAATAAAAAGATATGTGATCATAATAAGGGACCAAACACTAAACATTAGCTATCATCACCTAAGGTCACATCCAAGAGCATTCCAAAATAATTAAAACATTTATCTAGCTTCACACAAGGGACTAAATGAATTTTGTTTATGCATACAATGCATTAGATGGGAGTTTCATTCTTTCATGCACATATTTATCTACATATTTTACATCTAGCTATTTCTCGCAATCAAGTGAGACACATATAAGAGCCACCTAGGGCATGATTTCCACACACATACACACACGCACACATAGAACTATATTTGGGTATGAGATGTAGTGCAACACTCAGTAGTAAGTTCACCTTGTTAACAGCTAAGAATTATCTGACCCCTCATTTTACATCTTTATTTTTATGATTTGATGTTGTTTGAGGATTTTTTAGGTGCTTTTTTCTAATTGCAGGTTTTAGGTGACTAACAGGGAAGTGCAACGACATACATGTAATTAAAGGTGACAAGAAAGGAACATCTTCATATTTTTGAAATAGAGTTCCATAGCTTCTAAGCAGTCACAGGTGTGCAGAATAGGTCTTTGGCGCCCCTGCCCCTCCATAGGCACCCTAGTATAGGTAATTTTAATACTCTTGCATTTTTTTGGGTATGATTGTGACAATTTGAGTTCCTATTTCTATAGTTTTCCAGTTCATGTCATATCAAACCAGGGGTGTGTCTAAAGCTATATGCAACAAGAGTACTTTAACTGATCTAGTAGTTGACTGTAACTATTTTTATATTTTCTGGGGGATCTCTTTAATGTCTTAAGGACTTCTTGGTAAAACCTTATTCAAATCAAACTATGAAAACTTGCTGAAAGTAAAACACACTGAAAGCTTGCTGAAAGGAAACACACCGTGCAGAATGGAAACACACTTGCTGTTGGAAAATAAACACACTTGCTTTTGAAAGTAAACACTCAGAAATAAAATGCTTGAAAATGCTTGAATTGCAAGAAATATAAAGATTTATCTAAACACCTGCAGGAACAAGTATACAACAGAGTTTAACTGAAAGAACTAAAGCAATACAAAATTAACAGATCTAAGCTATTTGCTGAAGAAATATAAATACCAAATAAATGAATATCCTGGTCCTTGGGGGAGTGGGCCCTTGCTCCTCCTTGAATCAGGATTTTAACAACTCAGAATTCTCTCAAATCAGAATGGCTATTTTGTTGATGAAAACATTCAGTATTACAAAACGTACTGGATCCGGATACTTAATCTATTTCTCTTCTCTGTTCTATATCTCTCATTCTCTATATTCTATCTAATAATGCAGGTCTGCTTTTATATACATTTTACAATCACAGTTGTCTCAATGATTCTGATGAAATCGAATCATGCCCAGAATAGATGCTGAGTCAGATGGCGGTTGATCAGATAGCTGTAGGATAACTCTTCCTGGATCTGCATTCAGAAATCTTCTCATCCTTCATGATTGTAGATGCAAAATCTCTGGATGTGGTTTAAAATAGATAACTCCCATCAGTTCCAGAACTTTGGAGAAGTTCTGGAACCATAGGAAATTGTTAAGAACCAAAACCTGTGAGAGTTCTGGAGCTATCCCCAGGAGTTCCGGAACTAAGTCTGAAAATTCTGGAACTAAATACTGGAGTTCCGGAACTAAGTCCAAAGTTCCAGAACTAAATGATGACTGTGTGATGGAGTTCCGGAACTAGCTTGGAAGTTCTGGAACTAAGCTGTGTAGGAACAGACGCTATCAAAAACATACTGAACGCCACCTGCTTCATTTCCTCGACTGATTAGACCTGCTTTATTACAAAACTGAATTTAAACACACACTATGTTAGGAATTTCAGAGCTTTTAACATTAGGATCACAATCAATCAAAAGACAGACAGTTACATCCTAACTCATATCAGATCAACTAAAAGTCACACAATGCAATCAAACTTAATCAAAAGGAGAGTAAGATGAGATCATATATTATACATTAATCAGACATATTCTGGCCTCATCATTTCCCCCAAACTTACTTGTTTGTAAGTCCCTTTACAAACTCATTCTTCAAAAGTGGGATCATATGTTCTGCATTCCATTTGATTGCTCAGATCAAATGGCTGAAACTAAATTTTCCAATGCTTAAGCTCAGATGTACTGTACCCAGCTCCTTTTTCTATTTTCCTCTCCCACTTTTCAAATTCAGCAGGGTCTTGAGGTTCTCTGTTCTGCCAAGGAGACATGGGGGTGAGAAGTAGAGGTGGCCTTGTTCACATTCCCATCCATATTTGGCTGTAGGTTTCATTGACTTGGGGAATTATTGTGCATAATGCTTTGGCCCTCTCTAAACTCCATATCAGATTTGTAGGGGAAATTACTTCCCTTCTTTTCAAAGAACAGTAAGGAGTTCCCACCTTTTTGAGCATCCTTCATAAATATCTTCAAATTTTTCCTCCTCATAGGAGGTGAAGGCATCAATACTCTTTTGCAGAATGGCAGGGTAATGTGTCTTGAATCTCTTATCAAAGGCATGAGTTCTAAAATGTGTGAGGAAGGTAGAAGGTTTACCATAATGAGCTCTCATGCAGAGGCCTGTTGAGCTGGCTTTCAATAAAAATTCAGATTCTCTTTCCTTCCATGCAATTTGGTTTTGCAAAAGAGAGACAAATGCATTGAGCTGGCTCTCCCCTACATATAAGTTAATCATAAATCCTGTGTTTTTCTGTAGCATATAATTGCAAAGATAAAATTCACACAGGAGATTTTTCTGTTCAGGGCTAGATAGAGAGTAAGCTGCCATGAATTCAGATTCATCTTGTAGTTCATGTGGAAGCCCACATGCAATTCTTGACAACTGCCAGTGAATGAACTGCTCTTCCAAAAACACACTATATGCAGGAGAAGGTCTCCTGCAGGCAAGCAATTTCTCACTCATAATACAGACCATATGAATTTTGGCAAGACATTTATATTTATTTCCTTCCTCCTTATAAAAGTTTTCTTCCCATTCCTTTCTTGCCTTCATCTCTTCCTCCATCTTGGTCTTTAATTCCTCATTTGATGTTTTGGCTTCTCTGAGCTCTCTGCAAATATCATCCCATTGTTGTTTCAGTGGAAAATAGGTCAACTCAGTCTGTGCAGAGGCTGTGGACACAACACTCTATTTTCTGGAAGTCTGGAACTCTTCCTCTTTTTCTATCAGCTGCTTCTTGGTTGCTGATAATTCCTCAGTTCTGGCTGCAAGCTGAGTTGTTAGCTCATCAATGAGTGTTTCCCTTTGTTCCAATTTAAGTTTGAGGAAGTCCAATTCCTCATCTTTTTCTCTGATAATGAGCTCTGCTCTAGACAAGAACAGAGCCTGTTTAACTTGTTGTCTTTCCTCTTCCTCTGAAATTATTTGAGGAGTTTGGCATTCTTCCTCTATTAAAGGAAATTTTCCTTTTCTTATCCTAGATGCCAACTCTTGTTCTTCATGTGGCACTGCTGAAGGTTCAGCCAACTCCTGAAAATCTTGATCATCAAATCTCTCATTTTATGTCCATTTCAGCATGACTTGGCTCAGGTGGAGTCATGGCCATGCTGCCCAAAATGTCAGCAGCTTCCTCTTCCATCCTTTCCTGCTCACTCCTTCCTTTTGGAGTTCCCCTTGACCTCTTATGAATTTTTCTTATCTAGGGAAGTTCCACATGCCCAGTAGTGAATTTCCCTCTAGAACTTCTTCTTACTATTCTTTCTTGTTCTTGTGTGGGTGAGCTATCACCGTCAGAGACAGATATTGGCTCTTCTGAAGCTGCTGTGGAAGAAGGAATTTCCTTCACAGGTACAGAAGGCTCTGTTGTTTTTATCTTCCTCACCGACCTTCTTTTTCTTGGTATGTTTTCTCTTTCCATTTCCCTCTGTCCTTCTACAGGGGCATCAATTTCTAGATTAGCTGAAGGAGAGAATGGGGCTGGAATTGTCCTTCTGATAATATTAGGGTTTTTCTTGAACTTGCCAAGAAACTTGTCCCAAATTTCTTCTCCATTCTTTTTTGACAAGAAATGGTGCTGGCATATCAAATGAATTAGACCATGATGCCTAATTGTTCCAACACCCCAGGAATATCTCTGAGCCATGGTCTGAATGGAATAAAAAAGAAACCCTGGGAGGTTTATTATGTATTCAGGCTTGGTGGCTCCATACTTCAGATATATGAGCATTTTTAAGACTTCTTTTCCCACAGACCCAAACTGACCATCACAGGTTAAATATTTTACTATCCAAAATGCTACCCTGTCAAAGGGTTTGGGAAAACTGGCCCTTCTGACCCCTTTTATGATTTTCTTTGTATTATAGATATACTGGGGTTCAGCTTCTTCTTCTTGCAGCAAGACTTCAACCAGTTCTTTCAAAGTCCCCTTTACAGGTTTTGGGACATGAACAATGGGTACTCCAGACACATTACTTACAGTATTTACAGAAAAAGGAATAAAGACATTTCTTACTTTTGTTCTAGACTGTTCTAGATTTATGATGAATTCTCTTACCAATTCATCATTATGCCTTGAAAATTTCTTCAGGAATTCAAGCCATCCTGCATGCTCAAAGATGGATGCTACTTCTTCATCTGCGAGCAGCTGGGAATCATCCTCTGGTTCTGATTTCTTCTTAATCCCCATATCGGCTTGAGTTCTGTCTCTTTTGATTTTGTGTGAATTGGTTGTAGGCCTTCTTCTTAGCTGCACGAACTAATGGCTTGGCTGCGGAACCTCTATTTTTAGCTGTGGAACCTTAGTTCTTAGCTACGGAACTTCTGAATTCTCTGTTCTTTGCTGCGGAATACAAACTCAATTCACTGCTCCTTCCTCAAGATATTTCTGCAATCTTTATTTCACTTGATGTTTGCAATAATGATTACTAATGATAACCATGCCACCACTTATTCCATCCAAATCAATATCATGATTACACACTTGTAATCATAATGTATAAATAGATGACTCATCATACCTACTTTTAAATTAAGTCACATCACACATGCAAACATTTAATCAACCCTAAATAAGTTAAAAGACATAATTACCATCCTTGATGATGTAAGCCTTTTGCTATGATGACTCGTCATTCCTACAAGTGGAACAAAACATGATTAGATAAGACAGCTGGAATTCAAAAGAATTCCTTTATTTGAACTAGCCAAAAAGAGGTCAACCGCCATTTGCTGGTTTTCAATTGACCTTGAGAGAATTTTTTTTTTTTTTTTTTTTTTTTTTTTTTGGGGAAGAAGATGCCATTTGCTGGTTTTCATCTTCTTCCCTTTATTCTGGATCTATCATCTGATTATTTGATCATTTTGGAAGAACTGAGTTCTTCCATATGATCAAATTCTTTGTCTGCTTCAATCTTCCTCAAAAATTCATTCTTAGTGGGAGGCTTCCTATAGAGTTTCAGCCTATGTCCATTGACCAAGAGTGTTCTGCTGCTGCCATCAATGGGAAGTAACTGAATAGAACCATTGTCAAAAATCTGATCAATCTGATAGGGTCCCAACCATCTGGTTCTCAATTTTCCCTTGAACTGTTGGTACTTAGAGTCAAACAGTAATGCCCAGTCTCCTACTTTGAATTGCCTTTTCTTGATATGTATGTCATGCCATTGCTTCCTTTGCTCTTGAATCATCTCTGTCTGCTGAAGTGCTTCCAACCTTAATTCATCCAACTCATTGAGTTGAAGGATTCTTTCTTTTTGAGCTGCATTCAATTCAATTCCCACCTTCACTGTTGTCCTCAATGTCTGAAGTTCAAATTATATAGGCAACAAGGGATTTTTCCTATAGACTAATTCATATGGTGAAAACCCTGTTGTAGTTTTCCAAGTTGTATTATAAGCCCAGACAGCTTCAGGTAGTCTCTTTACCCAATCTTTTCTCCCAGCTTCAACCATTTTGGTAAGGATGTTCTCCAATTCTCTGTTTGTTACTTCAGCTTGTCCATTTGACTGTGGATGGTAAGGAGATGACTTCCTATGATTGATTTGGTAATACCTTGTGAAAGCTTGGATCATATTAGACATGAATTGTGGTCCCTGATCTGAAACTATGCTCCTTGGTGCTCCAAACTTGATCATAATTTTGTTCCAAAGGAAATCAGCAACTGCTTCCTCAGTGGCATTTGTCAATGCCTGCACTTCTGCCCATTTTGTCACATAGTCAGTACATACAAGAATATATTCCTTCCCTTGTGAAGGAGGATTAAAGGGACCAACAAAATCCAATCCCCATCTATCAAATGGTTCAACCACAACTTGAGGCTGAAGAGGCATTTCATTGGTGAAAGTTGGTTGTCCCATCCTTTGACAAGGATCACACCTCTTGATATATCTTTTCACATCCTTGTACAGAGATGGCCAATAATAACCAGTGCCAAGTATCTTATGAGCTGTTCTTTTTACTGAATAGTGTCCTCCACTTGGTTCATCATGACATGCTCTGAGGATGTCAAAGATTTCATCCTCTCTTACACACCTGCGCAAGACAAAATCAGGACCACACTTAAATAGAATTCCATTTAACCATTTGAATTGTGCACTGGTTTTAATTAACTTCTTTATTTGTTTCTTAGTGAAAGAAGGAGGGAACTTCCCTGTTGCAAGATAATTTTCCATATCAGCAAACCATGGTGTACTTGCTGAGATTGCAAATAGTTGTTCATCTGGAAAGTTATCCTTGACTGGATCTTGTTCCCCTGTGGTGGTTAGTCTTGACAAAAAATCAGCTACCACATTAGATTTACCTGGATTGTCCACAATGGTAATATCAAATTCTTGCAAAAGTAATAACCATCTAATGACTCTTCCTCCAACCACTGGTTTGTTCATTAAATACTTAATTGTTGAATGATCTGTGTATACAAATATCTTGTACCCTGTAATATAATGTCTGAATTTATTGATTGCATAAATTACAGCAAGAAATTCCTTTTCAGTGGTGGTGTAATTCTTTTCAGTGGGAGTAAGATTCTTGCTAAGATAGTAAATGGCATACATCTTTCCTTCTTCATCTTTTTGTCCCAATACTGCACCAATGGAATAATTTGAGGCATCTGTTTGGATATGAAATGGATTTTCCCAATTAGGACCTCTCAATATTGGGGCACTGATTAATTTGTTTTTAATTTCTTCAAAAGCATGCTGGCACTTTTCATCCCAAAGAAATTCACAGTCCTTGGTTAGCAAATTAAACATGGGGGCAACAATTTTACTGAAATATTTTATAAAGCATCTATAGTACCCAACATGTCCTAGAAATGATTTGATATCTGTGGGAGTCTGAGGGATAGGTAAATTTGAAATGATCCTAATTTTGTTTTGATCCACCTGAATTCCTTTTTGTGAAATATGGTGTCCTAATACAATTCCCTCATCCACCATCATCAAACATTTTTCATCACTAAGAGACAGGTTGTGTTGTTCACATCTTGTTAACACTCTGTCCAGATTTCTCAAAGCATCTTCAAATGTATCTCCATGTACAGTGAAGTCATCCATATATACTTCAACACAATCATTTGTTAGATCAGCAAAGATTGCAAGTACAACTCTCTGGAAAGTTGCAGGAGCATTGCATAAACCAAATGGTAACACTCTATAGGAAAAGGTTCCCCATGGACATGTAAATGTAGTTTTGTCCTGATCCTCAGCAGCAACTTTGATCTGATTGTACCCACTAAAGCCATCCAAGAAAGAAAAGTATTGTTTACCTGAAAGGTTATCTAGGACTTGATCTATGAATGGTAAGGGAAAATAATCTCTCATTGTGGCTTTGTTTAGTTCCCTATAGTCAACACATATTCTCCATTTTCCATTCTTTTTGGGAACAATTACAAGAGGAGATACCCACTGGCTATCTGAGATAGGGTAGATGAAACCTACTTGTAATAGTTTTTCAATTTCTTGTTTGACTATATCCCTTAAAGCTGGGTTAATCCTTCTTTGAGGCTGCCTAACTGGTTTAGTGTTTTCAGTATAGATGTGATGAGTGCAGATACTTGGATGAATCCCCTTCATATCTTTGTAATCCCAAGAAAAAGCTTTAGTATGATTTTTTAGAACATCAAACAATTTAGCTTCTTCATCCTCCTTCAACCAGCTGTTAATGTTTAAAGTTTTACCTGGTTGAATTTCAACATGCTTGGTTCCAATATGTGATGAACTGATTTGTGGAAAGGGTTTCATTAAAGTATTTAATGGACATGCATGTGGTAACAACATATGGTATGTAGCAACATCTCCAAAAGTTCCTTGAGACAAAATACTGGAAAAAGGACAGTAATGAGAATTATGATACTTATCTCTTTGCAGGCCAAATTCCTCGTCACTGCTACTTTCCAGAAATTCTTCACCACTTCCTGATGTACTTGAAACTGAAGCTACTAATTCATCCTCTCCCCATGAGAAATCTCATTCCTCTGGAGTGAAATCATTTTCAATCAAAGAGAACTGTTGTTGTCGTGGTTCCAGAACTAAATGTGGTGGTTCTGGAACTATAGCCGTAGGTTCCAGAACTAAGTTCACGGGTTCCAGAACTAAGTTCACGGGTTTTGTAACTATTTCTGATTACACTGAAGACAACAGGTTCTCATCCAATGGTGGATTAATCATCTCTTCTACTTCTCTTACATGATCCTGCAATGTGATCATAGCCAAAGAAGACAAATTTTTCTTATTAGTTTCAGGAGAATCAACCCACAATTGTTCATGATTGTCAGTAAAAGGTTGTGCAGTAGGATATAAGGAAATTTGTTTAGAGTTCTTACCATTCGAGATTGTCATATCACCTGACCTGCAATCTATCAAAGCAACAACTGTAGCTAACCATGGTCTACCCAAAATAATGGGATAACCCAATGTTTTACCTTTTGGCTGCAATATAAGAAAGTCAACTGGATATTCCCATGACTCTACCATAACCACCACGTCTTCAATAATTCCTTCTGGTTTTGCTACAGACTGATCTGCCATCTGCAATATGGTATTAGTAGGTTGTATACCCGTTAATGGTAATGTTTTCAGAGTATCCACTGTCATTACATTGATAGCAGCTCCCAAATCTATCAAAAAATTATGTACATCCTTATTTCCTATAGAGACAGAAATAACAGGACTTCCAGGATCTCCGTATTTGGGAAGTAATAGTTTTCCTGCTAATAAATCAGCAAGTTTCCCATCTACTTTGATAGTCTTGGGATACTGTTTCTTTCTTCCAGGATTTTTCATGCATAACATTTTGATTAATTTGTTCAATTCTGGAATATCTTTAATTGCTTGTAACAGTGGTATTTCAATATTCAATTTCCTTAATTCCTGAACCAATTCAGACTCCTTGATTTCTATATCTTCTTTGAATCTCTCAGGAAATGGAGTCTCAGTAGTGTTGCTATCTGGCTCCTTTTCTTTTCTTTCTATATCCTCTTTTGGAACAACAATACTAGGGTTTTCATTTTCTTCTGTCATTTCAGTGATTATAAGGGGTGGACTGTTAATGATTTTCCCAGATCTAGTTTGAATATCCTTACAATCCATAGCATGTAAATCAACTGATTTTTCTGGTTCTGTTCCATAAACAGGAGTTGTTTGTTTGTTTCTGGGGTTTGCTACTGGCTGTGCTGGCATTTGTGTTTGGACTACATTCTCAGTTTGTGAATTCTTGTGCAGGGGATCCCATGATGGCCTGTTGATTCTGATTTGGATATGTTCTTCCTTGGGAATAATTAGGGTTCCATCTAGGTTGTGACCAAGCATAAGGATTTCCTTGACCAGCCCATGGTTGTTGATGTCCCTGAGCATACCAGGCTTGATTTTCCCAATCTTGAGGGTTCCAAGTTGGTTGAGGTACCCAAGGTGGTTGTCCCCAATTTTTTGGTACTGCCTGAGCAGCCCATGGCATTGTCCATGGATTAGGAGCTGATCTTGGCATAAACTACCCTTGGTTAGGTTGTCTCTGAACAAAATTCAATTCTTCAGTTGTAGATGAGGCACTGGTTTGTTTAAGCTGATTTTTAATGACAGGAAGTAAAGAACAAACATCAGTATCATGTTCTTTAGATTCACAGATAAGACACATTTCTATTTTATCCAAAGGACAATCTCTTAATGCATGCTTCTTCCTGCATCTAGGACAATACATAGCCAATGGTTCAGTTTTGGAATTTTCTTTAGCTTGTAATCCATCCATAGTAGAGGTTAATTGCACTAAAATGTCTTTTTTTTAAGTTTGTTAATTCATCCATTAGTTTTTTCATATCTGGATTCAGACTTTTTACTGATTTTCCTTTTCTAGGTCCACCTCTTGTTCTGGAATAGCTTCTACAAATCTCTTTAATTCCATTCATTCTTATCTGATCAATGTCTCCCCCTCCTATCAAGTTAAGGGCTTCTCTAGATTCATCATCCAAACCTTTGAGAAAAATGGTTTTACTTAATTCCTCTGTAAGCACAAATCCACATCTTTTGCTAACAAAGAGGAATCTGTCTAAATAGTCTTCTATGTTTTCATCCTCTTCCTGCTTGATTTTGAAGAATTCTTCCTTCCTATTTCTCCCTCTGCAATAATCCTGGTATTTATCTAGGAAGGCAGTCTCCATTTGTGCCCAAGTGCTAATAGAGTTGGATGTTAATCCCATGAACCACCTCATTGTTGCATCCTTCAAAGTGGATGGAAACAACTTGAGTTTTTTATTATCTATTTTATAATCATAGGTCTGACATAGTACCTTGAATTCAAACAGAAATTGGTCAGGATCTTCAGATGACATCCCTCTGAAGGTGGGTAAATGTGCAGGTGAGATATTTTTCATTGATGTGTCATCATCTCCCAATTGGATTGGATAGGTAAAGGTCCTATCAGGTACTCCCTCAGCTTCTCGTGCCATTTCAAAAATATTTTCTGAATTTTCCTCCCAATCAATGTGGTAAGTTGTATGCTTTGGGGAAGGTGAAAAATCAGGAGTAGGAGGTTGACTACTCAATTGAGAATCAAAACTTACCCTCAATGGATCTTGGGTAATAAGCCTTCTCCTAAAAGTTCTACTCCCTTCAGGTGACTGATCTAAGAATTCCAAAAATGGCAATTTTGTTTCTTGTCTGACAGGGGATGGTGGTGCCTCCAATTCTTGATCAATTTCCTTACTTTGACTAGAGGATGTTATGAATTCTTGTGAAGATTTTTTTGGAAGGAATCTACCCTGTGAGTCTCTTGGTCTACTCATATATTTTGTGATATAGTAGGGAAGATTCTTCAACTACTAGATGTATGTTTTGTTGCTCTTGCTAACACTTAATTAGAAAATTCCAACTGGTGTTCCCCGGAAATGGCACCAAAAATGATGGGTGTCATCATTCCCTTCATTTAATCAACTTCTTGTTGATGTCATATCAAACCAGGGGTGTGTCTAAAGCTATATGCAACAAGAGTACTTTAACTGATCTAGTAGTTGACTGTAACTATTTTTATATTTTCTGGGGGATCTCTTTAATGTCTTAAGGACTTCTTGGTAAAACCTTATTCAAATCAAACTATGAAAACTTGCTGAAAGTAAAACACACTGAAAGCTTGCTGAAAGGAAACACACCGTGCAGAATGGAAACACACTTGCTGTTGGAAAATAAACACATGCTTTTGAAAGTAAACACTCTTGCTTTTGGAAATAAACACACTCAAATTAAAATGCTTGAAAACAATTGCAAGAAATATAAAGATTTATCTAAACACCTGCAGGAACAAGTATACAACAGAATTTAACTGAAAGAACTAAAGCAATACAAAATTAACAGATCTAAGCTATTTGCTGAAGAAATATAAATACCAAATAAATGAATATCCTGGTCCTTGGGGGAGTGGGCCCTTGCTCCTCCTTGAATCAGGATTTTAACAACTCAGAATTCTCTCAAATCAGAATGGCTATTTTATTGATGAAAACATTCAGTATTACAAAACGTACTGGATCTGGATACTTAATCTATTTCTTTTCTCTGTTCTATATCTCTATTCTATATTCTATTTTTCTATCTAATGCAGGTCTACTTTTATATACATTTTACAATCACAGTTGTCTCAATGATTCTGATGAAATCGAATCATGCCCAGAATAGATGCTGAGTCAGATGGTGGTTGATCAGATAGCTGTAGGATAACTCTTCCTGGATCTGCATTCAGAAATCTTCTCATCCTTCATGATTGTAGATGTAAAATCTCTGGATGTGGTTTAAAATAGATAACTCCCATCAGTTCCAGAACTTTGGAGAAGTTCCAGAACCATAGGAAATTGTTAAGAACCAAAACCTGTGAGAGTTCCAGAGCTATCCCCAGGAGTTCCGGAACTAAGTCTGAAAATTCTGGAACTAAATTCTGGAGTTCTGGAACTAAGTCTGAAAGTTTTGGAACTAAATGATGACTGTGTGATGGAGTTCCAGAACTAGCTTGGAAGTTCCAAAACTAAGCTTGTGTAGGAACAGATGCTATCAAAAACATACTGAATGCCACCTGCTTCATTTCCTCGACTGATTAGACCTGCTTTATTACAAAACTGAATTTAAACACACACTATGTTAGGAATTTCAGAGCTTTTAACATTAGGATCACAATCAATCAAAAGACAGACAGTTACATCCTAACTCATATCAGATCAACTAAAAGTCACACAATGCAATCAAACTTAATCAAAAGGAGAGTATGATGAGATCATATATTATACATTAATCACAAGCACGAAAGAAATTTCATGTCTATAGATGAACTCAAGTACCCTAAGATAAGAGTCATTGTGTGACTAATTACAGCAAAACTTGCAGGGGATGAGATGTGGATGGAAGTAAATAAAATAATTTTAAGTATTTCACATAAGGCAGTACATGGGAAAATATTTAACTACTCCAAATTTTTTACACAAAGCATAGTAGAAGATGCTGACATGGTTCAAAAAAACAAAGAGGTTGGATTCCACTAAGGTGTAATTTTTTATTGATAGTCTTTAAGGATTTTGATGTACCACAAGGAGATGGTGAACCAACATGGACATATCCATCTACAAACCCATCTCAGGAAGTTATGTATAAATCATTCATGACACCCCCAACTCTCAATAATGCTTATAAGGTAGGGTTTATGACCTAGTTTAAACACTTGCATATTGTCTTTGAGAAAGACTAAATATTCCCATGCCTATTACCTAAGGAGTTATATAGAAAGGTAGATTTCAATGTCGCCATGAACTACTCGATGGAAAGCATAAAAAATGATGACAAGACTTGGACACCATGGGTCATACTACTCTATGCCTTCATGATGGATTACTTTATCTTATTTTTCAAACAATTCGAGGGGGTAAAAAAGTTCAATATAGATACACAAATGGTAGATAAGGACATCCACACATTACACACAACATATAAACATCCTGATAGATACATGCATGATGGAACTCAAGTCACAGATATCTGTCACCTCATCAAGTGGGAAACTATAGTGGTAAAAAGTGAAGTGCATAAACATTTCTTTTATATCTGTCTAAAGACAAAGGATAAAAAGAAAGACACAAAAAATGAAGATCCTGACAAGGAAATAGTAATGCATACGCTAGTATGGAGAGGAGTGCCAAAGTAAGTGAAGCATGAAACACACATACATAAAGATAAAGGAAGGAAAACACACTAATAGAAAAACCTTATTTAAAAAAGAAGAAAAAATCCAAGGCATGGGCCAATAAGAGAATATGTAGAAAAAGAGTAAAAAATTTCCAGGGACATGCATATTTTACATAGCACTTTTACGTACATATATATTTAAATACTTGATCACTTTATCCTTGTAGGTCTGTTATCCCCTCAATTTTCCTCCCTTCTTTTGAAATCCAATTTCATGAAAATTGAAGTTTTTCCATGGAGGAATTCATGTTTCGAGCCCCTCAAGTGCTCATTTTGATCCCCCACGGCATTTTATGCATTTCCTAAGTCTATATCCATTATAACGTTCTATCTATTTATCATGGATGGGAGGGGATTTATTTTCTTATTTTATGCATTTGGGAAGTTCATAGTTGAAAAAATTGGCATTCTTTGTATATTAACCTTAGGATACATACAGAACACATCTTCAAATTAGGTGTAAAAATGGTGTTTTCCCGTTCTCAGCAATTTTCTACGTTCTTTTCCCCAGTCAGGATTATTTCTCAGAAGAAATGAAGCTACGTGTTTTATTCTCATTAGTATGTGGCTAGACGGGTTACTTTTTGCATACTTATCAAACTTTTGGTGATTTTGGAATAATAATTATCAAATTATTCCAATGCAAAAATCCCCGCAGGTCACCATGATTAGTTGGAGCAGTTTTGGCAAAAATTCGGGGCAATGGATCCATTTTATTCTCTAAGGAATGTATAGAGAAATGGAAAACCAATCGTTGAATTACAATAATGACTCGTAACCCTGCTCACCGCTAAGGATGGAGACACGTGGCCATTTTTACAGTTACATATAACACTTTGCTGGACCGGCGGAGGACTTTAAGAATTTTATATTTGTTTCCACATAATTTTGGAAAATTGGTGCAGTAAAATTACCCACACATCCACTCATGTGCAAGGGATAAATTCTGAGTTGAGGGCCGCAACGAATTTAGAAAGGGACACATGGCCTATGTTGAAAGTTCAATGGTGGAGGCATGAAATTTCGGTGGAAAAGTTGGAATTTTCCGCTTTTTTGAAAATAGATAAAGTATAAAAGTGATGCACATTACTCGTAACCAATCATGTGATGCCATAGTGTTTCATAATAGAACATGGGCTGATAGAGGAACCACAGTCAGGGGATAATTTTATCTATGATCCCATCCTCTTTAATTAGAGAGTGTGCCACATGTTCAAAGTTAGGAAAAATCAAGACGGGCCGATGGAGCAAATATTAGAAATCTGCATTTTTTCTCCCAAATGTCTTAAAATGGAAGGATTTTTATCCCCAGGCTATTATCAATTCAAAGGAGCTTGCCATGCGTAGGGTCCAGATTTCAAAGCTGAAGAAAAGGGAACAGATGTTTTCAGGCCAGATATAGGTGGCAGATCATTTGGTTTTTGACTGCACATTAACGAACCAGAGCTCCAAAGGATACTGATGTGAACCATTCTTTGTCACTTCATCTCCAATGTGAATCCTGTAGTCATTTAGTTCATGAGATGTATTTTTGATTTGTTGTGGAGCACAAATTTATAACTTTTGAATGCAGATGAAAAATGATCCATTGATTATCAAGCAAAATAGAGTTTATCGAGCATACGCATATGATAACAAAGGTTAAAACTTACCAAGTAAACACTTGAGTGCTATTGAAAGTGGTTCCAAAGGTGGACAATGGCAGGACCACATGAAGAAGAAAATCATGAGATTCCCCCTGCTAAAGTAATCATCCTCAAAATGATAAATATGGGTCACCTTCTTGAACCTCTGGTTTTCATGATTGGAGTTTGTTCCTTCCTCCTCTACTTTCAAAAAATGGATCTACAACAAACATCTATTCCTTTCAAATGGATATTCTTTTCTTGGGGACAAAGTATGGATGTAACTCCTATTATTGATAAGAACATATTTTGGCACATGGCATGAAAGGATTATGATTTTCTTGGAACATTGTAAATTTGGAAGTAATTCAATACATAATACTTTCTTTCTCATTTCCTCTAGTTATATCTCTCTCTCCTTGCTTGATTCAATGGATCATTTGTATTTGCATTCAAAATAAAATTTGTGTTCTTGTCTGTGTAATATTTAGAAATTTGTGTCTATAGATTTGCATTGGTGATGAATTGATTGATATTTTTCCTATATTTTATTGGTTCAATGTGAGTAAGGATATATTTTACTACATGTATCTCCTCAAAACATTGTTGTTTTATTCCTTCCTCCATCTCTCTACTCTTCCAATCCTTCGTATTGATAATCTTTTAAGTATGAAAACATTCCATAATATCAGGGTCCAAACATTGAGATTTGTATATTTGTACTTTTTTTTCCTTCTTTCAATAAGGGAACCTCTCCCATTAAAGAGGAGGGAAACGTTTTTCCCCTAAATTTGGTTTATAACCATGTTCCATTCTGAAACCCAATAGTTTTTGGTGACTCCACTGGGGAATTCATTGCTAATGGATTCCAGTTTTTGAATAACAAATTCTTGATCATCTTCTGATCTAGTGACTCCAAGATACACTCGTGGTAGAAGAACCCTTTAGGAAGAAGACCCTCATTTCCATACTTATAGATCATCTAGGTTTCTCTCTCCCTTCATCAAGAAAAAGAAGAGGAACAAGATCTGCAAGCACTCCTGTAACTAGAGAAAAAACTTCTAGGAGTGACATCCCTCAAGATCAAATCAGTCGTAATTTACATGCTTTGATTCTTGCTGGTGTTTCAGTTCCTCTCTAAACAATATTTCCAAGGATGGTATCTCCTCTTCCTTGGGGCCAAAGGGTTGGGTCTCTTGCTCTTCCCTAGCCATTGCATGAATTTACTAGAGGCAATAGAAAGAATTTCCCTAAATTCAGAGGTGATGGGAAGGTTCATCTAGATGAGCATATTGCGGCCTTCCTTATTTCTTATGGTGTTCTCAGATTTGAACATGAGGATATCTCTATTAGATGTTTTGTAGAGATATTGCAAGATAATGTTGTTGATTGGTTTTATCATCTCCCTGTTGGATCCATCACTAATAAGAACACCATGATGACACTCCGGGGATGTGCTTCACTTTTATAATTTCTTTATTTTGAAAAAGGGAAAATTCCAACTTTTCCCCCGAAAGTCCATGCCTCCGCCATTGACTTTTCAACGTAGGCCATGTGTCACTTTTTGATTCGTTGCGGGATTCAACTTAGAATTTATCCCTTTGAATGAGTGGGTCTGCAAGTTATTTTAGAACTTTTCTCCCTTTCACCATAATGCCTTAGAGAATAAAATGGATCCATCACCTTAAAATTCCACCAAAATTGCTTTTGCCAATATGGGACCCTCGGGGATGCAGGGAAAATCTGACATTTTTTCCAAAATCACCAAAATTGATAAGTTCAAAAAGGAACCCATCTGACCACATCCAATGAGAATAAAATGTGTAGCTTCACCTTCTGAGAAAGAATTTTATGGGGAAAAGAATGTAGAAAATTGAAGAGAATGGGAAAATTCCATTTTTATGCCCAATGAAGATTTTCTTTCTACACAAAGTTAATATGCGAAGAATGAAAGTTTCCACATCCTTCAAATGCATAAAAGAGGATCATAAACCCCCTCCCATCCATGAGAAATAAATAGAACGTTATAATGGCCGCAGACTAAGGAAATGCATAAAATGTCATGGGGGATCAAAACAAGCACCTGAGGGGCTCGAAACATGAATTCCTCCATGGCAAGACTTCAATTTTCACAAAATTGGATTTCAAAAAAGGGGGAAAATTGAGGGGAAAACAGTGTCAAAATTTCAAACTATCAAGGATCAGGTGGAGCACAATGAGACAAAACTTTGAAAATATAATTAACCCATACCTAATGAACAAATAAAGGATATTGAGAATATAATGAATTTCTTGTTCAAGGAGATGGAGTGAGAGAAATAAAAATGATGAGGAGGTGAAAGTTAAAACATCCATGTCATTTATAATAACAATCCCATAGATTGTGAAGAAAGCACAAGAAAATTAGAGGCCAAAGAAGAAAAAGATGAAAAACTTCTAAAGGGGATGTATAAGAAACCTTGGATAATCAACATGTGAACAAAAAGTTAGTGAATGAACTATCAACATCTGAAGCCCAACTCAATGATGAATCCTTAGACCGAGTTAACTAAAATAAAATGTATTAGAATAATCTGAAACAGTTAGTGAGGAGATTGTAGTAAAGAGGGAACAAGTGAAACAATTCTTGAAATAGTTGAGGACACTCACTGATATAGAGGAAATGAAGTTTGGATCTACATGGAAGGATTTTAAAAAGTAAGTAGATCAACTAAATATAACGGTGACAATAGGGGTCAAAGGCACTTCAATGTTCAACCAAATCATTACACATTTGGATAGATAAGCCCAACAAATTGAAGCCACAATAAATAAATAGAAAGTGCATGAAGACATGCTATAGAATAAAGTTCCTAAATAATTTGAAGATATCCAATAAAATTTTCTAGAAGATGGACAACCAAATTAGTACGGGGTAATTTTGGGCCCTTTTTATCATATTATTTATTCTATAAGTTCTGGAGGACTTAGTATTATTTATTCATGATCTATTCTTTGGAGCCACACATGAGAATTATGTAAGGGAATGTGTAGACTATAAACAGAGGAGTGCATAAAAATTAGCCATGAAAGGAAGAGACGAAGGAAGCATGCACATAAGAGAAACAATGGAGGTGTGCATCAGAAATCATAAAGAGGAATGTGTGATAGAAGATAATATCAAAGGGAAGGACATGTAGAGAAATAAATGATAAAGATAAACATGATTATAAAAGTGGACTTGAACTACAGTTCTCGACATCTACATGGAGTTGATAGAGGGATTAGATAAGGCTAAATATAAAAATGTATTATGTGGAGGATCAACATGCAACACAATTTAAAAGTGGAAAAAGGTGAATTCTGGCTATATTGACTAGATGTAGTAGTTAACTGAAGTTGTAAACTCAAAAGCTATTATTAGCCCTTGTAAAAATAGTAATGGACGATCTCCCACTACTATGAATACACATAGATGGGTCTAGTATAAGATGGATATATATGTGTGGCGAATGTGTATGGACTTGTAATTGTGTAACACAATTAATATAGGAGAAATGTGTTTGGTTTATGCATGGTATTTTTTATCATATCATATTAAAAACATATGTGTATCTGCTAAATGAACACACCAATTCATGCCACTCTTGCTAAATTATGATGGGACCTAGAAACATTTTGTGATTTGGGTGAACATGCCTTAGTTTTTCTAAGCATGATATGCCTGTGTGATGAAGGCTAAAAATTGTGCACAACTAACCTAGTAATGATGTACACATAAGGTATAAGAGTAATAGATTCCAATAAGTGTCAAGGATAACCAACACATATGAGATAGAGGGTTAGTAAATAATTCTTAGGTAAGCACACTATAGGGAGAACAACAACACCTTTTCTATTCTTTTTATTACACCTAGGGCCACATATCCTCTTATGTATTATCTTCTCATAATTTCCTTTCTAATTCATGTCCACCATCCATCAAAAAATTAGAATATGCTCGATATAAGTAGCCCAAGTGTCAAAACCCATCCTCCCTATCCATATGAAATATTGCATCACCAACAAATATTTTCCTTATACTAATAACATGTTATTTTACAAGCACTCATAAAATATGAATTTGTTAGATGAAGTGGATGCCAACCTTCCTATTTTTTCCATTTCTTTCTTCCCCTTCTTCACCTTTGTTAAGAACCGATCCAAACCAAATAGATATGTTGCTACACCCAAAATCCTATATGTTACATTAGATGTGTATGGATGACTTGTGGCTGTCATATCTTCTTATCATATTGTATCTCTTTCATATATGCTATAATATCATTAGTGGGTTAACTTCTGTGATGGCCATAATATAGGAATAGTAGATATCGGAGTTAGAATGTAGTAGTTGATTATCACATCAAGCACTTTAGTCTTGATGAATCATTTAGAGGTTTCCCTCTTAATGTGGCGAAGCTATTCTACTCGTATATTGTGATAATTTCTCTACATTTTGGTGTTCTTGGTGATCTGTTGCTAGGAATATTTAGATATATCTAAGTAATTTCTTTACATTAGTTTAAAATAATAATTTACAAATTTCATATGTATGCCCCTAGGTATAAATAAAGAACTTAATAAATTCATGTTATTTCTAGAAGTAGTTGATAAAGTATATTAATAATATCAGAGGAAAAGATTTCATTGTCTATCTCAAGAGATATAAGCCATTCCTGATTCCAAGTCACATCTATTTTCACACAAGGTTTTGAGGCCCATATCCATGTTATGCAGGACTAATATGACATCTAGAAAAATGTTAATTGATATCCTCAAGGATGACCAATGCGTACAAAATAAAGGGTCGAGAAAAAACTCTTAGATGAGCACATTGAAGGACTAACGATAACACTCTCCATGCTCTGCTTCCGTATGAGGTCATGTATCCCATTTTCTATTATCTCTTTACACCAACCCTTTTGATTCATGTCCACCACCCCATTCAAAAACAAAACACTCCAAATAAGTAATCCATGAGTTAAAACCATTATGTCCTATAAAAAATTCAAGTAATATGACAACATAGTAGAAGACACATGCTTTTGATGTAGGGGCATCTAGTTCCACAAGCAATCTTACATCACCTACACATATTTCCCTTTCATAAATAAACTATTTCTTTACAAGTACACCTAAAATATGAATTTCTCAAATGAATATTTAGATCATTAACAAAAAATTATTCTCTTTATAAACGAGTCTGTATTTTATTTCCTTAAATTTAAATTATTTTCTACATATATCACTTAAAATAAAATTCTTAAAGTTTTATTCTCTAATATCTCTATAGTTCTATCAAGTCTAATAACCTCTCTTATTTCTTAATACCCTTACTAACATGGACAAGAAAACTCTTATATTCCCTCTTACTCTTACGACCCCTATATACTATTCTTAGTTATTACGCCCATATGGTGAAAGAGACTTAATTTTAAAAATGCCTAAGGAATGAGAATAGTTGAAAGCAGACCAAGTATACATATTCAAACGTTAGAATAAGAGAAATCAATGGTGGGAGGGAGATATGATTACTGAAATTCTCAAGTTAATCTTGGAAAGTAGATGTCTTATCTTATATATGTTAAAATACCATTGGTTGGTGGAAAGGTTGGAATTTCAAATTACCCGTGCTTGTCAGATCAAAATTTATTGATGGTATAGCTCTTTGAAATACTTATTTTTATGATTTCTTCACATACATACAAACAAGTTATATAGTTTTACATATTTTATATATGTTTATCAACAGTTCTAAAAAAAATATGGTTTTATATATTTTTTAGATTGTTATTGTTTACAGCCAACCAAATTTTTTACCAGTATTATATGATTAAAATAAAAACAAAATGACCAACATCCTATCAATTTCTAGGCCTGATTGGTGGTTATTTTTTGACTATTCAATATTTACAATAGTAGGAATTTCCTTCAAGTATTATATTGATGCCCACATGGATGCAATAAGCTATGCATGTATATCAATCAATTTCATCTCTCTTTTTGTTTTTGGACATAGTTTATTAGTTTTAATTTTTTGGATTGAATGGATATTAATAGTATAAAAGACATGGTGATTTAATCATTGAATTATCAAAATTCATCTTGTTGGATTAAAAGTACCCACTTCATTTATTTGGTTGAATTCTCATTCTCACAAAGCCATTTGAATTACTGAACCAAAATAACAAAAAAATGATTTAGAAATGTAAAATGGATATGTGCATGGCTCTTAGTGAATAATTAAGATGATGGTGAAAACATAGAAGGTAGTAGGTGTGGGCATCATAAATATTCATCTAGTGAGGAAACTAATGCGCCAGAACTAGCAGGAACTTGACAAGGTCATAACTTGAGCTCCGGGTGTTTGATTGAGTCCATTTTTTTTAAACCACGTGTTTCGATGACATGAATGTAGTGGATGACCGTCCTATTTTTTGGGGTAAGTTTTTGACACGTTTTTGGGCCCTAAATCCGCCATCTTGAGGCCAAAAATTAGGATTTAAGTTATAGTTCAGTTTTTTCCTATTTTTGGGCATTAGTTAATTTTAGTCTATCAGTTGCATTATGAGTTAGAAAGTTGGAAATTCCTATAATTTAGGGATGTAGAAGATGCATGGAAATTTTTGTGCCCATACAAATAAGCATATGAACTTACTAAGAATAGCAAGTTCTAGTAAACTGCTAAAAATAGTAATTTCCACCACCTAGAGTAGATTTAGTAAGAGTTAGAGTTTTATTGGCAACTCAAGTTGGGAGTTGTTTTCCTATTTAGGAAAAATTGTAATTCATTATTCAATAACGAAGAAGGAGATCTATTTTCTTTGGAGTTCATATTATTTACAGTAAATCAAGTTGGTTAGAATTTGGCAACATTATCTAGTATCAGAGTTGGTTCGAGTCTTTCAAAAAAAATGGCAGGAAGAGGAAGAGGAAGAGGAGGTGGTATTGCCTAGATGAGTAGAAATATGTAAGATTTGTAGAGGCAAGTTGTTGTGCTTGTTGCAATGATAACCCAGAGAAGAAACCAAGGCGGAGATGATACAAATGAAGAAGAAGTTTGTGAAGAGGAGGAAACACAAGCGCCACCATTAGCTTTTGAGGAAAGGATGCTTCACGCATTAGAAGGGAAGAATGATGGGATAAGAGTAAATGTTTCAGAGTATGGTGGTAGTCTAAAACCAGAGGAGATGATAGACTAGTTGACTAGCATGGGGAATTTTTTTGAGTGGAAGGCTATGTCAGAAGAAAAGAAGGTAAAATTTACATGCATGAAATTGAAAGGTCATGCTATGTTATGGTGGGATCATCTACAGAAAGATAGGTCAAGAAAGGGGAAAGAAAGAATTAGGACGTGGAGTAAGATGGAAAAGAAGCTAAAGGATAAATTTCTCCCTATGGATTATGCGTAAACCCTTTACAGGAGGTTTCAGAATCTTAGATAGAACCTACAAATAGTGCAAGAACACACAGATGAGTTCTACAACTTGTCCATTCATGTAAAGCATGAAGAAACTGAGGAAAAAATGGCTGTAAGGTATGTAAATGGATTAAAATTTTCTATTCAAGATGAGATAAGTATGCATAGGATTAAGAGCATGGAGGATGCCTATCAATTAGCCTTAAAGGCCGAGGAAAAATAAAATTGTCAAAGTTTTA
Source organism: Taxus chinensis (assembly GCA_019776745.2). NCBI lineage: Eukaryota > Viridiplantae > Streptophyta > Pinopsida > Cupressales > Taxaceae > Taxus > Taxus chinensis. Next base: position 168,731,593 of record CM034155.1, on the reverse strand, counting down.
GGAGATCACCTGGAATAAATAGGGGGTTCTCATCTTCCTTTCGGGGAAGAACAGGTTTCAACCAAGGTAGGGGAGAATCATCTCACAGATTGGACAAGCAAGAAGATACGAGACAAGATTTCCAAAATCAACAAAGAGGCAAAGGATTTTCTAGGGGCAGAGGATACGCTGGCTATAGAGGATGGGAGGCTTCATGAATACCATTTGTTTGTTACAGATGTGGTGAAGAGGGGCATTGGGATTTTGAATGCCCACATTCTTATAAACATGACAAGAGACAAGGAGATGCACCAAGAGTAAATCTTGTTGAAGCTGAACAAGTAGAAGATGTAGAGGACCTAGAAATTCCACCAAATGTTAGAGAAAATATGATGATCAAAAGGATGATGATTTCTCCAAGAAAGGATATCAAGAGGGATGCATGGCTACGTAAAAATATTTTTATAACAAGATGTACTTCCATAGGAAAGGTATGTAATGTTGTTATTGATGGTTGTAGTTGTGAGAACATGGTTTCAAATGAGATGGTTGAGAAATTGGGTCTGCATTGTGAGAAGAATCCTAACCCTTACCATATTGCATGATTTAAAAATGGTAATGAAGTTACTATTGATAAGAGATGTTTAATAAGTTTCTCTATTGGGAAAATTTACAAGGATGAGATTTGGTGTGATGTTATTCCTATGGATGCATGTCATATGCTGCTAAGAAGACCATGGCAATTTGATAGGAAATTTATTCATGACGGGGGAAAGAATACTTATAATTTTTGGAAGGATGACATAAAAATAGTTTTACTACCTCTCAAGGAAGAGGGGAAGGTTGAAAATATGCTCTCTGTAAAGGAATTTGTGAAGGAGGCAAAGGTAACCAGTTTTTTTTATGCACTAGTCACCAACAAGGATGAACCTGTAAGTGCACAAATACCAGTAGAAACAAAAAATTTAATAAAAGAATTTTCTGATGTTATTCCTAATGAGCTACCAGATGGATTACCACCCAAAAGAGATATTGAACACCATATTGAATTTATTCGAAGGTCTTCACTCCCAAATCAAGTGGCTTATAGGATGAGCCTGACACTGCATGCTGAGTTGAATAGGCAAGTGACAGAGCTTGTGAGAAAGGGCATCGTAAGGGAGAGCATGAGTCTGTGTGCAACTCTAGCTTTATTAACACAAAAGAAGGATGGAACAGGGAGAATGTGCACTAATAATAGAGTAATCAATAAAATTACAATCAAGTATAGGTTCCCAATAGCTCACCTTGATGATATGATGGATGTGCTTGCTGGATCTAGGTATTTCACCAAGATTGATCTTCAAAGTGGTTACCATTAGACTCGGATAAGAGAAGGAGATGAGTGGAAAACAACATTCAAGACAGGAAATGGATGATATGAGTGGTTGGTGATGCCATTCGGGTTATCCAATGCACCTAGTGCTTTTATGAGATTGATGAACACCATGCTGCGGGAGTATAATGGTAAGTTTTTTGTGGTTTATTTTGATGATATCTTGATCTTTAGTAAAACTAAGGAAGAAAATTTGAGGCATCTAAGGGTGATATTCGAAGTGTTAAGGAAAGAGAAACTATATGCAAATATGAAGAAGTGCACATTTATGCAAGAGAGTTTGGTATTCTTGGGCTTCATTATTTCAGCAGATGGGGTACATATGGATTTAGAAAAGATAAAGGCAATTATTGAATGGCCTACTCTGCGGAGTATAACAGAGGTAAGAAATTTTCATGGTCTAGCAACATTTTATAGAAATTTTATTAAAAATTTTAGTAGTATAGTAGCACCTATAACAGATTGCACAAAAGGAAGGGAGTTTTTGTGGACAAAGGTAGCCGAGGATAGTTTTCAGTTCTTGAAGAAGAAGGTGACAAAGGCACCCATTTTGGCACTACCATATTTTGATAAAGTTTTTAAGGGTGATTGTGACACCTTGTATGTGGGTATTGGTGTTGTTCTACGTCAAGGTGGAAAGCTAGTAGCTTTCTTTAGTGAGAAACTGAATGAGGTAAGAAAGAACTACTCTACTTATGATATGGAATTTTATGTAATTGTACAAGCATTAAGGCATTGGAGGCATTACTTAGTGCCTAAGGAGTTTGTGTTATTTACAGAACACATAGCCCTGAAGAATGTGAATACACAAAAGAAGTTGAATAGTAGGCATGCAAAGTGGGTATCATTTTTGTAGGGTTATACTTTTTCTCTAAAACATAGATCAGGAAAACAAAATCAATTTGTAGATGCATTGAGTAGGCATGTGACTTTTTTTACCACTACAGAAAATGAGGTGGTGGGTTTTGAAGCAATAAAGGGTTTATATTCCTCTTATATTGATTTCAAGGATATTGTTGAAAGGTTAAATCATCCATTGTCACACAATGCAGGAGATGTCATGGATGAGTACATTTTATAGGATGCCTATCTATTCAAGGGACGCCAACTATGTATTCCAGTTGGGTCTATGAGAGAGAACATAATAAAAGACTCACATAGTGGAGGATTGGCTGGGAATTTTGGTAAAGATAAGATGATAGCCTTGGTAGCAGAGAAATAGTATTGGTCAAAGCTAAAAAGAGATGTGATAAGATATTTGGAGAGGTGTCGAATTTGTCAAGTCTCAAAAGGCCATCCATAGAATACAGGGTTGTATATGTCATTGCCTGTTCCTAAAGGGTTGTGGATAGATCTGAGTATGGATTTTGTTTTGGGATCACCAATAACACAATGAGCTAATGACTCAATTTTTGTGGTTGTTGATAGATTTTCTAAGATGGTTCATTTTATTTCCTGCAAGAAAACAAGTGATGCAACAAGCATAACAAATTTGTTTTTCAGAGAAGTTGTTCGTTTGTATTGTGTTCCAAAAACCATTGCTTCAGATAGGGACAAAAGGTTCTTAAGTCACTTCTGGCAGAATTTATGGAAGAAATTGGGAATTCAATTACAATTCAGTAGTGCCTATCATCCTTAGACTAATGGGCAAACAGAGGTGGTAAATCATAGTTTGGGAAACCTATTAAGGTGCATCGTTGGGGAAAATATGAAACAATGGGACTTAGCATTACCACAAGCTAAGTTTGCATATAACAGTTCCATAAACATATCCATAGGAAAGTCTCCATTTTCAATTATGTATGGGGGTAATCCAAATGGGGTGTTAGATTTGGTACAAATACTAGTTGATGGCAAAGTTAGTGATGATGTAGAAGCATTTTCCGAACATATACAATAATTACATGAAGAAGTGTGGAAGAAGATGTAGAATAGTAATGAAAAGTATAAGGAAATAGCAAATGTGCACAGACGGAGAAATGTATTAACAGTTGGAGAGTTGGTTATGGTATATCTATAGAAGGAAAGGTTTCCAAGAGAAATCTATAACAAGCTAAAGTACAAGAAGATTGGTCCCTGCAAAATCGTGAAAAAAAAATGATAATGCTTATGAGGTAGAATTACCAGGGAATGTTGATATTTCTCTAGTTTTTTAATGTTTCAGATTTGTATTTCTTTTCATGGGGATGGTGCAGAAGGGGATGTTATTGATAAAGTAGTAGATTGGAGGTAGCGGGTTCCGGTGAAGAAGAAAGAAGAAGTGGATCAAATTTTAGATAAGAAAACAATGGACACATGACATGGGAAATACAACAAATATTTGGTACATTGGAAAGGACTAGAACAAGAGGAAAATACTTGGGTCATAGAGTGGGAGATTAAGAAGTTGGATGTAGATAAATGGAAGCAGTTTGATGAAGACAGCTTGCAGGAGCTGCATTTTTTTCAAGCAAAGGAGAATGATGCGCCGGAATCAGTAGGAACTTGACAAGGTCATAACTTGAGCTCCGGATGTCCATTTGAGTCCGTTTGTTTTTTGAAACCACCTGTTTCGATGAGACAAACATAGCGGAAACCCACCCTACTAGTTGGGGAAAGTTTTCGACATGTTTTTGGGCCCTAAATCCACCATCTTGAGGCCGAAAATTAGGATTTAAGTTATAGTTCAGTTTTTTCCTATTTTTGGGCATTAGTTAATTTTATTCTATTAGTTGCATTATGAGTTAGAAATTTGGAAATTCCTCTAATTTAGGGATGTAGAAGATGCATGGCAATTTTTGTGCCCATATGAATAAGCATGTGAACTTACTAAAAACAACAAGTTCTAGTAAAGTGCTAAAAATAGTAATTTCTGCCACCTAGAGTAGATTTAGTCAGAGTTAGTTAGAGTTTTCTTGGAAACTCAAGTTGGGAGTTGTTTTCCTATTTAGGAAACATTGTAATTCATTATTCAATAACAAAGAAGGAGATCTATTTTCTTTGGAGTTCATATTATTTACAATAAATCAAGTTGGTTAGAATTTGGCTACATTAGAAACAAATCAATCTAAGAGATCTCATCATGAGTGATCTCTTAAAAGGATTGTTTAACATTATCATCTTGTCAAAATGAGTAATATATTCTTTGAATGTTGTCATCAGACTACTCCAAAGGTGTATGCCATGCCAAGTAGCAGAGATTGGAGAGAAGGGGAATATAGAAATAAATAGTAAAAGAGTACTTCATGGTTTCATCCTAGGAATTATATATTTGATTATGCGTTCTTTTAATATATTACTATGTAGAGATCATGTTTGTGAGATAGTCTTAGATTCTGTGTAGGTTGTAGGGAAAAGATAATTTATAATCAAATTCATCCTTGTTGGTATGAAATCAAGTAGGTTGGCCCTATATCATTGTTTGAAAGATAAATTAATTTAAATTCAAACTAAACATTAAAGTTTGAATAGAATAGATGGAAGCAAAAGTAGTGGGAAGTAAGGGAAGCTAGGTATATCTAAGTGTATCTGCCTACTAACAAGCCAACAAGCATATCTTCCCACGTGTTCTGTTGCAAGAGGTTAAAAAAACTTTTGAAAATAAGTATTATCTACGAAAACTGTTGATTTAAGATTGAGTAATTTATATGATAAATTAAGGTCCATGGGATGGAAAAATGATTTAGTATTTGGTTTTTGTTTATAGTAGAAATACCGAGTGAGGTAATTAGTAAATAAGAATCATGCGATATTTATTCCATCAATTTTTTATTCTCTTAATAAATAGAATTAAAGGGTGAGATTTGATAGTCTACTTAATGAATCAAATTTTTTTTGATAAATTTTACATTAGATCAATTGTCATTGAAATATTAATAATTATACGTAAAATTTTATATTATATAATTAACATTTTTTAAAATTATATATATAGTGTATATTTTTTATAAACTCCATTTAATTTTCTAAATAAATTAGCTGAAATTTATAAACTTAGGTATTGATAGACATGAGCTTAGTAAAAAATTTGATTGGAAGTCATTAACATATCATATTATTTAAAAAAGTGTCAAGGGGTATGTATTCCATCAATTTTTTATTTTATTTTTTAGTGTCTTGATAAATATAATTCAACTGTGACATTTGACAACCTACTTTATCCATCAAAATAAAATTTATGATGCTTTTTTCATTTGAGAAATTTTCATTTAAACACTAATATTTATACTTTAAACTTTAAAGCTTATAGTTGAATTTTTTGTATAGTAATAAACATTTACTATATATATGTACGATAATCACCATCTCATTTTTAAAACAGAACTAGTTGAAAGTTATAAAATTAGGAACTGATAGACATAAATAGATGAAATTATTTATTGGAATTGGTCGATATATCATAATATTTAAGTAATAATAAGTGTACAAGCTATAGAAAAAATAGTTAGTTGGTATTCTTGGCCCTAAATGCAATAAAATGTCACAGAAATCACAACTTTACACTCTGCTTGAAAAGCATGGTTATCTCCAAAAAAACATAACATGTCAAATCAGGAAGTCAAGAACAAGTTGTTGAAGAACTAGGGGAAGGTGTATGATTCTCATCCTTGGGAGGACCCAAAATAGGATAATCCTCTAAAGGAGTTGTTATCACCAAATCACAGAACCCTCTGATTGCTTAGCACATAAGTGTGTTAAGGAAAACAATGTGACTGGGTAACATGGGTACCATATCTCAAGTTGTGGGAATTTCTACTTGAGATAGACCTCTACAAAGGGTTGGTTCCTCTTCCTACTCTAGTGAAAGATAACTCTAATGAAGGAAAAATACTGACTATCTCAATCCTATAAATTTTAAGGGACCAAGGGAAGAGAAGTAGCATGTAAGTAAAATTTATCTACACTACATAGGTGATGCACCAAGAAAATGGAATGGGAAAGAATCTCCAATGTGTGAAAATGTGAAGAAATGATGATTATAGAGGGTGATAACAATTCTCCACAGTCTAAAAACAACACTTAGAATATGATACCCATGAAAAAAGAACAATATTGCATCTTGCAAGAGCATAAGGAGACACCAAAAACCTGAAAAATAAATTAAGAGGTAAGAACGATGTAATAAACATAGATAAGGGAAGAAAACATCCACAAATTTGCATCTATTGCTTCATTAACATGCACAACTCACTTACAAAGCAAGAGAAAGGCTGGGATCAACATGCAAGAAGTCCAATATTAAGGCCTACAACACATTGGTGTTCTAAAACAAAAATGATAAAGTTTTGTTACAAGAATCATCCCCCCTTTCAAATGGGAGAGCACTTCAATTTATAGAAAAATGGGGAGAGAGGGAAGTTTCTTGAAAATTCATATTTTTCCTTCCACTTGTTTGCAAGTACCAAAAGTGGGTGAATATGATGAAATGTGATTTGTAAAATCCACCCCATACTACCCCATAACTTGTAGCATTGGAGAAAAGGTTGTCCATACTCATTTATTGCCATTCCAATCACCATTAGATTGCTATTCCGAATTGGGCTCGTTATCTATAGAATTCACCCTCAAAACTCCATCAATTTCTAGATTTATTGATTATTGTGCATAGATCTCATAATCATGATTTCAGTGAGTATAATATTATGTAATTTTTCTAAGGAATGTAAAAGTTATGGCCTCCTGAGTGAATATAGTTATTTAGCTCTCCAAGCTTAGCTTTCATTCCAAGGGACTGAGTAATTAATTTGGTAGGCTAGAAACAATCATTTTTAATTTCTTCTCTTATCTAATGTTCTCTGCATGATTTAATATGCATGGGGAATTTAAAATTTTTATGTGAGGCCAATTGTTGATTTTTTATTATTTTTATACGGGGGGTTTTGGTTCAATATTCGGCCTTTAAAAAAATAAAAATTGCCACCTCAGCCAACTCGACCGAGCTGGCTCCCACCTTACATCGCCAAATACCATATCTTGGATGTTGAGCTCATAATTTTCAATGCCAAACCATTTTCAACTCACATAGGTAGGTTAAACGTTGTATTGGGTTATTTTTTTTATATTGGCCCACCTCTACTTACGACGCATCAGGCTTGTGGGTTGAGCACTTCAAGGTTTGCTACCACGGCACCTCAAGTCAACTCGGTGGAGTCCCTGATGTCTACCACCCTAACCGAGTTGTCCTTCTACCTCGACACGAAATGTGGCCTTCTACAATTTCCTAGATTCCACCACTTTATAGCTTTAACTACCACTCTGAAATGTGTTTTGGATCCAATGACTCAATGGGAGCTCCTCTTACTTCATGGCCCGTGCTCCTTGTGTTTTTTATGACTAAATCATCTGCATCGGGCCTAACTTACAAAAATGTCCCATGCCACTTGGGTCACCCATCACTACTTTATCCGCACCAACACCCTCATGCTTAACTTAGTTCACACTGCATGCCTTGGCCCCACATCACCTTCCTTGAACCCTCAGTTGACCCCGCATTGGGTCATTGAATGGCTCAATGCCTACATTATTTTCCCTTTGGTGATTTCAGGTTCCTACATCCCATTTGGCCCAAATCATCTGCAAGACACCTAGGCTCTTCCACCCTGACTTCCCCACACAACTCACCCATGGGAATTTTGGCTTTTACCTATATGCATTCCCCAATTTTAATTGGACTCCCCGAGATTTGATGTTCTACCTTCCCCACATGAAACCTTCCAAGCTCGATTTGAGGCTCACTGAGTTGGCGTAGCGAGCCCACTCAAAGCTTGCCATAATTTTTCTAAGTTCCCTAGACTCTGTGAATTGACATGGTCGATGTCTATAATTGTGAATGACTCTGGACTCACCGAGCCAAGTTTGAACCTTTCCCTCCGCCATTTTGTCATTCTTTTCTAAGTCCCACCCTATCTTGAATTTTATGATGTTAGAATCAAATCTTTTTCTCTGGATGCATCAAAAACTTGCAAAGTTCAATTTTCTCTGATTAACACTTTTCATGTGACTGAAATTTTAGCTTTCAATCTCTCTGAAGCCGTTCCCTGGATAGAGCTACCATCAAATCACTACAAGCTCATCATAGCTCCACTGTCACATTTCCCGAAATTTAACTCACCCGGGGTCAACTCAAAGCACGGCTTGTTGTAAATGTCTGAGTTCAAACAATGGTTCAAATCCTTGACCTTATCAATGACTCATTGCATTCCTCCTTCATCAGTGCCATGAACCTCTAGCACGAGCTCAACCCCTTTTGTGTAATTCCTCCTCATTTTGCAAACCTTTCATTCTACTCCCAGATTCTTCATAATTTTTTGGGTTCCCTGGTGCTCACCAGTGCCATGAACCTCTAGCATGAGCTCGACCCCTTGTGTGTAATTCCTCCTCATTTTGCAAACCTTTCATTCTACTCCCAGATTCTTCATAATTTTTTGGGTTCCCTGGTGCTCCAAGGCCTGTGTGAAGATGTCTGAGAGTGTTCCAGAACACAATATTATACTTTTGTCATTTTTTTCTACAAGTGGGCCCTGAAGCTTGCTTCTCTAATCTAAATAAGACTTTAAACTTGAGGAAAACCCAAAAGAGGAAAATATTCCTCTTATGGTTTCCAAATGTTCCTGGAGACCTTGATTATGTCCCGTAAACACTGGAAACTACATGTATGCCCTAGAACCTTCCTTGTGTGATAATTATAATTGATTGAGTGTAAGTTCCATGTTGTTCATTTTCACCGTGAGGTGAAAATGTATAACAATTTTGGTGACTCACGGATTCATCTTCCTGCTAGAGGAAGTATGACCGCTTCCTGTAGTTATCCATTAGATATGGAGTCTACATAATCATCATGAACTAGTCTAAACTTTGAAAACCTTGACCATGGAACGCTTGGGATGTTGTTGCTTGAATATGGAATTGCCTTTTGCTTCCTGCATTTTCCAATTCTTGTAAGAAAATCATAAGTTTGAGATGAGTGGAAAATTTATTTGATTTTGGAAAACTTTTTCTCATTCCATGTCTCCATAATCTGATCCAATGGAGAATGAAAGATGACTGCTGGAACCATTCAAAACCTAACTTCCTGCCAAGTGTAAGTAGCTGAAACTGGTGGTTACTTGGTAAGGATTAAGCACTGCAGAGTTAAGAAAACACATGTTTGGTTCAAACATCATTGAAATCTATTAAAATCATTTTTTCTTTCTTCCTCTGAGTGTTCCACGCTGCACTAAATGGACTTCTATCTAATCCTTTTATTGCTTGCAATGTAACTAGAAGCTAGCTACAGTTGTTATAGAAGAGGATCATTAAAATTTCCTCCTTAAATGATTTTATTTTTTCTACATTTTTTTATTTGAATATTTTAAATACTACATACAACTATGGGCTTTCTGTAGCAATCAACTCTTCCAAAGGCATAATGAACTGCATAGGTACAACACTAGAAGCAATATACACATGTTCCTAATGTAGTTAGGGAAAATGAAAACTATTCTATTAATAATACAATGTGCATAAGCATTTAAAGGAATTAAAAATATACTCCTACTCCTACACTAATCAAAGAAAAGATAAACTAAATGAAACCTAACACGGTTAAAGAGAAGTAGCTGCCATTTCTCACAATTAGCAGCCATGTGGATTATTTAACACTAAGCATAGTTGTGGTTAGAAGTGAAAGAATGGTTGTGAATTGATCTCCCACTCATCTATACATTAAGGTATCAACTAGGCATAAGATAATTAACTCTTTTAACTACTTCTCATTTGGTTGCGAGAGGCATTATAGCTGATCCTTGGCACATTGAAGATTTTCCTCATGCTTAGAAGTAAGCATGATAGGTTCTTTTGACACTAATGAAGCCAATTATCTGATTGGGAAAGGTATAATCTGCTGGATTTTCCTACCCCTTTGAATTATAACATTAATAAGAAAGTCTTCTTGTAAAATTTCTTGGAAAAGGTGTATGTCTATAGCTTGATTTTCTTCCTTTTGCACATTTACAGACAAATGATGTCTCACCTTGGTGAATGGTAAGATAGAGATGACATCTTCATGCTATTTTATTTCCTCCTCATCAACATGGAACTCCTCTTCATCATACAAATTATTGTGATTTCTTGCAGGTACTAATGGATTCACTTTTGAATTATTGTAGTCAGTTGCAACTTGTTGTTCACCCGAGAGCTCTTATTTCTTTGCTTGAATACCGCACTGTACTTGAATGAATTCCTCCTCCAGCATGAAATTTGAAAGATAAAACTCTTCAGTATGCTACTATAGAGGACTATTTGGGGAAGCATGGTCTTCTTGAACATCCTCATCTTCCACAGACTCATCAACCAAGTCATATTTTATACAATAAAATAAAAAAAATTCAATGATCTCGTCCTCATTCAAAGTCTTTGAATCTGATTTGTTCTCCCGCATGCTCTCCATTTCAGCAGTAGGTTCTTGAAAGATGCTTGATGGAGTAGAAAAATTAGTGATTTCTATAGGCTATTCTCCATCAAAGAATTTTCTCAGATCAGATAAGTAATCAAGTTCCTCGTTGTCCCATTATGCCAATGGTTCTTTCTCTTCCATAACAACTAATTTGTTCACCCTTTTCCTCTTTATTTTTGAACATGAAGCTAGTAATCTCAAAATTACCCTACGAATCAAAGTTTTGAGAGGATGAGAAAGAAGAAGGAATTGGAACCTCTTGCATTCTTTACTTTGAACTCAGATACTCTGAACCTGCATGATTATTTTCGATAGTATAAGACTCATTATACTTAGTTGTAATGCTTAAAGATGAATTTGGTGGACTGCTGCAACCTTTTGAGAGTGCTACAATCTCTTAGCATGCCAAGAAATGAGGTTCATCTTATTCACTTGATACACTTTTCACACTTGGAAGCTTTCCTTCAATTTTTTTGCACATGATCTTTTCTTTGTTCTAATCTTGATATTTTCTCCTTTTCTTCTGATTTTGCAGCTGGTAATGGATCAATGATCTCTGTAAATAAAGTGTCATTGTGGAATCTACATTGAGAGCACACTGACTACTGATCTTTATAAATTTGCTATTTATTTTCTGCTGTTATAAAATCATCTTCGACCTTTTTTTTATCTCACCCTCCACAAGAGGCTTAAACATTAGTGGCATCTTCTTGATATTAAATTTGGCAGCCCACTCCTTCAAGCTTCTTGCAAAATATTCCTTGCTAGGATATTATTTTTTATTCTCTTCTCTGATGTGTTATTCTATTCTGATCTCCTTTGTTGGCTTAACCATCAAGGGAATTATTTCGATCCCAAATTTCAAAGCCAAACTTTGCAAGTTCTTTTCCATTTATTCTTTATTAGATCCTTCTTCTTGTTGCCCTTAACTGGCTTTTGGGATCTCATTTTCCCAATATGGATTTTAGTATTCAAGAGGAGGGGTGGGTGGGCTTGTAATTGATCATTGCATTGTTTTTGGAGGTGGGATAAGTGAAACTTATTGCTATTGTGGAGGGGAAGGTTTCTTTTGAGGGAAAAGGGCAGATAAATGGAGATGGGATGGGAGACTAGGAGGTGAAGCATGGAATTCCATGATTGGGGCAATAACTAGAATGTTAAGGGAATGAGGTTCAAGTGGATATTGCATGATTGGAGGCATATGAAAGCCATACTATGGTGATGTAATTTCCTCCCATTGAAAAAATTTACCAACACTAGATTCATAAGATTCCCTTTCTTTGATCCATTCTCCAACTTGAGTCAACATGTTAATTATAAATTTAAGTTTTAGTTAGGGATTTAACTTGGAAAAGAGCCAATCCAAGGATATGGAATGTTGAAACCGATCTCAACTGTCCTTTTCATCTCCTTATCTCTGATTAATATGATGCTATGTTTGAAATATTGAACCTTATTATGCAACCAAACATATTCAGTTGTAGAATAACCTTTAGGTTCTACATACTACTACTCTTGAAATTTTGCATACTATGACATATAACTATACTAATTTTCATCTTTCTCTTGTCGGTATACATAGTCAAACTGATTGGAATCATAGAATTGGTATGGAGGTGGCTGATAATAATCTATGATTGAATATTGCAAGCTTGGAGATGGATTGCATTGATATGGTTGTTGCTGTAAATATGAATTCCATGTGGGAAATGAAGCCATGACTACACAAGTTCATGAATGAAAGAATATCGTGAGATGTCAAAAGAAAGATGAATGGAAATGGATGAAAATGGTTGGAAGAAAAGTCTACAATTTCAAATAATGGGTTGTTTGGACCAGATGGAGTTGCTAGATGTATTTTTATATGCTTCCAAAAGCTAAAATTCCAACAATAACACACTAACATGTTGAAATGAAGGCTACTCCAATTGATGAATTGGATAGTTGCTAAGGATCTTGACTTCCTTGTTGTCCCACCAGGCATGCCAAAACTATTATCATTAAATCACAGCACCCTCTAATTTCTTAGAATGTAAATATGTTAAGGAAAGAGTATGATTGGGTAACATGGGTAATATCTTTCAAGTTGTGGGACTTGCTACTTGAGAAATACCTCTAGATAAGGTTGGTTACTCTTCCTAATATAGTGTAAGCTAACACTAATGAGGGAAAACTACTATCTCTATCCTATAATTTCCAAGGGACCAAGGAGATAGAAATAACATCCAATTAAAATAAATCTACACTACAGAGGTGATTTACCAAGAAAATATAATGGGAAAGACTCTCTAATGTGTGAAAATGAGAAGAAATGTTGATTAGAGGGGGTCATAATAGTTCTCCACAGTCTAACAACAAAACATACAACATCATTCCCATGAAAACACAACAATATTGGACCTTGTAAGAGCATAAGGAGACAAAAAACACTTGCAAATGAAATGAAGAGGCAAAAAGAACGCAATAAACACAGATAAGGGAAGAAAACATCAAAAAAATTGCATCTTGCTTCATTAACATGCAAAATTCACTTACAAAGAAAGAGAAAGGCTTGGATAAACATGCAATAAGTCCAATATGAAGTTTTATAGCACATTGGTGTTCCAAAACAAACATGGAAGAGTTTTGAGACAATAATCATCCCCCCTTTTGAATGAGAAAGCACTTCAATTTATAGAAAAATGGGGAGAGAGGGAAGTTTCTTTCAAATTTGGATTTTTCCTTCCACTTTATTGTAAAGTACCAAAATAGGGTGAACATGATGATTTTTGACCTAAAAAAGCCACCCCATACTGCCCCATAACTTGCAGCAGTGGAGAAATGGTTGTCCATACTTATTTATTGCCATTCCGACCACCATTTGATTGCTATTCTATACTAGGATTGTTATTTGTAAAATTCACTACCAATACTCCATAAATTTCTTCATTTATTGATTTCTTTGCATAGATCTCAGAGTCATGATTCCAATGAGTATAATATTATGCAATTTAGCTAAGGAATACAAAATTTATGGCCTCATGAGTGACTATAGCTATTTGGCTCTCTAGGGTTAGCTTTCATTCCACGGGGCTTTGCAATTAATTTGGTAGGATGGAAACAACCATTTTAAATTTATTCTCTTCTATAATGTTCTCTACATGATTTGATATTCTTGGGGAATTTAAATTTTTGATGTGGGGCCCATTGTTGATTTTTCATTATTATTATATGGTGGGGGTTTGGTTGAATACTTGGCCTTTACAACAATTGCCAGCTTGGCAAACTCGACCAAGCTGGATCCCTCTTTACACCATTAAATACCATATCTTGGATGTTGAGCTCATCATTTGCAACACCAACCCCTTTTCAATTCACTTAGGTAAGCTACACGTTACATTAGGTTATTTTTTTTACATTGGGATGCCTCCACTTACACCGCCTTAGGCTCATGGGTTAAGCACTTCAAGGTTTTCTAGCACAAAACTTCCAGTCAACTCGGCGAAGTACCTACTATCTACCACCGTGACCGAGTTGGCCTTCTATAATTTCCCTGAGCCCACAGCTTTATAGCTTCAACCTCACTCCATAATGTATTGTGGATCCCATGACTCAGAGAGAACTCCTCTTACTTCATGGCTCGTGCTCCTTTTGTCGCCTATGGCTGAATCATCCGCATTGGGACTAACTCGTCCAAACATCCCGTGCTTCCTGGGTCAATCATCGCCACTTTTTCCACACTGAGGCCATCGTGCTTGACTTGTTTCATAATGCCCGCATTGTTTACCCTTCTACAATTTCAGGTTTCTATGTCCCGCGAGGCCCAACTCTTCTGCAGGCCGCCTATACTCTTCCACCCCGACTTCCCCACATAAATTTTCAGTGGGTATTTTAGCTTTTGGATGTATGTGTGCCCCAATTGAATTTTGACTCCCCAGGCTTTGATGTTTTGTCTTCCCCATAGGAAAACCACCCAAGTTCTGTTTGAGGCTAGCCAAGTTGGCTCGGCGAGCCAAATCAAAGCTTGCAATAATATTTCCAAGTTCCCTAGACTCTATAAATTGACTAAACCTATGCCTACAATTATGAATGATTGCTCACTCATTGAGCTAATTTTGAACCTTTCCCTCTGTCATTTCATTGTTTTCTTCTAAGTGCTACCCAATATTGAATTTTCTCATGTTGGATTCTACTCAGTTTCTCTGAATGCATCACAAACTCCCCAAGTTCAAGTTTATCTACTCAACACTTGTCATGTTATTGAAAGTTTGGTGTTTATTCTCTGTGAAGCCTTGCCAAAGACAGAGCAACCATCAGATTACTGAAAGCTCATCATGGCTTTACTTTCACATTTCCTGGACTTCAACTCGCTTGGGGTCACTTCATAGCATGGCTTATTGCAATGTCTGAGTTTAAACAATCACTCATCTCATCCACCTTGTCAATTACTTGCCACATTGCTCCTTCACTAGTGTCATGACCCTCTAGCACGAGCTCAGTTCCTTCTGTGTAATTCATTGTAACCACCTAAGAGTCGGTTCAAGGAGACCGAGGTCACGAGTCCACCATTCTCTATGTTGTCTCAATGAACTTGAATGCACAACTCTCGCAGGTATTTGAAGTTTGATCTCTGTTTCAATTATTGTGTTTAGATATGTGATCAAAAGCATCAATGATATATGACCATGAACTGCAATTACCCAGAGCAAGTCCCCATGCATGGCTCAAGTTGTATAAGAATGGCTCGATGCATGATACAGCTCAACACTTCACTTGAAATAGCTTGTTGAGCAATCTTTATGGCCTCACCAAGTCTCCACCATTCGAACTCCCTTAAAATCATCAAAAGGACTAGGCCACCCCTACAGAAATTTTTCTTTCAATGTAACAACTTGGTCCTTTCCATAAAGTTTCTTGGTGCTTAAGAGCTCTACCTCTGCACTTCATCTCGGTATGCATGATAAGGGTGTGCAACACGATCTAGGATCTTATCTTCTTTACGAAAATCTCAATTTCCTTTAAGGTATGTAACTCTATCTTGCACCATTGACCTAACTTGGTCATGATAACAATCATTCTGGGCTTGACGCACAATTCGACTCACCGAGTTTGGAGTTAGCTCACCCATGAGCTCGTCAAGCTGGTTACGAGTTAAATGTCATTTTGTGAACCTTTCATTCTACTCCCAGATTCTTCGTAATGTTATGGGTTTCATAGTGCTCTGAGGCCTACGTGAAGATGTCTGAGAGTGTCCCAAACCACAATATCATATTTTTGTCAGTTTTTGCTGCAAGTGGGCCCTGAGGCTTGCTTCTCTAATCTAAATAATACTTTGAACTTGAAAAAAACCCAGAAGAGGAAAAAATTCCTTTGATGGTTTCCAACTTTTCCCGGAGACCTTGATGATGTCCCATAAACACTGGAAACTACCTGTATGTCCTAGAACCTGCTTGGTGTGCTAATTGTAACTGGTTGAGTGCAAGTTCCCTGTTGTCAATTTTCACTGGGAGGTAACAATGGATAACAAGAGGATAAATAACCACACACCCATCCCTAAATAGGAGCTAAGAAAATAGTAACTCCCTAACCAAGTTACAGAGTTCTATTTGAACATTTCCCTACATGAGGAAGGATCATAGAGACCCTCTAGTTATATATTTTCTACACCGAAGTAGAGGCAAAATCCAACCCCTTGCTATTTAGGAGGATAGGTGGAGAATCAATTGTAAGAGCAGATACTTCAATTTCAAGGAACTGGTGGTAGCGAAATCTTTGGAGGTTGGTCTTGAGGCATATGAATTATTATGTAGGGAACATTTCGCAATGGTATAGAATCTCCTGTAAGTCTTGGAAATCAAGTGAAAACTTCTATTATTGAGCCGGGATTTGCATAAAAACTGAAGATATTATAATTTTTTTATTAATAGTAAAGTTATGTTCAATTATCTCGTTACTAAAAATAGTTGCATTTCCATATTTACATAATTGAAAGAGAATAATTACTCTAAATAATTTCTAAATAAAAGTCATATAGTTAGGAAAATTAAAATTATCTCCATAAAAACATCATATTCCAATTAAAAGAATCCTAGTAAAAGGAGTGGAAATTGATATGAATATGGTGTTAGGTTGACCATGCTCTAGAGTGAAACAAATATTAGTGTTTGAAAGTCTCTAAGTGGGCAAAAAATGGACATTTGGCATTATTTATACCAATTTTAGTAATTTTTCTGCCTAGTAGAAGTCCTTGATGATGGTGGGGAAGGACTTAAATATTTTCCATTTTTAGAGTCTCACAACATAACATTAAAAGAAAAATTTATCGATTAGCTTCAAAATATTTAAAGACATCTATAACAATATACACATTAATGGGGTTATTATAAATTTTATAAAAGAACTCTAAGCTTAAAAAGGTGGTGTTTAGACTTAGGAATATTTGTAGGCTTATTCTACCACTCTTACTCTCATTCTCTCCTTATAAAATTTATCACTTACATCCTCATCCCTTCAAAAACCTCAAAATGAGACACTGGACTTATTTTTATACACATATATTCTCACTCTTTCCATATTTCAAATTTACTCTATAGACTTCTCATTAACCCAATCAAACTCAAATTTGAATCACATCATCAATGACATCGAACTACTTTTGTTATTAATTCTTACGTACCTATACCATGTCGACATGGTAGCTGAAAAAATCCTTCTAGAATATCCTTTTAATCTTTCTATTTGACATATTTTCACTCATTTGAGACATGTTAAGAATGTCAACATCTACCTATTTCCTTTATCATTTTCATGACATGTCCCTTACTAGTCTATTGCACAATACCTCTTGACCAAGTTTCACACATTAAACCTGAATGGATCCATGCAATCCTTTTTCTCTATTGCATAATCAATATGTACCACCTTCACGCCTTCTCAAAATTTCTACACACCTAAGTATTCACCAAAACCTTGCGCACTGTTGTGCATACCCTTCTTTGTAATTCTCTCGCACACAATTTATTTTTCTATGCACCACATCTAGTAACACACTACACACTAATAAAATATTGTGTAAAAATTTACTATATTCTTGTAACACCCGCTAAAAACAACCCACTTGAGACCCAAGAACAACCTAGGATTAGTTAGGAAATTTATGGGATAATTTCTTTTATTTAAAAAAGTCTACAACCAGGTTACACAATAAAAATTGTCACTAACAAGTTCCAGATCAATTCTAATCCACTATAATATACTTTTCTTTTATTATCAATTATTAGAGGTCACAAGGTCCCAAAATTTAGGGTTAGAAAGTTCAATTAGGTTCAAAGGGTAATTCCTCACCATACCCACTCTCCAACATGATGTAAATATTCAACTTAATTTTTCTCAAAATTAATGCATTCAAATTTTCCCTAAATCATTCCCATTGGATAGGAAATTTCCTTACCTTTCCAATGATATAAAGAAGTCCTCCTAAATCCTCATATTTATTAAGTTACAGGCCAGTGGGATTGGGGAAGAAATTTTTCCCAAAGGTAGGCCTTGGGGTGAAAATTTTCCCCAAGAGCGGGCTTGTGGGCCCAAGGGAGAAAATTTTCCCCAAGGGCGGGTCTACAGGCCATGGGGAGAAATTTTTCCTAGAGGAGGATTCAGGTCGGCGGGGCTGTGGGAGACATTTTAGAAATTTCCTGCATGGGGCGAAAAGCCACCTTTGCACCCATGCTCTCGCGAGTCTGTAAGTCCACAAGGGACATGTGGCACCTCTTAAGCCAACGCGAGGAAAGTGGGGCACTGGGGATAAGAGAGTTTTAATGCCCCAAAGGGTGAAAATGGTAAAATTCACCCACGCCTCCGCCAATGCCTCGTTATGCCACCTGGTAGCTCCTGATTGGCTGCGGACTGGTGGGGTGACGGGGAAAACGTAGAAAATTTTCCCAAAATTTTTCAAAAATTAAAAAGGTAGAAAATAACCCACTCCTCCGTCGATGCCTCACGATTTCAAGTGGTAGCTCTTGATTGGCTACGTGGCGGTGGGGAAAATTTAGAAAATTTTCCCAATAATTTTCTGAAGCGCTAAGTTAAAAAGGGATTCACCCCTTCGCTAATGCCTTATGGTGCCACATGGTAGCCTTTGATTGGATGCGGGCAAGTGGGGCGGAGGGGAAAATTAGGAAAAATTTTCCAAAAATTTTTAGAAGAGCTAAGGGAAAATTTCGGGCCCACGGGTCTGCCAAGGAAATTTTTCCTGAAATTTATTTTCTCTTTTTTTTACAGTTAGAATTATTTTTTGACGCCAAATGAAAAAAAGCTTCAGAAGGCCATAACATTTAAAAGAGAGCTCAGTTTTTGGAAAACAAGGACTTTCTGGAAATCTCTCGATGTCTTATTAACTCAAGAATCATTAAATTTTTATTTTGATAAAGTTTAAGGAGTGAATTTCAAGAAAAGGATCTATAGACTTTTACAGTACAAACTGGTAAATTTTAACTTATAAGATTTTTTCAATATGATCTTATTCCTCTCTCAACATGTCAAATAGACATGGAGAATTGTTCTTAGATGGATTTAAGAAGTATTTCAAGATTCAATTTTTTTTTATTGATTTGCAATTTGAAAATTTACATCTATTGAGAGAAAAATGACTGTAAGAGGGTTGAGCCCATTTTTGCTAAGTTTTCTATGAATTTCCTTAAGTATTTTTGTCCAATTGGATTCGTTTAGGGCATACTACTTCAATTTAATCATTTATTTTGTTATTTCATTGTTACAGGTTCGAACTGTGCATTTTTGGATAAAGTATTTTCCAGTTTGAAAATACAAAACAGAGATCAAATTTTAAAGGATCTATTCACCATTTTCATCTTCCAAGTATTAGGATTCATTCCCATTCTAATCTAAAACATTTAGTTGATTCAATTCAACCATTTAAAAGATAGAATATATCTCTGATTTTTAATTTTCACATATTTCAAAAGACATAGTATTACACTTCCTTCATACGCATTTCTTTCTTTCAAACAGATATTACAACACACATTTAGATGATTAAATTCAATACAATGATGCAATTTGAGGAAGCTTATGCAATCCTTTGTTTATTCTAAAAGAAAAATTTACAACTTCCTTCTTTCTTTCCTCAATTTCATCATATAGGACACAATTTCTTGCTTTCAAAAGAACATAACAGAGTATGTCTCTTTCACATTTCAATATACACTTTCATAACCAATACAACATATTTCCATTACAAAACATATACAAGTTCATCCAATTCAAGTGGGAATGGTTACAATAAGATTATATTTCACAAGGGACAGTCAAACTGTCTTTTCTCAACTCTAGAACAACAACATGTGTATTTCTCATTCTTCCAAATTGTGATCACAAAAAGAGTAGGGGAAAGGAAATGCTCTCCACCTAACCAAGACATCCAATGAAGAGGAGAAGCCATCCTTCTTCATTGGACCCCGAGCCCCAACCACAATGCAATAAAAGATGTGATCCAACTCATGGCAACAACAGGCTTCCATAAACACACAAGCAACATTTTAACAATAAAAAAAAATCCAAAACAGAATATAGTTTACTACTACATTAAAACATGACAAACATTACTGCAGCTTCATCAAGCAAGCCAAAGGAGCAAGAAACTATGGGGGATGCTTCTTATGCCTCCCAAAAGGGGAAATGGGTATCACCACCTGAATTACAAACCACCAAAATATAGTATATCAAATCCCTGACATTCCTTATGCCTCCCCCAAGTACCCCTTATTCCTCACATTTCCTTATGCCTCCCCAACCTCTTATGGCACCCCATAATGAGTAAAAAAATGCAAGCTATTTATTTGTAAGGTGGAACCCAAATCCCAACTCCCTCCACCCTTATACCTCCCTAAAACACACTTGTGCCTCCCAAAAATTAAACCCCATAGTCTTCTCCTACACCATTCCTAGGCCATCTACCCAACAGACCACAAACATGCCAAAACATTCACACATTAACATTTACATTCATAAAAGAAGAGCATTTCAAGAGCCAAGCTCTTACCTCTCCATGATGGATTTTCCTAATCTTCAAACACCAATTGTTTCCAAGAAAATAATCCAAAAATTTACCAAACAAAAAGCATGCAACAATATTCAAGATTCTCCAAAAGTAATAGCTCCCAAAACAACAAGGAATTCACCCAAGAATGAAGTCTCCAAAGTTGAGAAACCCCAAAACAAGGAAAGGAAGTTCAAATTTTATAGAAGAGGGGAGGGAAGAGGCTGAGGTGGATCCATGTAGGATGCCACATCACACATCCTCAACCCCAACCCAAAAATTCAACTTCATTCTCCAATGCATAATAAATAGGTGGGTGAATAATATGACAGTTTACTTACATACTCAAATCCAACCCACACCCCAAAGGACTGAAATTAAATCATGTAAGAAAAGTGCAATTAAAACCTACAATTTTCCTTCTTAAAAATGCATTATAAAATTCTAATTTCAACTCTCCAACCATAGGTATGGTTGGTAATTAAATTTAAGAGGTATGGGACAAGTTTAACTTTTCCCACAAGCCTCCAAAATCAGCCTCCAAGGACAAATTTGAATTTCCAAGAAGGAGTGTTTCACACTCAAAAGTTAACTTACACATCACTTACACATCTCTTACAACACTTTAATTCAAGGCCAACAACTCTATTAATTACTTTCTTATGACATATTTTAATTAATTAACTTAACAACATGATTAATCACAATATTACACACCATTTAATGAATAATGAAAGGGTCAATGCACCACAAAATAAACACATGAAAACATAAAAAAAGGAACCAATAAATAAATACACATAACTCCTTGGTCACATTTAAAGGTGATCCCCCCCATGGGAATCCCTAACATACACAAACACACACAAACAAATACTAGTTGCCATGGTGACCTTGTTGAATTCATCTAGAATTCCAATGTGGTTGGTCTCTTATCCCCTGATGTTTGTTGTGATATTTTAACCTGTAAAACAAAAATACCTCCTTTGGCCTCATGGCCATATCAGAACATCCAAAATAATATAAATAAAATTCCAAAATCATCTAGATATATGGATCACAACAACATCCAAGCAACCAACAATATCATTTGAAATTTTATCAACAACTATATCATCATCTAAATAATTTCCATTTCTAGGTCTACTCACAATATCCAAATATCACATGTCCGAACAACATCCATAATATAACCATGTTAAATAGTATATCAACATCAATATCCAAAATGTCTCTAATAATCATCATGCATCATAACTGAATCAAGTCAACAATAATCCATGATCTAACATCTAACATCATACTATAATAAAGTCCATAATCATGTCCATAATATAATCATACTATCATGATTAGTATCGAAAAGGTGTCAAAGGGAAGTGGGCACTACATCCCCCTCCCCTTAGACTCAACTTCCTCCTGGAAGTCACTAGAACAAATGTGGAAACTGAACTCGTAGCAAAGTAGCATCCTCCCATGTAGCTACAGTCTCATCATATTTGTCCCACTACACCCAGACCTGATCAACCTCTCTACCTTGAAGGCCCAGGGTCCTACGATCTAGGATGCGAATGGGCTCCACCATCACCTACCCTTGATCCTGCACCTACAATGATGTCCAATCTAACACATGATAAGGATCTATAACATATCTCCTAAGAACTGAAACATGAAACACATCATGTATGTGAGACAAGCTAGGTGGCAATGCTAGATGGTAGGCCAAAGGGCCAATACACTCCAAGATCTCAAAAGGACCCATGAATCTAGGAGCTAACTTAGAACCTTTTCCATAATGGATAGGGCTCTTATGTGGCCTGACATGAAGGAACACCTTCATGCCCACATCAAAACTATGGTCAGTCCTATGATGATCTACGTACTTCTTTTCCTATCCTGTGCCTCCTACAGTCTTTGTCTGATCAAAACCACCTGCTGCTCCATGTCCTGCAACAAATTTGGTCCAAGAGAAACCCTATCCTCTAGCCTATCCTAGTTAAGAGGTGTCCTGCACTCTCTACCATATAAATCCTGAAAAGGAGCCATGCCTATAGAACTCTGAAAACTATTATTGTAGGCAAACTCCACCAAGTACAGGTACTCCTCCCATCTAGACTGTTGATCCATCACATACATCTTGAGCATGTCCTCTAAAATCTGATTCACCCACTCAGTCTGTCCATCTATCTCAGGGTGATATGTTGTACTGAAATTGATCTTTGTCCCGAGGGCATACTGCATGGTAGTCCAAAAATGGGAAGTATTCAAAGGATCATGGTCACAAATAATCTTCCACGGAATCCCATGCAACCTAACAATCTCATCAAGATATACCTGTGCCACTGCACTAGCTATATAAGTGGTCTTCACTAGAGAAAAGTGAGCCACTTTTGTCAATTTATCAACCATGACCATGATGGCGTCATGGTGATATCTCGACATCGGTAGCCCAACAATGAAGTCCATGGAAATGGTGTCCCATTTCCACTCCGGTATAGCATGAGGAAAGAGAAGGCCATCTGGATGTTGATGCTCAACCTTTACTTTCTGGCACTCTAAACATCATGACACAAACTGAGCCATGTCTCTATGAAGTCCTCTCCAATGATACAACTGTCTCAAGGTGGCATGCATCTTCTTCACCCTGGGATGGGCTGAATAGGGTGCACGATGTGCCTCCGCCAAGATGTCCTACCTCAAGCCTCCATCTCTAGGAACATAAATCCAGCCTCTGTGCCTGAGAATACCATCTACCTCTAGCTAGAAACCATGAAAATTCCCCTTTCAGGGGTCTCTGAGAATTGATCTCTGATCGAACTGCAATGTAGAAGTTGTCAAGAGGAAGCTACTGAAGAATCCTACTTCACAAATCTATTCTCACTGAGGTGGCCATAGCCACATGTCTCCATCTACTAAGAGCATCTACCACCACATTATCCTTCCCTTTCACATGCTCTATCTCCATATCATACTCACAAAGAAACTCCATCCAATGCCACTGATGAGCATTGAGATTGGGTTGCGTGAAGAGGTGGCGAAGACTCAAGTGATCTGTCCTGAGTGTGAATCTCTGACCAAGTAGAAAGTGCCTCCATTGAACCAAAGTGTGCACAACTACCGAAAGCTCAAGATCATGAGTCAGATAATTAAGCTCATAATCTTTGAGTTTGTGAGATTCAAAAGCCACTACTCTAGCCTCCTGCATCAACACACCTCCAATCCCTGCTAAATAAGCATCTGTGCAAATGAAAAACTCACCCTGTGGATCCAACACTGCAAGTATAGGTGTTGTAGTGAGACATTCCTTCAGTGTACTGAAGGCCTACTCATACCCATCCAACCAAACAAACTTCTTCCCTTTCCTCTGAAGGGAAGTGATGGGGTGCACAATCTGAGAGAAGTCCTAAACAAATCTCCTGTAGTAACCTGCTAATCCCATGAAGCTACGCACCTCTGTCATAGTAGTGGGTGTTGGCCAATCCATAATAGCTCTAATCTTGGAAGGATCGATGGTGATACCTTCCCCAGAAATGATATGACCCAAATATTGCACCTCCATCTGAAAGAATGCACACTTCTCCAGGTTCCTGTAAAGCTATTGCTCATGAAGAAACTAAAGAACCTGGCGAAGGTGCCCCTCATGCTCCTCATGCACATATGTGAGTAGATCAAAATTTCATCAAGGAAGATGAGCATGAAGTGATCTAAGAAAGTCTTAAATACCCCATTCATCAAACTTATAAACATGCGGGGGAATTAGTCAAACCAAAAGGTACCACTGTGAACTCATAGTGGCCATATCTCATACAAAGGGCAGTCTTATGAATGTCCACCTCTGAAATCCTCAGCTGATGGTAGCCTTACTTAAGGTCTATCTTAGAGAAAGTTGTGGCTCCCTTCATCTGATCAAACAAATCATCAATGCGTGGAAGGGGATAATGATTCTTTATCGTTACTTTGTTCAAATGGCAGTAATCAATACACAACCGCAAGGATCCATCCTTCTTCTTCACAAAAATCACCGGTGGACCCCAAGGGGATACACAAGGATGGATAAGGCCTTTCTCCAAAAGGCCCTCCAAGCTGTAACTTGAGCTCTCATAGAGCTCTAGGGTGGTCATCCAATAAGGTGCTCATGAGATAGGCTCTACTCCAGGAACCAAATCTATATGAAAATACATCTCATATGGGGGTTGTAGCCCTAGTAGCTCCCCTAGAAAGATATTTGGAAACCCTCTCAAAATGGGATGATCATCTAGCGATGGTCCACTAGACCCATCCTCTGATCTATCACTAACTATAACAGCATACATATGACAACCCCATCACACACACTGCTTAAGCTACATAGCAGAGATGGTGCGAATAGAAACGGGTCTCCTGACCCCCACTATCACTGCCTCCACTCCTAGATCATCTATACAAGATATGATCTTGTGGTAACAATCCACTCTGGCTCTATGTGTAGATAACCAATCCATGCCCAAGATGACTCCATAACAGCCCAAAGGAAGGATACAGAGATCCGAGGTAGTGGTGAAAGGTCCCAAATCCACCACACACTCCTTAACTAGGGAGTCTATAGAGATCTTGGCTCCAGAAGCCATCTCAACATCCCAACTATGACCCTGCCTAACTGCCACCAGCCTACATCGCTCTACTAAAGATGGTGCAATAAAAGAATTAGAAGAACCAGAATCAAACAAAATGGAGGTAGGAATGCCACCAATGCTACCTATAGTCTCAATAACTGTACTTTGATGCTCTTCCTGGCAGTTCTCAACCACTGCATACATCCTGTGACTGCCCCATGTCACCAATAGTAGGCTCTGAGATCTATGTCTTACCCTTGTTATTAGGGTTATGTGGGTAGTCTCTCCAAAAATGTCTAGTAACACCACAACCAAAACAACCACCTGATCCTCTCCCTCGTGTAGTAGGTCTGGTCGGTACTCTGGAGGTTTGTGGTGTGGATCCTGATGATCCAACTGCAGTCTACTGAGGTCTCTGCTGGCGAGCTCCTGCTAAGTGAGCTCTCTAGGCACCTGTGTCCTGATGGGACCCCTAGGAGAAGGCCCCATACTCTGACCTCTCTGTGCATCAAACCTCTATGGAGGTCTATAAGGTGGGTGGGACTATTGTTGTTGTTGCTGTTGTGGTCTAAAAGATGACTATGTTGAACCCTCTCCACCATGAGGAAGAGGTACTGACCCCCTCGATCTGTTGTCTTACATCTGATGTATGCAGCTCTGAACTCGGTGTTTAGCCTACCTTATCTTTCCCCGAGTCTCCTCTACTATATAGGCCTTCTTGAAGACCTTAGCTAAGGTTTGTGGATAATGGATTCACACTGCACCTCCAATGTCTAGATTCAGGTCCCCAGATGAACCTATGGATCTACACCTACTCATCCTGCATATAATCAACATACTAGAGTAGATCTAGAAATCTACTCTCATACTCAACCACTATAAGAGATGTTTGTCATAGGTCATGAAACTCATCTATCCGTTGTTGTATGAACCTCCGTGACAAATATCTACTCCGGAAACGCTCCTCAAAGAGCTCCTAGGTAACTGTCTCAGAATCAACATGGAGCTTCTACTCCTCTGTCCTCCACCAGACACCAGCTCCATCCCTCAGTAGATGGATTGCAACACGAGCTTTCATGTTGCTAGAACAAGGACAGAGCTTGAAGCATCTGCTAAAGCTCACCAACCAGGCCTCTTCCTAAAATCCACCTATGTCACCAGAATAATGTGATGGCCGAAGCTTCAGGATCTCCCTGATGTGATCTGTAGCTGTGGTATGACGGCCTCTAGGCCTCTCTATATGCTCATCCCTAAGCCTAGGGCTTTGAGACCTCTCTCTATGTCCTTAAACTCAGTCACCATGTCCCCTCTATGGTGACTCAACTCTGGCTTACTCTGCATGGAATTTCTCTCCTCCACACTCCTCATTGGGTCGATGAGATACATGACCCTCAATGGAAGTGACTTTATCATGTCTGAATACATGTCCTCTTACTGATCCGCCACGTAGAGTGATATTAACATCCTGAAGAGTCTGGAAAATCTATGGTAGGATGGCTGCTACAACATGATCTAGTGGTGGTAAGTCTAGGTCTATGTGAAAAGACCCCTCATCCTGTCTGTGCCTCTTACATAGACCAAGGTGAGAGTTAGTTCATCTTTCTAAGTTTTATTCAGTTTCCATGTTTACTAAAATATGAAAATTTCTAAACTAAGTTGTTTTCTAGATTTAAAAGTGTGCTAGGTTTAAGGTTCATGTCTCAAGTTTTCTAGTGTGCCCAATGGCCCAAGATTTTGAACCACTACTCTGATACCAAGTGTAATTCCCTCTAAAAAAAACCCACTTGAGACCCAAGAACAACCTATGATTAGTTAGGAAAATTATGGAATAATTTTTTTTTGTTTAAAAGAGTCTACAACCAGGTTACAAGACAACAATTGTCACTAACAAGTTCCAGATCAATTCTAATCCACTAGAATATACTTTTATTTTATTAACAATTATTAGAGGTCACAAGGTCCAAAATTTAGGGTTAGAAAGTTCAATTAGGTTCAGAGGTAATTCCTCACCATACCCACTCTCTAACAGGCTGTAAAGATTTCACTTGATTTTTCTCAAAATTAATGTATTCAAAATTTCCCTAAATCATTTCCATTTGATAGGAAATTTCCTCACCTTTCTATTGATATAAAGAATTCCTCTTAACTTCTCATATTTCTCAACTTATGGGCCGACAAGCCTTGGAGTGAAGATTTTCCCCAAGAGCAAGCCTACGGGCCCAAGCGAGAAATTTTGCCCCAAGGGCGGGTCTGCAAGGCGTGGGGAGAATTTTTTCCCAGAGGAGGATTCGGGTCGGTGGGGACGTGGGAGACATTTTGGAAATTTCCCGCATGGGGCGAAAATCCACCTTTGCACCCACGCTCCCACAAGTCTGTAAGGGACACATGGCACCTCCTAAGCCAACGAGGGGAAAACAGGGTGGTGGGGATAAGAGATTTTTAATGCCCCAAAGGGTGAAAAGGGTAAAATTTACCCGCACCTCTGCTGATGCCTCGGGATGCCACATGGAAGCTCTTGATTGGCTGTGGGCCAGTGGGGAAAATGTAGAAAGGGGATCCCAAATTTTTTTGAAAACACAAAAGGGTAGAAAGGAACCCACTTCCCCACTGTCGATGCCTTGCAATGCCACGTGGCAATTCCTGATTTTCTGCGGGGTGATGGGGAAAATTTAGAAAATTTTCCCAAAAATTTTCTGAAGCGCTAAGTTAAAAAGGGATCCGTCCCTCCGCCAACACCTCATGGTGCCATTTGGTAACCTCTGATTGGTTGTGGGCCGGCGGGGAAAATTAGGAAAATTTTCCCAAAAAATTTCCAAAGTTCTAAGGGAAAAATTTGGGCCTGCCGGTCCATAAGGAAATTTTTCCCAAATTTTTTTTAATAGTTAGAATTATTTTTTGATGCCAAATGAAGAAAAAATTCAGAAGGCCATAAATTTTGATAGAGAGCTCAGTTTTGGGAAAACGAGGACTTTCTGGAAAGCTCTCATCATCCTCTTTACTCAAAAATTATTTAAAATTTTTGATAAGTTTTAAGGAGTCAAATTCAAGAAAATGATCTGTAGGCTTTTATAGTGCAAACTGGTAAATTTTAACTTATAAGATTTGTTCAATTTGATCTTCTTCCTCTCTCAACATGTCAAATAGACATGGAGAATTGTTCTTAGATGGATTTAAGAAGGATTTCAAGATTCAATTTTTCTGATTGATTTGCAATTTGAAAATTTACATCTATTGACAACAAAACGACTGTAAGAGGGTTGAGCCCATTTTTGCTAAGTTTTCTAAGAAGTTCCTTAAGTATTTTTGTCCAATTGGATTTTTTTAGGGCATACTACTTCAATTTAATCATTTAGTTTGTTATTTCATTGTTGTAGGTTCGAACTGTGCATTTTTGGATAAAGTATTTGCCAGTTTGAAAATACAAAACAGAGATCAAATTTTAAAGGATCTATTCACCATTTTCATCTTCCAAGTATTAGAATTCATTCCAATTCTAATCTAAAACATTTAATTGATTCAATTCAACTATTCAAAAGCTAAAATACATCTCTGATTTCCAATTTTCACATATTTCAAAAGACAGAGTATTACACTTCCTTCATATGCATTTCTTTCTTTCAAACATAGATTACAACTCACATTTAGATGATTAAATTCAATACAATGATGCAATTTGAGGAAGGTTATGCAATCCTTTATTGATTCCAAAAGACAACTTTAGAACTTCCTTTTTTCTTTCTTCAATTTCATCATACAGGACACAATTTCTTGCTTTCAAAAGAACAGAACAAAGTATGTCTCTTTCACATTTCAATTTACACTTTCATAACCAATACAAACATCTTTCCATTACAAAACATATACAAGTTCATCCAATTCAAGTGGGAAAGGTTACAATAAGATTTCATTTCACAAGGGACTATCAAACTATCTTTTCTCAACTCCAGAACAACAACATGCATATTTCTCATTCTTCCAAATTGTGATCACAACAAGAGTAGGGGAAAGGCAATGCTCTCCACCCAACATGAAGACATCCAATGAAGAGGAGAATCCATCCTTCTTCATTGGGCCCCCGAGCCCCAACCACAATGAAATAAAAGATGTGATCCAACTCATGGCAACAACAGGCTTCCACAAACACACAAGCAACATTTTCACAATAAAAACATAGTCCAAAATAGAATGTAGTTTACAACTACATTAAAGCATGACAAACATTACTGAGGCTTCATCAAGCAAGCCAAAGGAGCAAGAAACTATGGGGGATGCTTCTTATGCCTCCCAAAAGGGGAAATGGGTATCACCACCTGAATTACAAACCACAAAAATATAAAATATCAAAGCCCTCACATTCCTTATGCCTCCCCCAAGTACCCCTTATTCCTCACATTTCCTTATGCCTCTCGAACCTCTTTTGGCAACCCATAATGTGTAAATAAATGAAAGATATTTCTTTGTAAGGTGGAACCCAAATCCCAACTCCCTCCACCCTTATACCTCCCTAAAACACACTTGTGCCTCCCACAAAATAAACCCCATAGTCTTCTCCTACACCATTCCTAGGCTATCTACCCAACAACCCACAAACATGCAGAAAAATTCGTACATTAACATATACATTCATAAAGAAGATCATTTCAAGAGCCAACCTCTTACCTCTCCATGATGGAGTTTCCCAACTTCCAAACAATAAGTTGTTTCCAAGAAAACAATCCAAAAATCCACCAAACAACAAGCATGCAACAATCTTCAAGCTTCTCCAAAAGCAAGAGCTCCCAAAACAACAAGGAATTCACCCAAGAATGAAGTCTCCAAAGTTGAGCAACCCCAAAACAAGGCAAGGAATTTGAATTTTATAGAAGAGGGAAGAGAAGAGGATGAGGTGGATCCATGTAGGATGCCACATCACACATCCTCAACCCCAACCCAAAAGTCAACTTCATTCTCCAATGCATAATAAATAGGTGGGTGAATAATATGACAGTTTACTTACATACTCAAATCCAACCCACACCCCAAAGGACTAAATTAAATCATGTAATAAAATTACAATTAAAACCTGGAATATATCTTCTCAAAAAGCATTATAAAAGTCAAATTTCAACTCTCCAACCATAGGTATGGTTGGTAATTAAATTTAAGAGGTATGAGACAAGTTTAACTTGTCCCACAAGCCTCCAAAATCAGCCTCCAAGGACAAATTCGAATTTCCAAGAAGGTGGAGTGTTTCACACTCAAAAGTTAACTTACACATCACTTACACATCTCTTACAACACTTTAATTCAAGGCCAACAACTCTATTAATTACTTTCTTATGACATATTTTAATTAATTAACTTAACAACATGATTACTCACAATATTACACACCATTTAATGAATAATGAAAGGGTCAATGCACCACAAAATAAACACATGCAAACATAAACAAAGGAACCAATAAATAAATACACATAACCCCTTGGTCACATTTAAAGGTGATCCCCCCCATGGGAATCCCTAACACACACAAACACGCACAAACAAATACTAGTTGCCATGGTGACCTTGTTGAATTCATCTAGAATTCCAATGTGGTTGGTCTCCAATCCCCCGATGTTTGTTGTGATATTTTAACCTGCAAAACACGAATACCTCCTTCAGCCTCGTGGCCATATCAGAACATCCAAAATAATATAAATATAATTCTCAAAATCATCTAGATATATGAATCACAACAACATCAACGCAATATAACAAGATCATTTAGCAATTTTACTCAACAACTATATCATCATCAAATAATTTCCATTTCTAGGTCTACTCACAATATCCAAATATCACATGTCTAAACAACATCCATAATATAACCATGTCAAATAGCATATCATCATCAACATATCCAAAATGTCTCTAATAATCATCATGCATCATAACTGAATGAAGTCAACAATAATCCATGATCTAACATCTAACATCATATTATTATAAATTCCATAATCATGTCCATAATATAATCAACAGTATCATGATTAGTATAAAAAAGGTGTCTAAGGGAAGTGGGCACTACAATTCTGACACAATTTTTACTTTATTTTATCACGATTCATTTGGGTTTTATTCCTATTTATAAACCTTGTGCACACAATGCTTAGCCTAAATTCCTAAGTTATCTAATATGTTAGGTTTTCCTATGATGCTCTTATATAAAAAACCTTAGGTTAAACAAAAGTGAGCTATGTATCATGAGTTAAATTTCTCAAGAGTATGGCCCATTTGACTAATCTCCTTCAAAATAATCCATGTCACATAGTATATTTTGTGATTCTTCCACTTTACTAAGTATTCCATGTATTCTTTTCTATGCATCTTCTTCACCCCTCTTGAGACCAGTATGGTCTTAAATTCTTCCTTTCACTTCTATGGTATCTATGTTTTCCAATCAAGTGTCTCTTGCACTCTTTGTACACCTTCATATTTTTATTCTACATACTTATCCATTTCTTGTTATACACTTCATTTTCCTTCATAATATTCATACAAATCAACAACATTGAATATTGTTGAGGTATCCAACTCCTCAGGTAACACAATATTATATGCATTTGGTCACATCTTCTAGAAAACTTTGCATGGCTCAGTATTCTTTGACTTAATCTTGTGATATGTTCTCTTTAGAAATGTTTCTTTGCACAAATACACCAAAAATTGATCTCCAATATTAAATTCCTTAATTTTATGCATCTCATCCTCAAACTCATTGTAACTAGGGTTACTCTTCTCTAGCTTCTCACATACATCTTCATGTAACTTATGAATGTATACTCTATATAGTCTTATGCCTTTGCACTTCAATTATCAATTGCTTCTCACAATTCAGAAATACCTCTTGGACTTCTTCCATAAACAATATAGAATGTATTCTTACTTTTTCTCGTATTAACTGAGTCATTGTAGGAAAAATATACTTATGCCAACACCATATCCCAATTCTTTGGATTCTATCCAATCAATATTAACAATAAATTTCCTAAACTCATGTTAAATACTTTGGTTTATCCATCTATTTGTGCATGATATGTTGAGATAAAAGTCAACCTTGCCCCTATCTTTTTCCATAATGTCCTCCACAAATGAATTAAGAAAGTTGTATCTCTATTAGATACTATACTCAACAAAAATCCATTCAACCACACAATATGTTTAAAGAACAAATTTTCTATGCCCAATACATCACTAGTCTTCTTACATGAAATAAAATGTGCCATATTTGAAAATGTATCGACCACAAAAAATATGGATTCATTCCCTCTTTGCATGCACAACAATCCAAGAATTAAATCCATGCCAAAATTATCCCAAGGTCCCCTTAGTATATGTAATTATTAATACATCCATGTATTTTTTTGTGCTGTTTGACCAACTAAAAAATTTGGTACCTTCTCACATACTTTCTCACATTTATGTCTAGCCTTATCCAATAGTAACACTCCTCACATTTTACTAAAGTTTTTTCACCTCCAAATTAACCTCCTAATCCTCCTCTATTATTTACCTAATTAAATTATCATGAAATTACCATTTAGGCATGTAAAATATTCTAACCATGAAATATCATCTATGCAAATTGATTCAGCACATGCCTTATGTTAGAGCTCAAATTTACACCCATCCTAAATCAGAATGATATGGGGATTTGAGGCAACATGGGACTATCTCCAAGTTGTGGGACTCAAACTGAGACAGGCCTCTAGAGAAGTCCAACTTCCTCTACCTATTCCTAATGCTAGAACTAATCCTAGAAAGGGAAATTCAACTACCTAAAACTAACCTATAATTGCAAGTGACCAAAGAGAGGAAGATGCGCATAAAATTAAAATCCTAAACTAAGGAATTTGATAGCACAAAGAACAAGGGGTGGATATATTCCTATTTTTGTGAAAATGAGAGAAAAAAGAAGGAAAGAATGGAAGACAAACATGTTATAGTCTAAACAAACATTCAAGTCACCATCTTCGTGGAGCTCAAAAAATTAGAACCCTGCAAAGACAACAAGATATGCACAATATATCTACACATGCAAGGAAAGGAAAGAAATGTAATTAAACACAAGATATGGTAGAAAGAGCCAAAAAATATGAATTTTATTTCTTAGAAGGATGCACAATTCATTACAATATAGGAAGTAAGGAAAGAATTTCCTTACAAAGCACCAAAATCTGAGGCCTACAACTCACAAGAGTTATAGAACAATTTTGACAGAGTTCTTTTAAGTTTCAAAACATTCCCCCTTAAACTGAGCGTTTTTTACAAAATATAGAGAAGGAAACTCAAATTTTATTCAAAAAACTGACAACCTTCATTAAATATTTGAAAAAAATATATGGAATTTTTTTTTAATTCATTTTCTAATGGTACCTTTGTTACAAGAGAAGAGAAGGGCGCCATACCTCACTAAACTGGTCATTGATCTACTATGTACTGAATTCATTAATTCTTGGCACATCAATATTGGTCATGTATTTGGCCAGTTGCATGCATGTATATTGATGGCTGGTTGAATATTTATTCATTCAAGGTTTCAGTCGACAACATTAACCTTTGTGGAGTCATCCAGTTGCTACATTCTTACCACCGTCTGATAACACTTCATTCACCTATTGACTAGTTGCATACTTTCAACTTTGCATTCCTACTATAAGCCAGTTGTGTATTCATGAAACTACTTGATAAAAAATTTCCCCACTATTGGTTGGTAGCATTTGTACCACCGCCATCTACAACACTACCTCAACCTGTGCCTAGCTTCATGACTTAATGATAACATACATTTGTTGTCAGTTGGTAGCATGAGTTTTCTATTTTCTGGTAGAATCCGCACATGCTATCGATTCCTTGAATCATGTTGTTTACCAACTGTTTACACTATCACCATCCTGCCATCTTGCTACCGGACGATAGCATATAAACATGCTACTAGCTTGTGGCATCCATGTATGCTACCGACTAGTAGCATGTAAACATGATACCAACCAGTAGCATCCTTCGATGCTACCGAAGGAGTCCAAAACTCTATGACCTACACAACCTACAACGCTCTTTCTTAACTTTATTTATTGGGGCTCGAACACCTATAAAATATATATTTTGTAGGTTGCTCAATTTTAGACAGGGTGTGAAATTGGGCAACAGTTTGGTGAAATCTAGGGGTAATCTTCCTGCTAGATTGAAAAGATCAGTGACCTTGAAGCATCCATTGGGCATGCAGTTGTCCTTATATTCTTAAAACTAATCTTAAATTCAAAGAACTCACTCTGTAAACACCCTTCATTCCTCATGAAATTTTTTCTAAAACAGGAATTTGCAACAACAATAAAAGGCACAAATATATTTATAAACATGAAAATCCTACATATGCCAAATGGAATATGTAGAATGTGTGCACAAGCAATTTTATTATAGAAAACATACCTAGAATACCAAAAAAACAATGTGTTGTAAACAATTAGAGCAACTAAAACTTATCTAATATATACATGAAGAAACAAAACAACTTAATGAGAATGCTTAAGATAAATCCCATTAACTGGGATTTGTAGTACATCTCCATCAGGATCAATCAACTCAAAGGAGTTGGATTCTTTGTGAGCAATGATAATATAAGGAACACTTAAAATTGCATTAAATTTAGAGTGTCTCCTTGGATTAGCTCTGTCAGCATCCCATATCAAGACCAAATCACCAACCTTAGAAATCTTCAACCTATCCCTCTTATCAAACAACTACTAGGTTAATTTTTGATGATGTTATAATTTTATCATGGTATAATTAATCATTTCTTCAAGCTCAACCAGTTCTGCCACTCTAATTTCTCTTTAATTTTCCCCTTCAAATTCCAACTATTGGGCCAATTCAAGTGAAGTAAATTCAAGTGAAAAAGGAAGCCTAGCTTCTTTACCATAGACAAGCTTATAAGGGGAAGTGACAATTTCCTTCTTCATTATGATCTAATCATCCTAAAGAGCATTTATGACCTTTGTATGCCACTACCTTTGATTAAGATCCATTATTCTCTTCATGATCCTAATCAGGTTTTTGTATTGTTGATTCTGCCAAACCATTACCCTAAGGATAATAGTTGGAAGAAGTCTTCAAATAAATACCAAGTCCAACAGCCCTAGAAATTTTGGATCATAAGAAATATTTTTCATTATCAGAAATAATAGTTTGAGGGATACCAAACCTTGTAAAAATATCCTCAACAAAATCAAGGATGATTGACCCAGTCACTTCCTTCAAAGGCACAACCTCGGTCCATCTGGAAAAGTAGTCATTTACTGTTAAAACCCATTTATGACCGAAAATTGATGAATTTTTTATCATGCTAATAAAATAAAGACCCCATTGGACAAATGGATGATCATCTTGAATTGGATGAAGTGGGAGGGAAGCCAATGTTTTCTTACCAGTGAAGAAATAACATTACTTGCATTTTCTCACCCATTTGTGAGAATCAACAAATAATGTGGGACAAAAGTAACCATCTTTCATGATTTTCATTACTTGGCCTTGGATAAGAAATGTACTCCCGAGAAACCATCATGAAACTATGCTAAGACCTTCTCTTTTTGTTCACCCTCAATACACCTCAGCAAAACTCCATTAATGTTATTTCTAAATAAAACCTCATCAATTAATGCATAGGGAATGGAATACATCCTTAGATGTATCCTTTTTTCTTTTTTAGTCTAAAAGGATAGGCACCAGTAGACAAAAAGGTAGCCATATCACCAATCTAACAGTGATTGTTGATTGCATCTCCTTGATTCTTCTACAATTCAACATGAATTTCTTCATTTGTGAAGGATGTATTTTTGTCATCTTGAGAATCCAAAACAATTTGATCACATAGTAATCTACCCCTTAACAATTTTTTGGCCTTGATAGTCACATCATACTCCATTATCTTAGTCACCCATATAGCTCTTTTCTCACCAACATCTACTCCCTTAATGAAATATCTCACATTAAAATGTGATACTAACACTCTGATATAATTAGTTTAAAGCATAATCTTGAATTTATTTAAATCCCTCATGATGGAAAAAACCTATTTTTCAATGTGACTTTATTTCAACTTATAACCATTCAATGTTTGAGTGAAGAAGGCCATTGGTAGTTCCATTCCTTGATCATTTTTATGAGTTAGAACAAAAACAACACTAGATTCATCTCCATATGTATACAAGATAAAATATGTAGCATAGTAAGGGTTAATAAGTGTAGGAGCTTGAGAAATTTCTTGGTTTATCTTGGAAAAGATCTCATTTACTTCTTCTATCAATTTGAACATTGAATCCTTATTAAGTATAACAGTAATAGGCTTGATTAATCCTACAAAATTAAGAATGAATCTCTTACCAAAATTAAGTTTTCCCAAGAATGATTACAAGGATTTCTTATGAGTTGGCAAGGAGAGAGAGAGAGGATGGCTGAGATTCTTTCCAGATCAATGGAAATTTCATCGTTTGGAACAATATGTTCCAAACATTTTCCCCAAGGACTGCAAATTTAAATTTCTTGGGATTAAGAGACACCCCAAATTCCCTACACCTCGTAAATACTTTCTCTAGATGGTCGATATGATCTTTTATCTGTTTTGAGAAGTTACTAATCTCATCAAGATAAACAAGGATAAATTCATTAATTTATCTTTTGAAATAAATATCCATTGCCCATTGGAATGTAGCACCCACATTTGATAAACCAAAAGGGATTTTTTGATATGTATATGTTTCCCATTTGGTGGTAAATTGTTTGCGAGAAATTTTTTTGGGTGGACAAACTTGTGGATTTATTGCCAACGCTCTTGGAATCCAAGTCCCTCTAATTAACCGATGCACTTTCATATATGCATGCACATTAAACAGTGGATTTCTGTAGTGGAATTTCAACCAAGGATCCAACAGTGAAACTTTACTGACCCTCCAAAAAAATCTTGCAGATACCTGCAAGAGAGGAATTTTTCTGTAGAGAGGGAAAGGGGAGTGAGAAATTAGATAGGAGAACTAATGTTGTAGGTAGAAAATAAAATTCATGTATACATCAATTAGAAGTTTTATCACATGCATTAAAATTAGGATGAAAATTTACATAGCAACAAGACCAAATGAAATTTATGATCTCAAAGTATCAAGAAATCCCTTAGTCAAAGAAATATAGAAACTCCTTCTTCTTGTATTAATTACTTAAACCAATTTGTACATAGTGTGGGAATAGAGGAATAATAGAGAGTGGGGGAAAGGAATAATTTGGCTATCTCCTTTGTTCTCTCAAGGTAGAATACACACTTGAGATTACACAATTAATGACCAACCCTTTGAAATGAGAATGACATTAAAATTTATAGAATGAGAGGTGACTTATCATCTACCCCCCAATGGATTTTCATATGTCCTTGTGCAACTTAAAACTTTTCAACTTCCTAGGAGAATATTAAGTCCCTTTTTATAACATAAAGGTGACTTATTACATTAGGAACATTAGGACATATGAAAAATTCCAACCCCCAACATGAAATTAGAATATTGGAAAGTGAGAGAAATTTGTGGGGAAGAGGAGAGAGAAATAGAGAGAGAAGAAGAAGAGGATATGTCATTCCCGATGAAGTCTGTTAATCCTTGTTGATGGAAAGATCAAAATGTAGTGAAAATATGAATCTTTGAACTCCTTGCACACTATGAAACTCCTTTGAATTAGCTCAGGAACACTTTCCAAGTTGAGTGAATTGTTCCGCTAATGACTGCAATTCCCATCCTGTGTATGATATATTTGTGACCCAAACTATGTAGTGAGTGTCAACAAAAATTGTCTTGTTCCTTGAGATGATCATCCCTTTATGCCTCATTGTGCCAAAATTTCTCTTTGAGAACAACCTATTATTAATAGTAAGTGTCAAGATGAAAGGCTTACTATTTTTAGTGAGAGGTGATTTTGTTTCTTCTCAACCATCGTGATGTGATGGACTCCATCATTCGATCTTGTGCACACTACTCTTGCCTTTTACCACTTATTGGGTTGACTTACTATTTTTAGTAAGCACCCATATAAGGGGACCTACTATTTTTAGTAAGTGGTCATATTAATTGTTTTCTACTCCGGATAATCATTCTGGCTTCTTGGTAACCTTCAATGCACACTGCCTTTTCCATAGCCACTTTTGATGAAGACTTTCCAAACAGTAGAAAGTCAATATAGGAAAAATTACTATTTTTAGAAAGTTTGTTTCCAATGATTGGTTTATAATGAAACATATTTCTTCAGACTCGTCTCTTCATCATGACCACATCCTCTGAATTTCACATAATTTTTCCAACTAGAATGCCAGGAAATAAAATTTAAAAATTTCACCTAATAGTGGCTTTGAAGCACGAAACTTCCATGGCAGCCATTAATGGAGCTCAAAATTTATAGGTTTGTTTTTTGACTCCGTTTGCAATGAAAACAACTCCATTGAGATAGGTTTTTAATTTGGAGCTCGTGTACAATTTTTTATCTCATTTCCATTGTCAAAATGATGGGAAATCTAACGAATGTGATCCGGTGTATGAAGTGAGGATTTTATTAGAACAAATAATTCTAGGCACCATTTGACCTTTTTTTTATTGCATCATGATTGTCTTGAAAAATTGGAAGTCTGCAAAAGATGACACTTCAACCTGACTTGTATTTTGTAAGATATGAAGATTTTTTGATCAGGTGACTTCGTGGTTATCTAGAAAAAAAAATCTTCATTTTATTCCCATTTCTTTGTCATTTCAATCAGCACTTTTCTATCTTATATTTTTTTGTTTTCATGGTAGTGGAGAGTTTGGTGACCTTGAAGGATCTGTTTTGGATCAATAATGGTGGACTAGGTATCTGGAAAAGTAGGAACAAGGCCATGGCATGGTGAGAAGTTGTGAAAGAGAAATGAGGGGGGAAGAAACGACTAAGTGCCAGATTTGAATATTCAAAAAATGCATGCAAGGGTGGGGTGAATTTTCCCATGTCTAATTTACCTTGACCCCAGGGATGCGAGGGACATCAAATTCCATGGTGAGAAAGAGGAAAACACGTGTCCTCGATCCGATTGTAGGGGATTTGCTTGAAAATAGCACTAGAAGCACTAGGAGCTAAAAACCGGTCACGTGGATGACCAAATTACTCCCCATAGGGGCTGGACAATTTTTCCATGTCTTCTATCCCTAAAATTAGGGACATGATGGAAATGAAATTACTATGGTGGTCCTGGAGCTGACACATGTCCTCAATCTGACGATAGGGAATTTGAGCTCCAAAAATACACCTGGAGGCTGAACTGTCAAGTCTCGAAGGTCACATGAGGGTCCTATACGTCACATGGGGGCTGGGAGAATTTTTTCAAGGCTGATGTACCTAACTTTATGGATGTTCAGGGACATAAAATCCCACAAGGACTCCTGGTGTTGACACATGTGTCCTCCTAAAAATTTGGCTAAGTCTCTAACACTTGCTCCAAGAGGGAAACTTGTGATGATGATAACTTAAGCTCTGAGTGGAATTATTCTCGATGAAATTTTATATGATATTGACTAGAAAATTTACATTTTGAGTCCAATTTTGTGGATTATAATGTAGTTATTCATTCATTTGGATCCATTAAAAATCAGAACTGTGATTTGGTACTCCACTTGTGCATGAGAAAATATTGCTTGCAAAACCTGATGCACCAAAGTGTTGTGAAAAATAATGATTTCACCATCATGTAGGGCTTGGAATCATATTTATGGTGATATTTTTTTACTCCTAACTCCATCTGGAGCTCCCAGAATCCCCTTCCAAATCTCAGTGACTATGTTTACGCTTCATGTGCACTGATTAGTCCTATGAACCCTAATTTTCATGGAGACTACTGCCCCAGTCTTCTCCAAGACCTTCCCAAAATATTTCTAAATCATCTCCATGATGTCCCAAGAACTTTGGATTCACCTCCAAATCCACTTATGATCTTCTTTTACTACTCTAGTGTGGTTTCTCCATCCCTAGGAAGGATAGTGATAGCCCTTCCCACAACTACATGTAGTTTTGCAATTGAACTCCTAAAATCACTTAGGGGGAATGAATGGACTTTCCTAAATCACCTAGGGGTCTAATTTGAGATACCATTAATTGGGGGTCACTTATACTATTTAGAATTTGACCTCGGGGTGTCTTGGAATGCTAGGACTTGAAAAATTTAACACAGGGCTATCATTTTTCATGCTTGGAAATTATCAATTTCCCTATTGCACATTTTCATGAAAAAAACTTGACTCTAGCTTGGGGATATGACATGGAATGAGTGCACAGTGAATACATAGCTTGAAGAACTCTAAGAATCTCAACTTTAGAAAACATATTGACCAGTGCCTTAACCATTTGGCCCTGTGGAGTCATGTACAACTTATAATAGAGAGAGATAGAGAGCAAAGAAAGAAACACACACGCACACAGAAAGGAAAAAATGCAAAAAACAAGAAATGAAACAAACATGCAATAGGAAGGGAAACACACCTAGAAATCACATATGGTACAAAGTGAGGGAATAACCTACTTTCACTGAATCTCTTTTCATTCCTTAAAAGCTACCCCTGAGTGGGAAACACTAAGTGATGTTGTTCTATGAAGCCATTGACTGGTTCTAGATATGTAGCCTCCTCTCCTGAGTTATTTATGAAAGCCAGTTGCTTTCACATGATTATCCTGTGTACTTGGTAGGAGTGAGTCTATATGATATTATTGATGTTGAGGACTTCCCTTAGAAATTACATTGCCTTTATCCTCTTTGAATTCGGTCTCATCATGCATCATTTTCCTTCCATGTTTATCCACATAGATTGATTCTTCATTGAGCATGCTCATCACTGCCCCAAAGCTGATTTTTGTTCAAATTTCTTGAATATTCTAGAGTTACTTTCTTTCCCGGGCCTATTCTCATTGATATCATTCTCCATGGGAAACCTTAGACATTCATCCCTTATTACTTTACTCCATTGTGAGGTGCATTCGAGAATTGGAATGGAAGGATTGGAAGCCACCTCATACTTTTATTGTATGGCTATGACACGAGTTAAGAGATCAAGGATCAGCTCAAAGTCTTCCATGCAACTTCTAGTACATCCAAGATTTGTTGTCACAGAGTTATGCTTCATTTTTTCCTTCAATTCATCTTTGTATGCCTTTAAAGAATCTTTATTTTACAGATCAAGGCAACTATCTAGAGGGATTACCTCATCATCTTGGAAATCGCTACACTTTAGTGATCCTTCCTGAAAAATATATTCATCTTTAGAGGTCTTGCAACCCCTTGCTTCAATTTCTTTGTCATGGAAAGATTCTTCATCTTCGAATGGGAAAAAAATATTTCCATTTCGTTATTGCATCCATCAACGATTAGTTAAAGAGCAGCATCATATTTTTCATATTTCCTTATCTCAATATGGCCAACCTTCACATTGGTTAAAACTTCCAAATAATATCCATGCTTGTCTTGCATATTCATGGCTTGCATCAGGAGTTCAAGACCAAGCTCAGGGTCCTTTGTTTCTTCCGCGGCTCTCACTAGTTCTTGTACGGATATTTCTTTCAAGCCTTTCATGGGCTCATCAAAAACTAATTTTATCTCTCCATAGAC
Organism: Taxus chinensis; assembly: GCA_019776745.2. Classification (NCBI taxonomy): domain Eukaryota; kingdom Viridiplantae; phylum Streptophyta; class Pinopsida; order Cupressales; family Taxaceae; genus Taxus; species Taxus chinensis. The sequence continues at coordinate 168,689,530 of CM034155.1, read as the reverse complement.
GGCCTAAATAAGATCATCTTCATCCAAAAATGGGAATGAGAATAACTCCTCATCTTGGATAAGCATATAAGCTGATTTTTCTTCTTGAAAATCATCAAGAACAATATCCTCTTCCTCATGGTTTGCATCGTCTTGTAATTTGGGGCTTCCCTCTTGTAAATCGAAGCTCCTCAATTCTTATTTAAAGTACAAATATCTCTGAGGAAGGCATGTCTAGACCTATCAAGATGGGAATATCCTCTTCCTTCTTGGTTGTCACAAAGTGATTCATCCACCTACTATGTTGGTACAAAATGTTATCTTCTGGGCTTCCAGAATTTTGTACTGTGTACCTCATCTTCTTAACGAGAAGAAATTTCTCCATGGATCCCTACATTAGTATGGTTGTGGATGATAAATTCATCTGAATTTTCCCTTCCAATTCTTGGAAAAAACTTCTACTCAACAACATTCCAAAAAAGGATCCTTGATGTCTGCTACCAAAATCACTACTGAAATTTCATTGTCTGGAAATTTGGCGAGAGACACCTGTGCATATTTGACCTTTCCTACAAGTGGGACCTCTTTTTACTCCAAAGAGTAACAAGATCCATGACATGGAGTCATGGTGATTTTGAGAGGGAAAAATTCTTAGGCATGACATTATCTGAGGCACCTAAATCTATTTTGTAGTTGTATAATACATATTATCCAACAAGAAGGGAGACATAGAAAGGTTCAAATTTATTAGTCTTTGATGCACTCAAAGAAATAATGTTCTATGAGGGAGGTGTAGGTGGGTTTGGAAAAATGCCTTTGGAACTATAATTTACAACATTCGGTGTTAGACTACCACTCTTGATGTATTGGAAGAACCTCTCAAATTGTCTAGGATGAGTCCAAAAATATTCAGTTTCAGTAATTTGGACTTTGGATTTGTTCACGTATTCTATAAAGTCAAAAGGAGAAGATGCAAGTGAGGGTGATGAAGGTATTAATTTTGTATTTAGGATAGGTTTGGAAACAAGAATATATTTTTGGGGAATGGAGGTTATTTTAAAAGGCACACAAGGAGATTTCAAAGTACTAGATTTTACAAGAGTAGATTTAGATTTAGACTTGGAAGAGACATCAGAAGACTTACTTGGGATTACGAGATCCTTCTTACTTGCTACAGGATCAAGCTCCAACAATGTAGACTTCATGGAAGATGGAAGTGGGGATCCTCAAATGATTATTTTGTTTTTTAGAGTCACCATAGGAGGATCATCAACCTTATTTTCTTTTGCAGCAGTGGAGGGAGATGCTCTTTTCTCGGACAGAGAATGAGTAAATATCACATATGAGAAACCTGGTGCATCCTCTTTGTCTTCTTCATCACCTTTGGAATACTCACAAAAGCTGATTTGTCTATCGTTCTCAAGTTCATCGATCTCTAGGAAGTTGCCACCTTCACTTTCTTGTTCAAGAACTTCATCACTTTCTTGTTCAAGATCTTCGTCACTTTGTTGAAATCTGCAATTTATGCTCATATGTGGGGCCTATAACAAAATCCTTGGGGTGCTCCTGAAATCTAATTTTCATTGATTCTTTGGGAATAAACTTATTCAAATATATTCTTCCTCAATAATTCCATTTTATTTTCCAATTTTTGCAATGATGTATTGGTTCTCTCATCTTTGGGATGTTGTCCATTTCCCTTTGATCGATTTGTGATCTTTCCAGAGAGGATGAGATAATCATCAAGTACAATGGCCATCCTTTGTGCTTATACAATGTTCCTTGGTTGGGTTATTCATAGAAAAAATCCTACTTCTGACGATTGAGAATTGATGAAGAATCTCTTGATATTGTTTTTAGATGGATAATCTTCTTACGGTATCTTGCAAAACAATTGTTTGAAGTGAGCCACGAAGTATCTCATGGTTTCACTTTCTCCTTTCTTCATTTGAGATAACTACACCAAGAGGTCATGATAGTATTCAGTTGATTATAATATTTCCTTGAAGGAAGTCTTAATGTCATTCCAACTAGTGATGGATCAGGCAAGAAGGAGGTAGAACCATTCTACTGCTTTTTCTTGGAGGGAATCTGACGAATAGTCTTACAACAACTTCTTCATGTTGGACACCAAGAATTCCACATGATTTCATGAAGTCAACTGATGTGTTCTTACAATATTTTTTGTTTTTTCACCTTTAAACTTTGGAAAGTTCTTATAAGAACTTGTTGGTAGATCATGGAGAGGTGTTTCAAGAGCAAGTCGGGCATGTATTCCTTCCCCATGGAAAAATAGGTTGAGGTATTTGTGACTTCGTCAGCCATCATTGTTTCTTGCTTCTGCTTTAGCCCTTGATTCCAAATTCTTCTTCAAACTCTTCTTCTTATGAGAACTCAAAGCTTAATGGTGATGGAAAAATGGGAGAATTTGAAGGGGAAGTATCAACATGAGTTTGGATAGGATTTTTATCTGAACTGTTTGAAGCACTGGAATTGAGAGGAGGCTTGAGAGAAGAAGTATGGATTATCTCTAATTCGTTCTTGCTGATCTTACTAAAGCCTCGAAATTGGAAACAACACCGCCTCTGACCTGTTCAAATTGGTGTATCTTCCTTTCAATCCAGCTTTTGGAAATTCTTGTAGTGGGAATATGAAGAGACATGTCATGGAATATGCAAGGTCACATGAAGGAATTTAATAGTTTATCTTTCGGAAATGTAATTTCATGAACTCTTTTTTTTTGTTTTTTCAATATTTCAATTTTTTTGTTGAATTTTCAGACCTTGAAGTCATATTTTGGGTGTAGATGCTGCCAAGTCTGCCCCACGGTGGGTTCCAAAAAATGTTGGTGAGAAAAAATTGTCAAGTGGAAAAACTTGTGGATTTCTTTCCAACACTTTAGGAGTCTAAGTCCCTCTACTTAACCGATGCAACTTCCATATATGCATGCACATGAAAAGGTAGATTTCTGTGGTGGCCTTTCAACCAAGAAATCCAACAGGGACACTCCACTGACCCTGTAGCAAAGCTTGCAGATACCTACAAGAGACGAATTTTTCTATAGAGAGGGAAAGGGGGGATGAGAAATTAGATAGGAGAACTAATGTTACAAGTAGAAAATAAAATTCCTACATACATCAATTAGAAGTTTTATCACATGCATTAAAATTAGGAGAAAACAAATTCTACGCATAACAAGAAGACCAAATGAGAATTTATGATTACAAATTATCAATAAACCCCTTAGTCAAAGAAGGATCTAGATAATCCTCTATTCTTGTATTGATTGCTTAAACCAAGTTGTACATAGTATGAGAATGGAGGAAAAATAGAGAGTGGGGGGAAAGGAATAAATGTGGCTATAGTCCTTTGTTATCTCAAGGTAGAATGCACTCTTGAGCTTACAAAATTAATGAACAATCCTTTGAAATGGGAATGGATGTTATAATTTATAGAATTAGAGGTGACTTATCATTTACCCGCCTAATGGCTTTTCATATGTCCTTGTGGAACTTAAAACTATTCAACTTCCTAGGAGAATATTATGTCCCTTTTTATAACATAAAAGTGACTTATTATATTAGGAACATTAAGACATATGAAAAATTGTAACCCCCAACGTGAATTTAGAATATTGGAAAGTGAAAGAAAGTTAGGGGGAAGAGGTGAGAGAAATACAGAGAGAAGAAAAAGAGGAGATGTCGTTACTTGATGAAGTCCATTGATCCTTGTTAATGGAAATATCCAAATGCAATGAAACTATGAATATTTGAACTCCTTAGAACACTATGAAATTCCTTCGAATTAGATCATGAATGCTTTCAAAAATTTGAGTGAACTATTCTGACTGATGACTGCAACTCCTAGCCTGTGTATTATATACCTATGACCCGAACTATGTAGTGATTGTTGAAAAACATTTTTCAGTTCCCTGAGATGATCACCCCTCTATGTCTCATTGTGCCAAAACTTTCCCTTTGAGAATAACCTACTATTAAAAGTAAGTGTCCAGATGGAATCCTTAGTATTTTGAGTGAGAAGTGATATTTTCCCTCTTCTTGACCATCGTGATGTGATGAACTCCCTCATTCGATCTTGTGCACACTACTCTTAGCTTTGACCACTTCTTGGGGTGACTTATCTCTTTTTAGTAAGAACCTATATAAAGGAACTTACTATTGCTCTATTAAGTGATCATTTTAACTATTTTATGGTCTAGATAACCATTCTGGCTTCTTGGAGGTCTTCAGTGCATACTTCCTTTTCACATAGCCATTGCTTTTGATGAAGACTTACAAAACATAGCAAGCATGTCATAGGAAAACTTACTATTTTTGGAAACTATGTTTCTAGTGCTTGATTTATGATGGAAACATATTTTTTTAGACTCTTCTCATCATCATGACCAAATCCTCCAAATTTCACATAATGTTTTCCCACTAGAATGTTGAGGAAATTACATTTAAAATTTTTCACCTGGTAATGACTTTGAGCATGCAGCTACCATCGCAGTCATTAATGGAGCTCGAAATTTACATGTCTGGTTTTTTTCTCATTTTGCAATGAAAAAAAATCCATCGCAGATAGGTTTTTCATTTGACATCTCATGTGCAAGTTTTTAGCTTGTTTCCATTGTCTGGAATGATGGGAAATATGACAAATGTGAGCCGGTGCACGAAGTGAGGATTTTATTGGAAAAAATAATTTTGGGCACCATTTGACCTCTGTTTTATTACATAATGATCATCTTGTAAAATTTGGAAGTCTGTCAGAAAGAATGAAACCTTAGATCCGAATTGTATCTTTTAGAGATACATGAAGATTTCTTGACTAGGGTGACTTCATGGTTATCTAGCAAAAGAACCTTCATTTTCTCTCCTATTCTTCATCATTCTTAAGCACTTTTTTCTCTAATATTTGGTATATTTTCATGAAGTTTGAAGAGTTTTGTGACCATGATGGAGCTGGTTTGGATCAATAATGGTAGACCGAGTGTTTGGATAAGTAAGAATAAGACCATGGCATGGTGAGAAGTTGTGAATTAGAAATGAGGGGGGGAAGAAATGGCTAAGTGCTGGATTTGAATATTAAAAAAATGCTCATGCAAGGGTTGGGTGCACATTTTTCCATGTTTTTTTTCCCTGACCTCAAGGATGTGAGGGAAATCAAATTCCACAGTGAGTAAGAGGATGACATGTGTCCTTGATCCGACAACAGAGGGATTTTCTTTGAAAAAGCACTAGAAACACTGGGTGCTGAAAGCTAGTCATGTGGATGACCAAAAGAAATCCCCATAGGGGATGCCTGAATTTTTACATGTCTTTTTGTCCCTTTTACTTAGGGACATGAGGAACATCAAATTCCAAAGTGGTCCTGGGAGCTGACACGTGTCCTCGATTTGACGACATGGAATTTGAGCTCCAAAAATACACCTAGGGGCTGACTTGTCAAGTCTTAAGGTACATGAGGGTTCCAGAGGTCACATGGGGGTTGGGATAATTTTTCCTAAGGCTTGATGTACCTGACCTCATGGATTTTAAGGACATAAAATCTTACCAAGCTTCTAGTGTACTAACACGTGTCCTCTCAAAAATTTTCTAAGTCCCGAACATGCTCCGAGAGGGAAACTTGTGATGATGATAACTTGAGCTCCCGATGGACATTTCTTGGTGAAATTGTATATGAACCTCAATGGAAATTTCATTTTTAATCCAATGTTGTGGGTAATTATGTCTTTATTCATCAATTTTATCCATGAAAAAGATTGAATTGTGATTTGGTACTCCACTTTTGCCTGAGAAAAACTACCTGTAAACCTAATGCACCAAAGTGTTGTAAAAAAACTGATTTCACCATCACTTAGGGATTGGATTTATATTTTATTCATTGTTTTGTTTTACTCCTAACTCCATCTAGATCTTTCATAATCTTCTACTAAAGTTCAACAATTTTTTTAGGCCTGTGTACTGCCTAAGCTTATGAACCCTACTTTTCATTCATACCGCTTCGATTGTTTCAAAACTTCTCCAAACCTTCCAAAATAATTTTCATGATGTTATAAGGACTTCAATTCACCTCCATGTTGAATTTGGCCCTTTCATTCTGTTCAAGGGGTTGCTCCAACTCTAGGAAGGCCGGTGATAGCCCTTCCCACAACTAAATGTAACTTGCAAATGAACTCCTAAAATCACCTTGGGGATTAAATTGAATTTCCTAAATCACCTAGTGGAAATTTTTTACATGAAATAGGGGGTGAAACAACTAACAGATTTGACCTGGGGTGCATAGGAATGATAAAACATGAAAAATTCAGCACAGGGGTATAGTTGTACTCAGAAATTGTCAATTTCCCTGTTGCACATTTGCACGAAAACATAAATGTAGTATTATATTGATCATCATCCTTAACTTTGATTTGATTAAAACATGAGTATCCATCAAGCATGGAAAACCTTTCATCTCTTTCTACTTTTTATATAATTTGCTCCATACAAGGTAGAGAATAATGATTCTTTAGCAAGGCCTTATTCAAATCTCTAAAATCAACACAAAGTCTTATTTCCACATTCTTCTTCTTCACCAAGACAAAGTTTTCCACCCAACTAGATTATTTAATAGGAAAGCTTATTTTGGCCTCAATGAGTTTGGATAAATCCTTCCTCATGAGGGGATTTATCCTAGGATTAATTGACCTTTGATTTTTCCCGATCGGATTTACATTGGGATAAAGATCAAGAGAGTGTTGAATTTTTTTTGGATTAAATCCATTTAGATCCTCATAGTCCAATGAGAACACATCACTAAATTTTTGTCACAAGGAAATAAAATATTATTTCTCATTTTCATTACATACCTTTCTAATAAGAATTTCCTTGTCTTGTTCTATAATGACTAATTGACAGTCTTCTTTCCTTGATGTTGTATTCTTTTCCTTTCCTCTGAATTAATCATTGGGAATGAAATTATTCTCGAAAGTGACCAATCCCTTTGGAAATATGGTTTCATTTAGTTGAATGATTTGATCATCATAAATATTATGCAAATTAGATTGCATATTTGATGAAAATTCTACTTCATTCTGAATAAATTGGACAATTTGATCATCCCTATCAAATAATTTACAGCTAGTTTCATTGTCTGAAATGGAAGGCTTGATTACCATCTTGATATATTGAACATTTCCTTTAACTATATCTTTAGTAGGTGAGAATTGTGAGCTTTGTGATCACTATAAGTTAAGATCATCAAAATTCTCCAAAATGTCCTACACTTTTTGTTTATAAGATTTTAAAAGATTATTATTTATGGAATAGTTTCCTGTCACTTGGTGAATAACAAATTCAGTGTCCCCTAAAATCTGCAATTCCTTTATCTTACTCTTTTTAGTAATAAGGAGACCATGCACCAATGCTTGATACTCTGCTACATTGTTAGAGCATGTAAACAACAATCTATGAGAAAAGAATAACTTCTCATTGATTAGAGAAATTAGCATAACACCTGCCCTAACTGTGTTTCTGCTTCTAAAACCATCAAAGAACATTTTCCACACTCTATAATCAATATCCTTTTTTTTCTTAAGTGGTGCAGGTAAATTAGATCCTTCTTCAAGAATGTAGTAAGTACCAAGACCATTTTAAAAAAAATTCATGATAAGGATCCCATTCATATCATTTGGCCCATTCATCTAATATGAGATCAAGAATAAGAGGATGAATGGGCATCTCTTCTAAAACTGACTCTTGTTGTTTATTTTCTTGTATTATGCAATTAAATTTGAGTGGAGTAGGATCATACAACTCAATATGGAATAATATATGAGCTCATCTTGTATGGTAAATCTGGTACCGTGCCCAATTCTTAATAGCATGTGGGTCCAATCTGAAGAAAAATAGCCACCTACTTTGGTTGTGAAGTCTCTTGAAAAGAAAATTGAAACCATAGGGAGAAATTTAATCACTGATATGTCATGGGTTATAGTTAGGCTATGAAAAGCATGAAGTTTTAACTTCAAATCTTTATTCACTTATAATACAACAAAAATTGACCCATTAAGTTGTAGCACTCCTTTAGAAATAAGATTGTATTTGAGATCCAGGATATCTTTTTCTTAGACCTTATCCTTTTTTAAAAAAATTCCTTGATTGGAGGAAGATGAATGTTGAAACTCTAACATCTTCTTCTTAGACCTTGTGTTATCAACAACACTAGTTTGCGGTATGCTAGAATTGCCAATTTCTTGATTTACTGCACATAAGTTATCAGTCCCAAAAAACATGAGATTGATGTCAAAATTGACCTCTTGGAAACCTTCCTCATTAGGATTGGTTGTTTCAACTAATGGATGTTGTTGGTTGGAAGAATTTTGGACAATGAAGGCTTGAGAACACAATGCATTGGCACAAATAAGTTTATTATGTTGTTGGTTACATGGAAAACACCATTATGTTTCATGTATTACATTATTTTATAGTGGAACCAATGCCTAACTTGAGCTAGCAGTAGGAAGTGATTAGAGAGGAGAAACTATTGGTAGTGGAAGGGATGCATTATGGCCTTTCCACCCATTATTCTGCTGATTTTGTCCATATCTCTTATTAGACTATTGATTCCTATATGGATGATATCCTTGGTTAAATAGTTAATTAGGATATTTCCTTTGGTTATAATAATTCTGATAAGCTTGGGAATGTTTTTTGTCCAAGGATATGAACTTGTTGATAGATTTCTAATTAATTCATTCACGTCTTTGTCTTATTTTTGTTGGGAAAGAGAATAAGATGTAGAGGAAATGGGTTGGGAATTATGCTCAGGAATAGGAGCAATAGAAAGTTGACCATTTTGAGGCAATTCATACAAGTGCATGGGTTGTCTAGGAGCTATTTTCCCAGCTTGTATAAGAAAATTTTCATCCCTAATGGCTATTACATAGGCCCCAATAAATGTTACACCCCCATAATCTGAATCATGGCAGAAATATCAAAATTTAATGCTCTTAAATAGTAAAGAAAAACACCTTTTGGATTTGTTATTACAAGGGCTAGAATTCTCTCCCATGTATTCTAAAATGTGAAATTGAAATATGCAATGAGCTCATTGAGATCCCTCTTTATAGTTTTCAATTTCTCTAACAAGGATATGTTATCTACCTTTTCCCCAAATTGATTACAAAGGACTATCTACAGCTCATTCGAATTAGTAATTGTCCCTGCTCCAAAACTCTTGAACAGTTGCAAATCTCTTCCCTTGAATGAAGAAGCTAATAACTTAATAGCTTCATCTTATTCAACAATTTTATGAATAGTAAAAACATTGGAAATGTCTTGAATATGGTCAGTTGGAGTGGTATGATTTTTTCCAGTGAAGAAAGGGATACACTTAAGTGTAGAAGTTGGAATGCCATGCTGAGAATTAAGATAAAGAGGACTACTACTAGTAAAGTTAAAAAAATGATAGATTCAATTGTTGTGCCATTAAAATAGGTCTGAAAACTCTAGTAGATTGTAAGAAAGTCCTATTGGTAGTTCGAGTAGAAAGAGTTCTATTGTTGGAGATGGTGATTTCTGAACTGTTCTCCCCTTCTTCTCCTTCCTGGTGATAATTATAGATACTCAAAAAACTTCTTCTTCTATTGTTATAGACCTTGTCTGAATTCTTTGTTAGGATATTAATGTTTACATTATAATTTGGTATTTACCGAAAGGTAAATAATAATGATAGTTGTTAACCTTATGGTTATCATGGTAAATATTATTAATATTATATTGTTATAAATAACAATATAATATCTCATATAGTTTACTATTATATTGTACTCGAGTGTGGTTGTTGAACTAACTCACGAATATAGGAGTTTAGGAGATTTTGTAGGATTGAGTGGTTTCAGGAGATTCATTAATAATAGGAAGTCCTCTCCTATTTATATGTAATGGTGTTCGAATGAAGACATATAGATTGAATATATGAAGAAATAATATAATTATTCTATGTGTTTTGTTAGAATTTGAGGATTCTAATAAATATGGATTTAATCAACTTACATATTACATAATTTTACAATAAATATTTAAATAAAGATTACATCATAACGTAAATAACTAAAGAAATAATTACAGGAAATAAATAACAGAGGTGACACAGTATTTATAGTGGAAAACCTCAATTGGGTAAAAACCACTTTGAAAATAACATTTTACTTCAGAGAACTTATTTTACATCTAGTAAGATCACCTCCTCATTTGAAACCCTATTTACCAAGGGTAAAACCAAATCACTTGATTTGCACACCTTTGATATATTTCCCGGATATATCAAATGAGGACCTAAAGTCCTTTTTATATAAGGTGATCGGGTATGTCTACCGACCCACTTTTTCAACATAAAATAGTTGACACATAAACCTAGGTTTATAATATTTAATATTATATATATAATCATTTCATGATATTAAATATTTAACCTAAAGTATATACCTAGGTTATCATATTTAATAATATAAATATAAATATTTCACATTATTAAATATTAACCTATATATTAGTGATGGGCCCATATACATTAAGGGTTGGCCAGACCACTTAATCATTATGTTCCAACACTCCCCGTTAATGTTAAGTGGGATAAAATAACATATGTCAATAGATTACCTACCTGTGGTACACTACAAGATTTACAAAGGCTGGCATATCGGTTGAAGGAATTATAACACCTTTATTATACTCAATTTACCTTTTGGTAAAAAGGATTTGGAATCCCAAAGATCATCTCATCATCAGTGGCTAAGTATGATTTTTGAGTTTTACATGTTCTCACAGGTTCTCATAAAAGGTTATTGAACTCAAGCATATAGGAGCCTTTTAAAACCAAGGACCTCCTTAACAATATGCTTGTACTGGATGTTTACCAGTAAACTCAATACAACTAAAGAGTTTACCGAAGACCGCCTTTAAGATCTTTCTACACTTTTTTCTCAAAAAGATGTCGAGGAGGTATACATGCCCGAAGGTCTTTTTACACTTTCCTGAAAGTATTTTACAAATGCCCAAAGGTATTTTTACAAAAACCAAGTTCCATTAGGAGGTAACATTGTCGTGTAAACTCCCCCTTAATGGAAACTCTGACAATCCAAGCTTTTTATGAAATTGACAAAAATTTGCAGCACTCAGGGACTTTGTGAAGATGTCAACAACATGCTCTTCAGTCAATATGAACTTGAGATTTATCTTATCACTTTGCACCTTCTCACGGGTGAAGTGTACATGTATCTCAATGTTCTTTGTCCTATGATGTTGAACTTAATTTTTAATCAAGAGTAATACAACTCTGACCATCACATAGAAGATAAATAATTCCTTTGGCTTCCATGTGTATCTCTACCAACAGTCATTGCAGCCACATGGTTTCTTTACTTCCTCCATTGTATTTCTCTGCCTCGTTAGAAAAAATGGAGATTGTTGATTGTATTTGTTGTTCCAAGTAATGGTTCCTACACCAAAAAACTTGAACACATATCCAATATATTTTATAACACAACATCAGTATGGTTAGAATCACAAAATCCATATAAGATAACATTTTCATTCTTATTATAATGCAACCTATAATTGATTGTTCCTTTCAAATATCTAAAAATTCTTTTTGCAAGATTCCAATGATATCTAAAAAAGGTTCTTGTATAAACCTTGAAGTAATTCCTTTTGTATAGGAAATATCTGATATAGTTATAGTTAGATAAATCAAACTATCAACTAACAATGTATATAAAATAGAATCAACCTTTTTCATATATAGATTTATGATCAATATTTATTCCAAATTCCATTGAAGTAGAAAATGGTTTACAATCAATCATAAGAAACTTTTTCAATACAATGGTTGCATATTGTGTTTTGAAAAATAACAATAGAATGAAATACAATCATACAAATAACATGATGTGAGAGACCTAACTCATTTATTTCAAAGTACTACTTGAATTTCTCTTTAATCCTATGAATTAAATTAGAATTTTTACTAGACATAAGTAAATCATCAACATATATACATGTAATTATAATATGTGAGCCTTATTACTTAATGAATATATCATTGTTAGAAGAACAATTAACAAAACCTAACAGTTTAAAGAAGGAAACAATTTTCACATACCAAGCTCTAAGAGCTTGTTTTAAACCATACAAGGATTTATCAACTTACAAACATAGTTTTCTTTACAAGTTTATTAAAATCCTTTAGGTTGAAATATGTAAAGTTTTTATTTTGAATCACAATTCAAAAAATTATTTTTCTTATACATTTGGTGGATTTCCCACTTAAATTGAGCGATAATTGTAAATAAGGCCCTAACAGTACTCGTTTTAGCTACAGGAAATGTCGCAACATAATCAATACCAGGTTTATGAGTGAAATATATAGCAATAAGTCTAGCTTTATGTTTGTTAATATTACCATCAATATTATATTTTACTTTGTATATCCACATAGACCCTATAATACTTCACGACTTATGTTCATACAAGGTAATTAATGTATGGTACATATCATGGCTTCTGGTCATTTTCCTAAGGTTACTAGGATTTGAAATTTCTAACATAGATTGAGCCTAATTTAATTTCTTATCTAGGAAGATAAGAGTTTCAGAAACAATTATAGCATCAAAACATCATCATGACCATTTACTAAATCAAAATCAAAACCATCATTTAGAAGTATTTAATGAAGTAACTTCAAGATAAGAAGACAACACATGTAAACCTTTCACTAGATTATATCTATACATTTCATATAAGTTTCGATAATTAACATGTCCTAACCTTTCATGCCATAGTTTTGAATTATTTAAACTCTGAGATATAAAACAAGATGTGTAAGAGAAATCATAAAAAATATATAGATAATTTCTTTTAATTCCTTCAGGTATTATACTCTCATTACTATTTTTGATATACAAAGTATTAATTATACATGAATTCTAGTTGTGTCCATACCTTTTTCGGATGTTCGATATTACCAATGTGGAGAAGTTACTCATCGTTCACATCGCGTAAAATCATAGAAAGAGCGTCATGCATTCGTTGCAAGAATACATTCATGTTATCTACAGTTGATTGATGACCAATGGGAGCAACCTCAGATCTAGAAATAATCATCCAGAGTTTCCTCGCCATAAATTTTATTTTGACCCAAATGTTGTAGTTGGTTTCATTCAGGATTTGGGTTTTGTCAAGACAAAAATAGTTCAACGTCATTGTTTTCCTAAACCTATAAAACACACCTCATTATAATATACAATATACCACAGAGTTAGATACATATTTATCGATAAAAATAATACTTTTAATAGAATTAGATCTAAATTTTATAGATCTAAAGAAACTATTTGATCATAACTAATTTGGTCATTACATTGCATATTAATTAACCTCCCATGATCAAAATAATAATCCGCAATATAAAGGGCTTTGCATTATACTCCAGATTTATATAAAAATATTTTTGACCATATAGAAGTGAAGAAGAGACCCCTAAGAATGCATAACAATTTCAAATTTTTGAAAAAAATTAATGTAGACAAAAATCTGGCCAACTTAAATTTTACGTCTAAATGACCGTCATTTTGTCTTATGTTTGGTCTACCGTGACGGTCATTTGACCGTCAAATTTAATGAAGCCAAAAATTCTTCTGTATTTTTAAAATGTGAAATTCTAGAATTTCTTCTTTTGTATAATATTAGGGGGGTTATATTTTAACACATTATAATAACCTATTATAATTTAAAATGTAAATATATATATATATATATATATATATATATATATATATATATATATATATATATGAATGCATAATAAAAATAATAATATATAATTAATAAAAATTATAAACTATAGTTTATTGTTTTTATGTAAAAAACACATAACCCTTATTAAAGGGGGTTTAAAGGACATAGACCATGTTAAAAGAATTTTACTAGGTGCAAGTAGATTTATGAGAGCATATATTAACCTGCATATTTTACACAGGGACAAGTTATTTCACCTGACCAATGAAATAAATTGAAATCCCTATTTTCATGAACCTTGTCTCCTCCCTTCAATTACTCTTAATTTTACCCCGCACACATTTAAAACTATGGAAATATTGTAAAATATTTTATATAATTTCTCAAGTTAAAAACTTTAAAACTTTTATGTGGCTATAACTACCAATATTTTAATAAATATTTACCACAATTCATGTGGGCCACCAATAAACTAACCCCCCCCCCCACCCCCCTTTTTTAATTATCCATTTATACTTAAGAATTCCACATTTATACCTAAGATATTATCTCATTTTATTTTGCACTCCCACTCTTATATAAAAGAAAACCTTTAAATAACTTTATTTATATAGTTTTTATAAATTAATGAATGGCGCTGCCCCCTTATAATTATATGGATAATATAGATGGTTAGGAACACATGTTAGGTTTTATTTAATAATTATTAAGAGTTAAAAAGTAATCCCTTCATGGCCAAGAAATAAACACGGGCCCCATTACTAAAAAAATAAGCACTTTAGTTTTTTTTAAAACATATATAAACCAAATCTAATAAAATTTATATTTTAAATGGTTTAAAATAACCAGTACAAATTAAATAAATAAAATACATAACATTTTATCTTAATTTATTTAATTTACTTCACTTTGTTACCATGTTAGAATTTGAGGATTCTAATAAATACTGATTTAATGAACTTACATAGTACATAATTTTACAATAAATATTTAAATAAAGATTACATCATAACATAAATAAATAAATAAATACTTACAGGGAATAAATAACATAGGTGACACAATATTTATAGTGGAAAACCACAATTGGGTAAAAACCACTTTGAAAATAATAATTTACTTCAAAGAACTTATTTTACATCCTCCTTTGAAACCCTATTTACCAAGGGTAAAACCAAATCACTTGATTTGCACACCTTTGATATATTTCCTGAATATATCAAATGAGGACCTAAATTCATTTTTATATAAGGTGATCGGGTATGTCTCCCGACCCACCTTTTTAACCTAAAATGGTTGATACATAAACTTAGGTTTATAATATTTAATATTAGAAATATAATCATTTCATGATATTAAATATTTAACCTAAAGTATATACCTAGGTTAGCATATTTAATAATAGAAATATAAATATTTTATTAAATATTAACCTATATATTAGTGATGGACCCATATACATTAAGGGGGTTGGCGAGACCACTTAATCATTATGTTCTAACACGTTTTTCCTGTGTAAGTATGATCCAAAAATTATATTTGGTATCAAAGTGATGTTCACTCTCTCTCTCGCTCTCTGATGGAAGATTAAAAAAATTAGGGGTAGTGCCATACTATGTTTTCCCAACCGATGATAAAAAAATAAAAATAAATTACGTAGAAATCAATGAGTTATTTGCATCTATTGATGTTTTGTATTAAAGAATATCGTTTGTCAAAAAATATAAAGCAAGCTCACAAATTTGTAGTTGTTGGTTACATCTTAGCAATAGTTATTGATGAAGGATTAAAATTCTAGTGGCTTGTCATTCCTATTTTCGGGTTTGGGAGCTCCAAATTCCTCCTTATCTCTTGATTTTTGGCTGTGTGAAAATATAATTAAGGCTTTCAAACCAAGGATAATTTGAAATGAATTATTCAGGATGTGTACTATACAACATAATCAACTCGTAGTAGAAAATCATGGAGTATCCAAGCGGAAGGTATATTAGCTTTATACACGGCGTGGATATTTCTAGATTTATCTCGTCATTTGATTTGGAAATATTTTGTTTTATACTTTGCAATCCATTTTGCATCGAGGTCTAAATTTATCTGAAAAACTTGATCAACAATATAGCCACATAACACCCCCCATTTGGATCTCCACGCATCAACTTATACATCTCATGCATTCACACCTTCATATATTACGAGGACTTGGGAGTATTTAGATGTTTAGACCCAAACACCAGTGCATCATTTCATCTAATTCAGTCAACTCCACTCCTGCATAGTTGTTCACCCTATCCACTCTTGGCATTCAACATCCAATTATAATCATCTTGCCATCTAAAGCTCGTATATCTATATTCAAAATCTCATGAAAATACTTCCTTGTAACATTGGCATTTGAGATTTGATTCACATGTGTTTAAAGTATTCAAGAATCTTAATTGGAGCAAAGAAAATAGTGTGTGCACGCATTTCATTGAGATTCATTCCTGTCTTTGGGGGTTGTGTATATCCTCCATTCATGTTTGGTGTATATTGATTTGGATTTGGCTATTTTGAGCCAAAATTGCATGAAGATCCTTTGGATCGGAACTTCCATTGACCACATCTTCCGATCCACATTTGGTGTTAGGGAGATACCTATGCTCGGTTGGAGTTTTATTTAATTAATCCATTGATTTTCCTCACGTTTCAAAGCAAATAGGTTGGTTTTATTTAGTGTGTTTCACCCATATGGCTATTAGATTTTATTTTTTTATTTTTTTATTAATTTGTAGTAATGGTTGACCATTATTTGTTCACAAAAATAATATACATATAATTATTATATGTCAAGTATAAGGGTATAGTTATTTATTATTGTTTTCAGCAGTAAAAAAGTATTTTTTGTTGATTTTTCAACTAGTCTATTGTCTTAGACTGAAAAATCTAAGTCATCATTTTGTGTAAATATGTCATTGTAGGTTATTGTTGTAAGGGCAATTGTAAAAATTCCAAAAATGCCATTAGAGTTACAAATCGTCAAATCATTTGTCAATTTGTCAAGATTTTCAAGTCAATTGTTATTTAGTTATTGTTAAATTGAGTCATTAGTCATGTGTCGTCTTTTGTCAAAGTCCTAAAAATATAAAAAAATTGCCTCACGGATGCATTTTCGAATGTACCTGATGTCTAGAGAAATAGAGTGTTTCACATTATAGGAGGGAAGATATAATAAACATTGTGGAAACCATTTAACTTCATATCCAAATCCCACTGAGCTAAGAAACATGACACTGGAGGATGGAGGCATCAAAGGCTAGAGGTCAGAAAATAACCTCTCATAAGTGACCAATGACGTGGCTGCTTCACTGATTTGGTGGCACTTGTGTGCAATGTGAGTTTTTTTTTAGTTGTGTGCTTCAGTTTTTACAATTTGCAGTTTTCAATAAGTGGAAATTTTACATTAAGAGGGGAACATGATCAACATGATCTAATGTTCCATTTCCTATTTTTTAGTTGTATATGTGGTTATCCCTATTTTCCCAATGCAAAAGAAATTAAAGAACAGATAGCATAGTGAAAGGCAACATCATGAGTCTTGATGAGGTAAAAGAGTGAGATGTGTTCCTCTTCGTACCTAGGTTTGTGGTTAGCCTCCTGAAAAAAATTAAAGGTTGTTTAGATGTGTTCTTGCTTGATTTCCTACATTGCTAGGTTAGATGTGCTCCATAGAGTGACCAATTGATAAGTAGATGATTCATGAGTGTGTTCCCATCCTTGACAGTTTGTTGTGTTCCCGAAAGTGCATGGTCGATAAGAAGTTGATGTGTCCCTTATTCTACCTTCAGTTTAAGTGTGTGCCAAGATCATGAGCGTGCAAAGGCAGCGGGTTGCAGAGGAAGTGAGAAAGTTCTTTTATCACCACGTAAACATTAAGGGGGGGAATGTTACAATATTAATGTTTACATTATAATTTGGTATTTACCGAAAGCTAAATAATAATGATAGTTGTTAACCGTATGGTTATTATGGTAAATATTGTTAATATTATATTGTTAGAAATAACAATATAATATCTCTTATAGTTTACTATTATATTGTACGTGAGTTTAGTTGTTGAACTAACTAACGAATATAGGATTTTAGGAGATATTGTAGGATTGAGTGGTTTCAGGAGATTCCTTAATAATAGGAAGTCCTCTCCTATTTATATGTAATGGTGTTCGAATGAAGACATATAGATTGAATATATGAAGAAATAATATAATTATTCTATGCATTTTTCTTGTGCAAGTCTGATCCAAAACTTATATTCTTCTCGTGAACTTGAGGCACTATGACTACTAAAACTAGTTGATTTTATGTTGGAGTTTCCAGATGTGAAGAAATAAGCGTCCAAAAGCTAGAAATTACTGAGTCACACACCTAGAATATGTAGTAATGAAGATAAATCCTTCACTTTCCCATAGGGCATGCCAATTTTATTGGAGCTCAAATTTTCACCCGTCCTAAATTAGAATGATTTGGGGCTTTGAAGCAACATGAGAATTTCTCCAAGTTGTGAGACACAAAATGAGACAAACCTCCAGAGAAGGCTAGCTTCCTCTACCTATTCCTAATGCTAGAAATAATCTTAGAAAGGGAAATGTAGGTACCTTACACTAGCCTATAATTCCAAGTGACCAAGGAGAGAGGATGATGCATAAAATAAAAATCCTAAACTAAGGTAGGTGATAGCACTAAGAACAAGGGGTGGTGATATTCTAGTGAGTAAAAATGAGATAAAAATGAAGTAAAGTAGGGAAGACATAAGTGCCACAATCCAAAACAACATTCAAATCACCATCTTTGTGGAGTGTAACAAATTTAAATCCTACAAAAACAAAATGATATACACAATATATTTCCACATGTAAATAACGAAAAGAAACTCAATATAACACAAGCTAGGGAAGAAAGACACACAAAATATGAAATTTACTACTTAGAAGGATGTAAAATTCATTACAATGTAAAAGATAAGGCAAGAATTTCCTTATAAAGCACCAAATCTAAGTCCTATAGCTCACAAGAGTTATAGAACAATTTGGACAGAGTTCCTTTAGATTTCAAAACACCCCCCTTCAAATGAGGGTTTTTAACATTATATAGATAAGGAAACTCAAATTTACTACCACTAACTGACAACCTTCATTAAATATCTTAAAAGAGGTATGGGTAGCCTTACTATTTTGTTTTCTAATGGCACCTTGCTTGTAGGAGAAGACATGGGTGCCATACCTTATTAAACTTGTTATTGAGCTACTATGTACTGCATTCATTATTGCTTGAACTATCAATATTGGTCATGTAGTTTTTTGGTTGCATGCTTTCTTGTTGACGAATAGCTACATATTTCTTCATTCAAGGTTTTTGTTGAAAGCATTAACCTTTGTGGAGTCATTTGGTTGCATCATTCTTTCCATTATCCGATAGCACTTCATTTCCATGTTAGACGGTTGTATATTCTCTACATTACATTCCTGCTGTTGGTCGGTTATGTATTTATGCCACCATCCAATAGCACATTTTCCCACTACCGGTGAGTAGTGTCCATACCACCACCATCTGCAACATCACCTCAACCTACACCTACCTTCGAGACTGGACGGTAGCATACATTTTCTGCCACCTAGTAACATGAGTTTTGCTACCAGTCGGTAGCATCCACACATGCTACCAACACATTGAATCATGTCGTCACTTGACTGTTTGCACCATTTCCATCCCACCATATTGCTATTGGCTGGCAGTATGTAAACATGCTACTGGGTGGTAGCATCTGTGCATGCTATTGAAAGGTATTATGTAAACATGCTACTGGCTAATAGCATCATTCATGTTGTCGGTTGGTAGCATGTAAACATGCTAACAACCAATAACATCCTTAGATGTTATTGACGGAGTCCAAAATTCTGTGACTTACACAACCTACCCCAATATTTCTTTAGTTTATTTACTGGGGCTCTAATATACATAAAATCTATATTTTTTAGG
The DNA here is from genome assembly GCA_019776745.2 of Taxus chinensis. Taxonomy (NCBI): domain Eukaryota; kingdom Viridiplantae; phylum Streptophyta; class Pinopsida; order Cupressales; family Taxaceae; genus Taxus; species Taxus chinensis. The sequence continues at coordinate 168,669,758 of CM034155.1, read as the reverse complement.
TTACTCGATTTTACACGAGGTGAAAATTTGGGAAACACCTTCCATGCATCCTTGAAATCCTCATCTTGTGTGTATAACTCCTTCATGGTGTCAAATTACATGACTTTATTGCGTATTTAACTTAACAAAATAAATATTTAACTCAAGGTGTCCAGGAACATTTTTGACTTCCTACTTAGATGTTTCAACACACTCAGTAACTTTGGGGAAAATCTACCTATTTCATGTGCCTCTAGTTCATCTTTACTTGGATATTAATGAACTACAACATCTAGTGATTTTAGTATAAGAAAAATGCATTTGGAAACTCAATCTTTTCACGATATCATAAATTTTTTAGTCATATATTGAATATATCCTCTTGGCATCGTTCAACTTCTCATTAAATTATGCTATAATTTTCCCTTCCCAACTTAACAATGTGCCTAAAATTGCACTACTTGCATGGAAATATACTTGAAATACTATTTTCAAAACTCTACAACACTAATTATTGTTACACTATAATCCTCTACTTCAATTCCTAGAGATTTTTCTCTTCTTCTATCCAAATTAATTTTTGGTGATCTCCCTTCATAGTCTTTGCGATCATCATGCACACTCTACTAAAATTATAGATTAAATTCCTATATAATCTCACCAACAAATGAACACTTCATACCTCAGTTACATTCCTTGGAAACAAGCACTCTACTATTGCACACACCTTTTCCAGGTCCATCCACAATCCTTCCTAGGATATCACAAAACCTAAGTATGTAAACTCTTTGCATATGAAACTACACCTATTTATGTTCACCAAAAAATTTTCCTCCTACAAGTGCTTTATAAATTTATGTAAATGATCCAAGTGACCCTCATTTTCCTGGTAAACACCAATATAGAATCGAAATATATAGTCATAAAGATCTATAATTCATTTTTGTTTCTCCAAAATAATAGAACAATGGTACATGAATTCCACATAAACATAAGACTTCCTTATAAAGTGCAAGAATTCTACATAAATGCTAGGAAATTAATATTGTGAGCATTATATGGTTTAATAATATTTACGTGCTGGTAAATATTATTATGTGTGTAATTTAGGTTTTTTTAAAACAACATACATAATTAGCTTAGTTATTAAATGAATTGTTAAAAAAACTTATCTATTGTTAATAAGTACTTAGTGGAGCTATGTTAGGTTTCCTAGATTCTAGGGATGTAAAATCCTTCAGATAGGGAGATTTGTATGTTGTGCAATCATATGTAATGAATTGAATGATATATCATTATTCCATGAATTTTATTTTGTAAATATGATCTCATGCCGTCATTTGGTATTAGAGAGATGATGAGATCTAGAATGCAGAAATTTTTTAGTAGAAGATTCAGACATCTGCCAATTGTGCACGTGAATGATAAATTCATAAGTTGTTACATAAAAATCTGTATTTTTTCTTATCCTTATGAATTCATGAAATTTGTATTCTTCTCAATCCTGAATCTCTCTTCATAAACGATTGTTGATGTGAGTGTGGTAGTAATAAATCAACCTATTTTGGTGTTTCAAAAAACATTTCAATGAGATAAATGTGCATGCAAATCAAATGTTACATATTAGGTTGAATATTTTTGTGTTCTTTACTATGTATATCTTCCATTCATCTATTTTTCATTGGTATGGGAAGTGCATAATTATTGGATAATAATTCAATAAAATTTATTTGATCAAAAAGTTTCTACAAGTTAGTTTCTATCATTATGATCTACATTTTTTTGTATATATTTGATATGTGACAAGTACCCCTGATAGGACACATCCAACCACGTTGACAACAAATTTATCCAACTGATCTTCTATCTAGGCTATTAAATTATATTTATTCAATCATGTAACTGTACACACCTAAATTTTCATGGTGCTATATTGTTGGAATAGTTAAAATACCCGATGATGATAATTTTTTTATATTAATTGGTGTATCCAAGTCCAATTTTCTCGCTTGCATCATGTTCTTGTAGTTTATTTTACCTTGTTTATCAATTTCCTATTTTTTCTTGCTTTCCTAGTTACTTTTTCAACATTATAGCCTTAAGTTACGAAACTAGATTGATGGTTGCATAACCTTTGTTTTGCCTTGAGTGGCGGTTACGTAACTAGCATGTTAGTTGCTTAGCTTCCAATCTATGCAAACCAATGGTTTTATGTGTATTTACCCGATACTTTTCCAACATGTTCAGAACACATGTTTCTTCTTCCCAAGTTGATATCTTACACATTTCTTGATTAAATCAGCTACCTTTGGGCTTGTTAGAAGTGTTTAGAATTCGCCTCCTTAACTTACTATTATTAGTAAGTTAACTGCCCATTTCCATGGTCATTTGACACTTCTTGGTTTCCAAGTGTATTTTACCATTTCCCTACCAACTTTCTATAAAAAACTAGGATTTTCCCCCAAAGCATTGGTTGGAGTCCATTTTGAATTGGAATCACATTGTTATGTCTACCATAAATATTTCCAAGAAGCACACAAGCAAACTCATATTTGTTACCTTGTTACTCTCCTTTCCTGCATTTGAGACTAGCAATATCTTCCCGCAAACAAGTCTAGCTCCAACACCTACTACAAAATCTTCTTGCATACCAGCCAACACATACTCCCTGAACAATATTTGGATTCATCACTGTAAAGAGAAGATGAGGGGATTAAGAAAATCACAACCATCTAGTCGATACTGTCACAGTTCTACATTTCTAGGTTGGGGGTGTAATTCAATTCTTTTAAAGCTTTATTTGTTTTATTTGTAGAACTTAGATCTGTATTCATCAAATCAATAGCTTATTTTTAGAAGGTAGACTATAAGTTATAGTAGTTTTATTTCCTGTAAGTAGCTTCTTTTGAGGAATGTTTCTCAGCTCATCCCTATGGATTTTTATAGGAAAGGATGTGGAGGAAGTTCTTGTGCACATAGGATTCTTCATTTCTTTAGTATAAAATTGCCACTTAGTATCTTTCTATTCAATCATTACTTAGATCTAAATATGCACACAAGCAAATATTCTCATTGAGAGTATTCCTCCCTTCTTATTCCTATGGATTTGTAAGGGAAGTGAAGCTTGAAGGAAGCTTCTGTTTCTATGCATTTGTATTGCATTTATTTTTACATTAAAAAGCTTCTATGGAGATTCTAGTGTTTTTACCTGGGGAAGTTTCAGTGAAAGAAATTTCACTTTTGAGAAGCTTTCCATTTCTTCTCATGTGACTCTGAGGTAGAGGCATTTGAAGAAATAAATAATCCATAATTACAAATTATAAAGAATCATCCTTATTTAAATTAGATTAGGATTCAATTAATTCTGCAACAGAGGAATAACCACATTTGGCTATTCCACTTTTTATTTCATTTTATTTTAGCATATAAGTAGTTCCTGTTTAATTAGAAGACAATGTCCCTTTGTCTATGTAGCTTTTATTTATTTTATTTATGGTAAAGCTTCAAAAAATGTCAAAAACATAGATTATATTAATTAAATTTGTTTATTTTTCTTTATTCCCTTTCATCTAAAATCATTGAAAATACAAAAAACAAGTAGATTATATTTGATTTCATTATTTTAATTACACTTGCTTGCTTTCATTAATTAATTAGTTGCACATAGATTTGATTAAATTAAAAGGAGAGTAATTGTACTTTTGTTTTGATTTAGATTTGTCTTGCATCATTGGTTTAGTTAGTTTAGGAATCTAGATTTAATTAGATTAGTAATGAACAAAAGACCCCCACATTTCCATAGCAACGCTTTGGTTACCTGATCTTAACCTCAACACCCTTACCATTTCTTTGAATTTGCCTTGTTTAATTTCCGCAGATTGCTTGCTTTGTGCATATCCATATGACCATTCAGGGTCCTTGTCAACCAAGATAAAGAGTCTCGTGATCCAAGACCATACCACAACTGAACATTGACACATGTCATTGATTGACCTAAATTGACCAAGGCCTTAAGACAACTTATCTTTCAAGACCACTCCAAGTCCTGCACCTACCATCAACATACAACTGATTAGCCTTGAATGATGAGGTAGACAATGTCGAGGAGTTATGGGAAAACTAGCTTGGTAGGGACTAGAATTTTCCTTATCTCGTTGTCATCGTTCATATATTCTTGACCCTATTTGGAGAGGAATTCTTAGATGATGAAGGAAATTCTCCCCATGTTCCATAGCCAAGAAGGGTCTTATTTGGTTCTACCAACATTGACCGTGACTTACATACGTCGATCATTCTTGGTCATACCATCACCCATAAATAAGTGAGACAGGCGTTCATTTCCCTTAACGAGAAAATACCCATTTTTCCAATTGAGAACATTAGGTTGTCTTTATTTTTTGTTATCTCTTCCACCCATTCCATCCATATTCTATTTATCCATCTTATTCCCACTCCCATCCAAATCCATTCTAGATGTTGGGTACAAAACCTCAGGAGGTCATGTGTTGATTCTTACGAGTACACGTGTTTATTCTCAGGCATGAATGATTTTCCACCTATCAAAATGCCAAGTGGACATTTTTTCAATGATTTCCCCATCTATTTCATGTTAAGATCCATACATAAAGATCCTTCAAACACCATCTACTATTCTGCTTGTAAAATATGATAGAGCCACTGTATCATCTTTCCATGAAGGTTCTACAAGCGAAAGTTGAGAACTTGTCCTTATTCAGATTCTCAATAGATGCAATTCGAAGCTCTCAAATTCATCAAGTGTTGAGGTTAACTCATCTATGAATTCCTACCACTGACATGAGTTTAAGATCAATAGCTGTTGATCTCACCATAGCATGCGGAATGTTTCATAAGCATCTTGAGTAATCTGTCACACCAAAAATTTTCTCCCTTTCCCTAACTTGTTGTACCACTCATGCATATAGGAGATTTAGCCATGCCATATGGAAGTTATCAATTCCCAATTCCAATTTTAACTTCTATTCATCTCTAAAGGAATACTAATTTAAATAAATTATTTGTGTTCGCTCATATTTTGAAATTAAATTCCACTTCATTTCCATAGGAAAATGTGGATACCATGTATTTGAAGTGGAATTGTAACGTTCAATGAGTGTACTGTCTAGGTCCACTAGATTTATTATATCAATGCAGTATCTAAGTAAAGTGTTGTGCTATTGTGAGTAGTCCTAGTGTTACTAAGAGTAGTTTTATAATATGTGCTTAGTTTTCCAAATTTTTTGTCATTTGGTGCTCATAGAATACACAACTAACCAAGCATTAGATCATGATGGTAGTCAATGTTTTAAATAAGGGCTTTTTCAAAGATAGATTTCATATAGATTCATTGTCCAAGTTAAGAATCCTTGGAGATAAATTTAGGGATTAATTCTAATGAATAATATGGTCTTGTTCATGGTCGTATTATGGTATACATTAGTCTCTAACAAATCTCAGAATTTTATCCTATGTGAGTTGAAATGCATCATTGCACAAAATTATCACGTGTTCACAAAAATGGAACCAAAAATTAAAATGTTTCTAGCTTACCATCTGTACCTACCACTGCTCATGAAGATCTAATCACCATCATGAAACTGTAGAAATTATAATTACACCACCCCACACTGATCATATCAAAATAAGTTATTGGAGGACCTTATCATTCTCACTCAAGGTTGCAAGAAAATTCAATGTCACCATCATGTTTTTCTTAGACACAAACGAATGATCTTGCAACCAACAAACTAGAAGCAATTTAATGGTGTTAATTTTCCTAAAATAAATAGAAATGCCCATAAGTTACAAATACTTATGTGATTCATTTTAAGTAATGTACAGTAGTGACTTCTATAAAACTAGTTCATGCTTAATGTCATGAATAAACCATAGATTCATACATCATTGAGGGGGGGATAATATTTAATCTCAACTTCTCTCTCAATATCCATTTGTGCCTCAGTATCTCTTAGTATCTTAGTGTTTCTAGTCCCATCAGTGGTCTATCCTACATTCATTCCCTCAAGGGGGTATATATACTAGACAAAGGTATTTCCCTGAGTTAGTTGAACAAGCAACATCATAATTATCCCTTGAGTTCAGTTTACATTAGTCCTATAAAACTATCATTTTTTGTGGTTGTTAGTGAGCCACTTGATATTCCATCATTGTTGACTTTATCATGGTTATTCATATCTTACACAAACCATCCTTGTTGAGGTTACTTGGCTATCATGAAAAACCATACTTATTGGTCTCTAAGTTGAATAGTACAACCATCCTTGGAGTTAAGTTTTGGCTCTCCTGCTAAACCTTCCAAATCATGTGCACACTTGTGCGGCAAGCTTTTCAGATGAAGTTTACTTTGTACTTATCCCAATTTCACATTAAGAGTGGAATTTCTAGGAAATTAATCTTGTGAACATGTATATGGTTTATCTTATCATTCATGTAGCTAGTAAATATTATTATGTTCTGTAATTTAGCATGTGCTTCTTAAAAAACTCACATGGCCAAATCCTTACCTAGCCTCCTAATTATTTAAGGATGTGTGAAAACAACTCATGTCACTTGTTCACCACAGTGGTTAGTGAAAATTTATCTCAACATTCGTAAATTCTAGTGCATGCACTCCAAAATTGTGCCTACATGATATGGAGAGTTAGCTAAAATGTGTATGTATATCATGTTAAATAGAACATTGGGCTCAACAAAAGATCATTATTTCCTGAATATTGAGTTATGGAAATCTAGTCTCATGCCTTAAGAGTCCATTACTTTCAGAGTAAGTGACATGACTTCCATATGAAAGTTTGCTTGTACTCTAACCTACAAGATAGAGTTTATTGACATAAGTGTTAGAGTGTCAAGCGTACATAGTAGATAGAGAGTTACAACAAGTACCATTTAGTATATAACGTGAAACATATAAGAAGTGTTCATGCAATAATGAAAAATTCTAGGGAAGTGATTGTCCTAATGCCATCAAATGGCTTGAGAAATTCATAAAGAAGGAGAGACTAAGATAGCTACTCTTTTATTCAAGTGTGAGGATATTAACCTAAGTAGTGAAATGTCACATTAGAATAGGTCTAAGTGACTAGAGGAAAAAGATATTTGTACTATAAATAATCCAGCTAGATCAAGTGAAAAGTAATTTCATTTGAATAACGATTGATATTGATCTATGAATTCTAAGCTAGACAAGATGCCATGAATGCTAGGGAGGTATTTGAGCTTATGATTCCTACCATGTAGGATGGATGTCTTCAAAATTCAAGCACCTCTTACATATACCTCATTATAAGCTCGAAGGGAGTGAACCTTTTATTTTTATATATTTTTAAAAGAGCATAAAATTAATACAATCAAAGTTGTACATTTTTTTTGTTGATAGTGAGTGATTAATTCAAAGTTGAATCTAAGGGGAGAGCAAGGGGAACTCTTACCCAAGTAGGAGGACATTTCCAATATTATACTAGTTTAGTTTATTTCTTATTCTTTTTGTGGAGTGAATTGTAGAATTGTTAAATTAGATAATTTAGTTAAGGGATATTCATTTCTGTTATACATTTGATTTAATGGTTTATTTTTGTCTTTTTGAATTTTGTTATATCTTGAATTTTTATTACTTTAAACATAGAAAGTAGGGTTAATGAAAAGGTATTATTCCCTATTTCATATTTCATATGGGCTCTAGAAGTTACACAAGTTCAATAAATAATTAACTAAAGAGAAGTAAAACAATGTACCTAGTCAATTTTTGGTGCCATTTCTTGGGACCAAGAATTGATAGGTATTCGTTGAGCTAGGGTACAATTATGAGAATTAGAAGTTTCAATGTAATGACAATTCCTTACTTCCTTTAATGATTCAAGCACCTATAATATTTCCAAGAAATGGCTTCAACACTTCATTCAGCAACCTCATAAAGGTACTCAAGATATTTTTCAATCAAAATGGCATAACTAACCATTCATACAAGCCTTCCTTTGTATTGAATTTTTTTTCCAATCATCTACTTATTTTATGTAAATATGATGGTAGAAACTCATCATATAAATATTAGAAAAGTATCACACTCCAATAATATAGTCCATTAGATCATCCAATATTAGAAATGGAAATGCATACTTGATTTTTATCTTATTGATATCCCTTGAATCCACGATCATGTGGCACTCTCCTCCTTTCTTTGGTGATAGTAGTGAGGATACCATGCACAATATAAAAATTTATTTGAATAATCCTCTATCTAATAGCTCTTGCATTTGGTGTTTTAATTTTAAATTATCCTCTAGATTCATCCTATATGGTTTCGTATTTGGTAAAATTGACCCTGTTATCAAGTCAATCTGATGCATGATAATGCATACATGCGGTAATATTTGCAAGACGTCTTCTATAAGTATGTTTGTAAACTCATTCAATATAATGTGAACTTTATATATGATTTATTTAACTTTTACAATATCTTCATGCAATTCCTTAGGAACAAGCACATGAAATTCCTTTTCTTCTTTGACCTCTCATAGGAACTCTTAACCTGATACAACTAAAACCCTTGTGTATACTCCACTATGTACTTCACCATCATTATTATCTTTTAAGGGTGATAAATTGAACTTCCTTACATCCTTTTATATAAAAATAACATTCATGTGCCCATCATAAATAACATTCTTGTGATACCAAGGTCTCCCTACAGATAAATGGAAAACATCCATTAACATTACACATTGTACACCTATTCATCAAAATAGTTCCCAATCTAGAACCTGGGAATACTTTTCTCATTCACCAAGACCTAATGGCCTTTCATTAACCTCAACACATTATAGGGATTAGGATGTTTTATCCTTTTCATCCCTAACTTCTCAACCTTTTTACAGGAAACTATATTGTTCATCTTATCACTATTGATAATTAGTTTACAAAACTTACCTCTTAACTTGCATATAGTTTTAAATGATATTTTCCTTTGATTTAGATCATCTTCCATTTGCATAGTAGTCAACACAATTTTCCTCCTCAATAGATATTATCTATGTTCTAGTAATTTAAATTCTCCATGGATCCCACTAATTCTACATCACCATGCACTACATGTAAGTTCGTACTTGTTACCTCACCTTGGGCACTTGGAAACTTGTATACATAATGCCATACTTGTCCACACTTGAATCATGTTCTAGATAATCCTCTTCCCCTAATTTAAATAATTTTTCTTTTCCCTCCTAATAAATACAATTCCCCTTCCTCCCATGCACTGCCTTGTGTATATGTATGTGTACTACTACAACCTTCTTCTTGTGGATCTCTATAACCATGTGATTCCACCTCTTGAGTTCAAATTATGGTTTCTTCTTTGGTTTGTGCTGTAACTCTTGTGTGCTAAATTTTATTCCACCTTCAAGTATAACTAATAATCATACTCCATTGTTTAAATGTGCATAAGACTTAGATCCTCCTATATTCTAAATCTCAAGCCATTTGTATATCTCATGACATTATCCTTATCATCCTATGCATACCCAAATAAAATAATAATTTGGTGTAACTCCTTTATGTAGTCCTTCAATGAAATTTATGTTTTTCTTAGGTTTTGCAGTCTCATAAACAACCTCATTTTATAATTACAAGGTAAGAACCCACCTTTCATATTTTCCACCATTCTATCATAGTGATGTGAACCCAGCTGCAAGAGGTTGAAATACCTCTAAAAACACACATAAACAGATTTGCAAATAAAACCTGGAGTTTCAAAATAGCTTACTTATCATTCTGGAATTCACACCCCTCTATTACATCATTACAATTCTCCTTTTATTTCAAGACTACTCTAAAACCCTAAAATGCCAAAAACCCTAAAATGCAAAACAACTCGGATTGACCCCAAAATTTTCGTGCCAAATATGCATTCATCAATTAGGGCTCACGCGAAATTTGGACTTATTCTGACAAGCAAAACAAAAGTTATTAAAGTTCTAAGACCTAGTCAAAAGCAGAAAAAACATTCAGAGCCAATTTTAGACCACTAGATGACGGAATCCGAGCCCAAAAACGTGCCAAAATGAGCATACCCTTGCAAGAAATTTTTCCTTAGCATATTACTAATGTATATCTACCACCCTGTAAAATTTCAGGACGATCCAATGGTCGGATCAAAAGTTATGGCCTCTGCAAGTTATGCTCCCACATCATTTTGTTAAGCCATTAACAATGATGTTAAAGAAGAAACTTGAATTCAAGTGGACAACTAAGGGAAAGGAGATTTCTGAAGCCATCAAACAAGAAATATCCCAATCTCCAACTCTCATTAATCCATATTTCCCAAGGAGTTCATCCTTTATGCCTTTGGTGGTTCAAACATAATCTCTGCCATTTTCATGCAGTTAAACAAGGAAGGATCTTCGCATCCGATTTATTTCTTCAGTCAGATCTTCGAAGATTATGAGGTGAGGTAGCTATATCATTGAGAAGTAGGTCTTCACTATTATAAGGAGCTTAAATAATTTTAGAAACTTGGTTTCAAACAAAAAAATTTAGTTGCTAGTGTCACATGTTGGAGTGAAGTATTTTCTCCTTAACAAGGATTTAAATGAGAAAAGGGTTGGCTGGTTTTCCCATGTCATGGAGTATGATACAAAGATCAAGGTGAAAAAATTGGTCTATGGTAAAGGATTATGTGAGCATTTGGATTCTAATCAACATGTTGAGTTTAAAGATGAAGGAGTTCTTCTAGTACTCCAAGATGATTAAGAGAAATTTCCAAATGATGTGCCCACTCCTTGTTGGACCAAGGACATGATCAACTTCCTTTAAACATGAATATGCCCTCAGGGATTGAGAAAATTAAAAAGAATATATTTTAGACTCCAATCCATTCCATATGGTCTCATTGATTGAATTTTATTCAAGAAGGACGTGAATGGAGTTATCATGAGATGTGTTCCAGTAAATTAGATTGAGAAAGTGTTGCATGAGTTCCATGATGGAGAAGCTGGAGATCATTTTTCTCCATGAGTAATAAGCCCTCAAAATCATAAAGGCTGATTACTATTGCTTGTGATCTTTAGTGATTGTTATTCATAGATCAAGAAGTGCAAGAAATGTGCATTTTTCACAAGAAAGGAGAAGATAGCACTTCCACTCCACCCAATCTTAGTTGATCAACCATTTATGAAATGGGGATTGAATTTCATTGGGGTCAGTAATCCAATCTCAAGCCAAGGCCACAAGTGAATCCTCACAGCAATAGATTATTTCACCAAGTGGATTGAAGTAGTGGCACTCAAGGAGGAAAATGAGTCTAGTATACTAGATTTCTACAAATTAATTATAACCAGGTTTGGCGTTCCTTCCACTATTATATTAGATAATGCTTTAGCATTCCTTGACACTAAGATCTTTGAATGGGCTATTGAGAATGAGATATATTTAAGAACTTCCTCTAATTGTTACCCCCAGTGTAATGGAAACGTTGATTCCACCAACAAAACTTTGGATGAGAATAAGAGGACATGGCATACCAAGATGAAATCAGGCTTGTGGGATGATATAATCACACCAAAGAGGTCAATTGGTAGGTCTACCTACAAACTGGTCTATGCAAAATAAGCTAAGCTACCCATATCTCTTGAAGTACTAGGATTGGAGCTTATCAAGTAGCTTGAATTATTTGAATTTAAACCAATGGAAGTTATATATGTTGAAATCATGGAGTTGGGAGAGTTGAAGGGTCAAATAATGTAAACCCTGGGAAAGGATCAAGCTTTGATTAAGAATTTTTTTTGACAAGAAATCCAAAGCCATGAGCTTCTAAGAGGGAGATTTGGTTATGAAATGGGATGTTGCTAGGGAAAACCTGGGTAAGCATTCCAAGTTTTATGCTATATGGAGTGGTCCCTACAGGATCATGGGGTGAAAGAGTAAAAATGCTCTCCAACTATCTAAGTTGGATGGAGAAGAACTACAGATTCAATTCAATGGAATCCATCTCAAGCATTGTTACTAAAGTAAATTCTTTTCCTTATACATATTAGTTTAGGATTTCTAATTCCTCTAAGTCCTTGTAACACATTGTTCTATTGTTAAAGTAGGTTTCCATTCCCTAAGTTCTTTACACAGGTTCTATTTCTTCTAGTGGTCTCATTACATAGTTCAGTATGTTTCCAGGAGAGAGAATGTTGTAGCAACAAACGCAAGGTTATAACAAATAGTTCCAATTTCCAAGAAAATTAAAATGCAGAGAAACTAAAATAAGATGTAGAGGTAGTTTCAATGTTTTTCATTCTCTTGTCTCTTCAGATCAATCATATCTTGAGCTCCTAATGCCTCTTATAGAGTCATAAAATATGTTTCCAAGGGTAGCTTGGTGTGTTTCAGATGACAAGTCTCATGTCACCTTGCATCTTCCCATTTATAGTAGACAACCTCCCCTCAGTTTCTCCAAGTTTCTCTTTGGTTTTGAGAAGAAGATAAACATCATATATTTATTTCTCACTCATTGGATATTATTCAATCAGAAATATTATGAATTTATGAGCATCTTGGGTAGTTTCATAGCAACTTCAGCATTCAACGATGTCCTAGGTAGGTTCAGGGGTGAAGGATCCAAATTTCCGTTCCTTATTGTAGGAAAGAGAAGGTGAATTTAAAAGTTACAAAAATTTCCACTCACATTAAACCTTATTTGGAAGATTTTCATCATGTGAGTTGGTAAATTCAAGCAAGCAACAATCGATTCCAAGTCCAAGCATTGTTTCAAGTGTCTCAGGGATAAAATTTCAAGGTTTCATATTAGTTTCAGGTTGACTCCATGCCCAATGGAAGTTGCAAGGCTACTGATCACTTCATTTGGAAAGAATATAGCCCCATTGAGTTGCCAAATTGTTATCCAAAAGATCCCCATCAAAGGTAATTTTGATAGCTTAGATTTTATCTTGGCTTGGAATTTGATTTAACTGGAAAATTGGGAAAATTTTGGGGTAGTTGGAAGGCTTTCACCCTTTATTTCAGGTCCAATACTCAGTAAAAATTTGGTTAAAAATGGAAAAAAATGGATAAGGTTGTAGAAAAAGTATTTGTGGTGTCTTGCTCCAGTTTTCATAACTCTTGGTTTTCGGAAAAATTTAAGAAGCTAGTAAAAAAACTGAGAAAAATGTAAAAAAGGAGTTAAAGACAATGTATTGCGGCTAAATCAGCTTTTGAGGTCCCAAAGGGAACAAGTTCCATCGGGCCATTAGTTCCCTGATTCTTCAACTTTACTGACTTGCAAAGGGTTTGATCGAGTGCATTGTAGTACAAGGAAACAAGATTATTCAATCCTAGGTGATATAAGTTCCTCACACCCATGTGTTCCCTAATTTCTCAAAAAATCCATAGTCAGTGTTTTGCAGACATTGTGGACTTTGGTAAGCCAAGTGGAACAAGGGTTGGTGGGGCACAAGTTCTTTGCATTTCTACTTTTACGAATTTGACAAGGCACTTAGGATCAAAGTGTCGTGCGGGTTGGGACAAAGTGTGGAGATCTCAGGTTTTGTAGACCTAAATGGAACAAGTTTTGTGGGGATGCAAGTTCCCCATGGATCTGAAATGCCTACAAGAGAAACGGAGTGGGGTTGGGGTACTTTGAAGTGCGGTCAGATAGGTAAATTCAGGCCCAGGAAACCCACAAGGAACTAGGGTCATGGTGACATATATTCCCTACATCCCTCAAATGTCTACAAAAAAAGAAGAGGAGGAGCTCGGTGAGCTTACCAAGGTTAGGCCGTGGTGTTTGCGATTTTGGGGTAGAGGCAGTAGTTATAAGGTGGCTCGGTGGGGGGCTTGGATGGTTCTTTACGACTGGTGTGGCGAATGTTGTCATATCTGCAATACAAAAAATGATTTCATATCCATAATACAAAGGAGCAAAGGAAGGGACTGAGCCAAGTGTATTGCAGACTGTGTGATAAAATAGGGAACAAAGGCCGACAATTTGAATTTTAAGAAAAATGAGCCTCCTCGACCTGCACTGACATATCTCCTACCACACTCCACCAAATTTCATAAAAATTATATGGTTAGATTCATATTTCTAATCATTACATCATGGAATCTTAAAATCAGAAGTAGGTGGATTAGGTGGAGGAAAAACATGAAAAACTTTCCCAAATTCAAATGATCACTTCCAGGAAATTCTAGGGCATTAAATGAAGACATGGGTGAAAATTTCTTCTCCCAGAAGCAAGAGTAAATGGAAGAATGGGTTTTTTAGGGGTTCCCATAATTTTTTTCAGTTTAATTAATGCATTTTTTTTGGGTTGAAGAGGAAACTCGATCTCCTTTTCTCTTTCATCTATATATTATAAAAAGGAGCTCATTTTCTAGGAGTTAGACATCTCCATTTTTCTCCTCTCCTTCTTCACAGGTTGTTGCAGGTGTTGTGAGATTCAAACCTTCTATTTTGGATAATTTTCTAGGACTTCATGCCTCTGTATCCCATTGTAATAAATTGTGTCACATTTTGGAAGCAATAAAATCAATCTTGTGGTTATTGTTCAACTCTTGTTGGTGTTGTTGCATATTTTGACCTCTACTTTGCATCTTAAGGTATTTTGTGCATTTTAATGGTTCTTGCAAGTTCTAAACTAGTTTTTTTTCTCTAAAATGGCATTTTGAATGTGTATTAAAGACTATGATGTGATAAATATCCTCTTTATCTCAATTTTTATTCCATTTTTCATTCTTGGAGAGTGTTGAAATTACCCTTCTCTTGGTGCTATCACCTCCCTTAGTGTATGATTTCTTCATTTTCATGTTATTTCCTTCTCCCTAGTCCCTTGTAAATGATAGGATATGACTATATAGTAGATTTCCCTTCATCAGGAGTGGTTGTTGCATTTTATTAGGAAGAGGAACCAACCTACTCTAGAGAGTTACCAAAATATCATGGTCTCACACCTAGAGATAACTCCATGTTACCCAGTTACATTGTTTTCCTGGTAAACTCACATGCTTGCATAACAGAGGTCCTATGTTGTAATTTGGTGATAACAAGACATCTATAATATTTCATTTAAAAGTTCAAATTTCAGACTTCGGAGTTTCGGAGGTTTGGGTTTCAGAGTTTCAAAAATCTCAAGACAATTTTCCAGTGAACAGTGCCAATGACTTCCAAAGTGTCAATGTCTGAAGTCCTAAATTCCAAAAGTCTAAAATTTCAGATTTCAAACGTTGCAATGCATTTCAAAGTCTGAAGGAATAGAGCCAACCACCTAAAGTTAATACATAATGACACCCCAATCTTAAGATGGCCATAAATTTTGACTGGGAGCTCATATTTGCACAAGAAAGTACTTTTTGGAACTATTTCAGCGTCCTCTACCATACAAAATATTAGAGGATGGTCCAGGTTTCTCACCTACCAAAATGATGAGGTATGGGCTTCCTTTCTTCTCCAAAAATAAAAAGTACATGGAGGTATGGGGTTTGTAGTGGCACCCATCATTGTTGCAGGTGAATTCAATACATTTTAGGGTGGTTGAAGAAAGATTTTGAGTTTCTTCCCTCTCTCTCCCTTCTCCCATTCTTCATATTTTTTGTAAGGAGGGTCATTGTTCTAATGCTCGATAAAATTTTTTTGCACCCTCCTTTCTCCTCTTGTCTATAAGTGGATTTGTGGAGTTCAAACCACCCATTCAAGTTGTAATGCAAGTTTTTACCTCTTGGCCATTGTAATGCATTGTATCAAATCCTTGGAGCAATAATACAAGTTTGTGAATGAATTTGAACCCTCTCTTGTGTTCATTTCACCTTCATATATTTCACTGTAATCCTGGTTATCTTTGCATGGTGGTTGTATTACATTTTTAATGGGTCGTGTTTAATGGTTAGTGGATTCTCATCAGTGGATTGATCTATGGTTTATTTTCATCCTCCTTAATCTAGTTGTGGTTTCCATATCCATGTAAATAAAGTTTTCAAAATTCCTTTTGGTTCATCACCTCTGTTAGTTTAGGTTTAAATTCTTGGAATATTCTTAACCTTGTCTCCTTGGCAAGTTAGAGTAGATTTTATAGTATATCCTCTACCATTTGAATGTGTACATCAGAATAGAGGAATAGGAACCAACCTTCATCCGGATATATTTTTTGATTGAAAATTCCCACACTTTGGGAAAATATCCATGTTATGTAGTCAAACTGACAGCCTCAACCATCCACTTGCTAGCAATCAGGGGTTTTGTGATTTCACCTTTATAGTGATAATGTATCTTATCATATTACAAGTATTTAACATCAATGTTACTAAGGCTATTTATAATAAATGGTCATAATTATATTATAACAAGATATGTCCAATAATAAGTGAATAAACAACATGTTTAGGACACATCACCTCCTTAATATATTACCTTCATATACTAGTTTTTTCACCATTACTTAAGAACACATCTCTATAGAGTTCAACATCTATTAGTCTCAAGAAAATCATTTACATTATAGTTTTTAAATAAACTAATGCCTGCAATATAAACACTACCACTTTCCTTCACATAATAAGTATTGTCCTAAATCTAATAAAGTACAATAACTAAATAAACCAATTAGTTCACATTAGTAGACATCTTATAGGAAAAGTGATATTTTAAAATCTATGTTTCCTCAACCACTTGGATTAGTGATGATATGTTTTAAGTATTTTTTTAAACCTATTGAAGGTCTAAATGTATGGGTGATGTTAGTGATTCCAATATTGGTGAAGTGTATTATCCTATGAATCAAGTATCGGCTCTTACTTTTTATCCCATGTGTTGGTTTGTGGTCCCTACTCAATGGTAATCTTTAATATTTGATAATTTGTAATATTTGATATTTGGTAACTATGGTAGCAAAATAATACCTATAATAAATATAATATTAATGTGTGTGCATGTATGTATGCATGTCTATTTGTGTGTGTGTGTGTGTGTGCGCACACACACACACATGTGCGTGCGTGTTTGTATAACATGTACACACACATCCTTGAATGATGTAAGAAATTATTTTAACTATTATTGAATCTTAAAAGTACAAAAAAAATTATGTATTTGAAAAAATAAAAATTGTGACATGTGTATGGTTTGATTGGCTAGCTTATTGCTTTATACATGTTGTTTATTGAATTGGTTTGATAGATAACATATCTTTTCTATATACTCTTTACAGACATGTGTTTAAGAGATATATTGATCTTGATGCAGGACACACACATGATGACACAAAATGAAAAATGTTAGTTTGGTTCCTTCCCATTAATACTACTCTTTGGGGGCATCTTCCACAATATACAAGTGATTTTTGATTCATTACAATTAATTTACAATCCCTCATCATGATTGATTATATACATAGTGTTTATGTTATATTTTGAGCTAACAATATTAACACATGTGTTTTGTGCAACGTTAACCTATCTTGTTATTTCTATTTTTATTATCCCTATTTTATATACTTGTTTTATAAAATATTGTCACCACTTGCTTATACAAATTATTTCCATGTTTGACTATTTCATTATTAGCCTCCTTTCTTATGATTGATTATTGTTTGTTTATTAAAATTCTATGATTTTTTTACTATATATACCCTGAGTGCCTTGATTATCTTGTGACACTGTAGGTGTCCCATGTTTGTGGCTCTATTCCTATCTTATGTGTATGCACTTATTTCTATGTATGTTGCCCACATTGCCTTCTATTGTGATTGTCTTGTAACACCATAGGTGTCCTATATTTGTGGCTCTATTCCTCCATGTGTCTATGTTTATGTCTTTATACTAGTGATTACTTGTCTTTACACCATTGTTTATACTTCTATACAATTACTACTTTGGTTTATGACAAGATTGATTTCTACTCCGATGTTTATATATTATTAATACTATGGTTTATGACATGATTTATTTCTACACTAATATTTTTCTACCATTATTACTCTATTTTATAACACAATTGGTTTTACTTTGATGTTTCTATACTATTACTACTCTATATTATGACATGATAGACACTTCTTATATTGATTTTATTACTTCTTAAACATATATTATTTCTTGTGCATGTTAATTTCTCTATGTGCCATGGTTTCCACCACGCACCACCCCTTTTTTAGCTAGAGGTTTCCAATGGTGGACACCATTTCATCCTTTTATGTGATCCTACACAAATTATCATATTTATTACACATGGGTACACATTTATTATTTTTATGTTGCACACTCAAATGATTTATCACATGTACCTCAATAGAGGAGCCATTCATCGAGATATATTCTACATCTATAGACAAATTATAGACATAGGAGCATGTTATTATAGGGCCCACATCCTTAGAAAACGGTACATATACTAGAAATTGGTAGAATTTAATACATGTCAAAACCATATAATACAATGAAGATTGTGGTATGATCTTGACCTCAGTGGAAATTTTGAGATAGGGAGAATATTCTCATTAATTTGTAGTCTTCTTTAATTCTATCAAAAATTTTAGACACAAATTACTCAACTCAGAACATGATACATGGGGCGTGAGTATTTTATTTCTTCTCCTCTACACTACTTAGACACAATTGTAAGAACATGGTTTAGGGGCATGGGCCTTCTCCTATATGATATTCCAATTCCATACAATCATTTACAATAATACAACACATTATGGGGACATGGTATATCAAGCCTTATATATACTTTGACTTATAGTTTAGTTTCTATCATAAAAATTACACTCTATGTTACAAGTTTCATCATGGACGGTGCCAACACCAACAAATTACAAAAAAACTATTGAGTGAATACAAAGTGTGTGTGTGTGCACTCAATTATGTTTTTCATTTAAGTATTTAATTTTCAATTACACATGTAAAGGGGGAAATCTAGACACTAAAATTTTGTAACTTGTCTTTTTGTAATGCCAAGTTTGGAATGTTCCCTTATTAAGACAAATACTCACATTCATAATCCGATCAATATATCTCTCTAGTTATTTTATAACATGCTCACATTTACACTCCATTATGTCATCAATTCAGGAAACATTATTTAATCAAAGAAATAAAGTATCCCTATACATCATGCCAAAATTTTTGGTTAGGATGTGACATACAATCCTACTTGACTTGTACAATCCTAACCTTTCACTTTCTTCAACCATGTTTTCAATTTGAATATCTTTATGGCACCATTTCATATTCCTAGGGTCACCCTTATTAGAATATTTCACCTACAGAAGGCTATATAACCAAGTCAATATTACTTTATAAATCACTTGAAATTCTTATAAGATCCTATTGCAAATATCATTCCAAAATCACTAAAGGATCTCAAAAATATTTTAAATCAATGGCACAATAATTAGATCAACCCCTACTATAGTTCTAAGGAACTCAACTAGGTCCATTTCCAAGTATATAAAGTTCCTAGAAACATGTATGAGTAATAACAAACACTCCAAGAATTTTAAGAGGGTTTCAAGGAATAAAGGGTTATCTCACGTAGATCAACAGACCACATCACACAACTATCATGTTGGGTACATTCTATATTATAAAATTGCAAGGGACACAAAGGAATCCATATGGGGTCGGATTAGATCATATACACACTTGTACAAGCACCTATGAGAACTACACGAGGCTTTCTCCCACACAAGGGCATGTAGTGTGACACTTGGATTATTTTGATTGAGTTAAACACCAAGGGTAGTACAAAATCACCACACACATGATTTCTCCTTTTGGTTTTCTAATACTTTGATGATTGTAGGTTTGTAGTGTTTCCACTTTGTTATAGGCTATTATAGGCCATTCCAATGTTGTGCGAGTAAGGCCTACACATGAGCAAGGTAATTTCTAAGCAAGTAAAGTTCATATGAAGTTTTGAATCCTAACTTCTAGCCATGATCATACAACTCCAAGTTTGGACCACATAAAATTTATGTGGTCTTTCCCTTGCTCAGTTTATAGTTCTAAAATTCACAACAAAACATCTTTAGTTTTGGATATTCCTTTTCCACGTATCCTTACATCCAAATATTCTATGTTCTAACTTATAAAACTAAGTCTTTATATATCCTTATATATTTGAGCTATTGTTTATCATTTATCAATCATTGCAAGTATTAATGCATTATTTTAGTTATGAATGGTTAATTATAAATTGATTAGATTAGAATAATCCATTTTCACAAACCCTTACATTCTATTTATTATCGTGCAATTTTGATAACATAATTTAATTAGTGTGTAAACAAAGTATGCATCTAATAAAAGGAATGATAACTAGATCATACCAAGCCAAGAACACAAATACTAATCTAACACCATGATCTATAAGATGAAAGTAATTCGCCAGAATAAATTTACATAAAACCTTTGTAAACAAATGAACAACAATATCATATATTATTATGGAACTCAATGAAATATAATGAGAATGGGCTTTGCTTATATAGGCAAGGAATAACAATCTAAGAACCAGTCAAGGTCATAGATCAAGCCATAAATCATGGAAAGAGCTAGTCATCAAAGAACTAGTTAAGTCCATAGATTTATGAGAGAACTAGACATTAAGGATCTAGTCAATACCATAGATCAAGGAAAGAACTATACCTAACAACTAGATAATATCCCCCCAATATCTAAATAAATAAAAGGAAATATCCACACACATAAGTGGGTGAGGATAAATACAATAAAGGTAAATAAATTACCTAGGTGAACATGAGCTAAGGTAAATACCTACTCTAACACCCCCCCTCAAGTGAAGTTAGAGGCTAAAATAGAAGTGAAATGTCCACAATATGAGTCCCAGAAACTAGGCCTGATGATGTACTCATGTACAATATTTCCATGAAGAAATCTCAAACCAAAAGAAGGAAAGAATCCTACTAGAAGGAAAGAGAAAGAAGAATAAGAAAGAAGATGTTCTCATGAACACCCCCAAGAACAACTTCTGAAACCCCAAGCATTCCATGTAACTCAAGGTAGTGAGGTGATGCAAAAGGCTTCATAAAGATGTCCGCAACTTGCTACTGAGTGAAAATGTAGTCCAAGCAAAGAACTCCATCCTAAATGTGGTGGCGAATGAAGTGGATGTGTATCTCAATATGCTTGGTCCGCTGGTGCTCAAATGGGTTGCGAGAAATGTGAATTCACTTGGGTTGTCACACCAAAGTACAGTTGGTGAATCCTATGGGAATCCAAACTCTGTCAATAACTATCGAAGCCAAAGAATTTGCTGACTCATTGTAACTACTACCTTGTACTCTGCCTCTAAAGATGAAAGTGAAATAACATGTTACTTTTTACACGCTTAAGTAACTAGAGAAGAACCAAAAAAAAGAGATAGCTAGAAGTGGAACGCCTATCATCAATAGAACCTACCCAATCTGAATCTATATACCTAACTGAGTAGAACCCCTAATGTAGTGTAGGCCAAAGTGGGAAGTGCCGTGTAAATAACACAAAATCCTTTTAGCAGCCTGCTAGTGACTACTATGAGGAGAATGTGTAAACCAAGACCTACTGCAAATGAATTATCAGGGTGAGTATGGGTCAACTACATGAGACTCCCAACTAATTTCCTATGCAACATAAGATCACAAAGTGGTGTGGTACATGTGGAAGTAAGAGTAACTCTAGACTGAAAAGGAGATGGACTTGGATTGTAATCAGCCATATCAAAGCACCAAAGAAGATCATGGGTGTACTTTTGCTGACTCAAATAAATCCCTAAATCTATCTAAAAAATCTACAAACCAAGGAAATAATGCAATATCCTAAGATCTGTCATTTCAAACTGTGTAGAAAGAGCCCTCTGAATACTCTAAATGTGGGAAGAAGAGCTGCCAGTAAGTAACAAATCATCAACATATAAGAAAAGTATAAAAATATCCTCACCAACATGTTGGAGATACATTGTATGATTGGAGTGGCAACGAACAAAACCAATAGATATAAGAAAAGAATCCATCTTCTCATACCAAGCCCAAGGGGCTTGTTTGAGACCGTAGAGAGACCTTCAGAGCCTACAAATAAGAGAAGAATCCTAAACAAATCCAACCGGATGCTCCATGTATATTTCCTCTTGAAGATCTCTATGTAAGAAGGAACTCTTCATGTCCATCTGGTATACGGGCCATCCTTGTGATACAGCAAGAGAAAGTACAAGGCATACAGAATCCATCTTGACAATGGGTGTAAAAGTCTCAGAGTAATCAATACCTTCAACTTGTGAAAAACCATTTGTAATAAGACAAGCCTTATACTTGTCAATGAACCCATCAGCTGTGTATTTGGTTTGGTATACCCACTTACACCTAACAATATTTCTTCCTTTAGGAAGAGATACCAAATCCCAGAGTATGATTCTTCATCAAAGAAGAATACTTAGCTGCAATCACATCATCCCACTCCTGTATCCCATGAGCCTTTGAAAAAGACTGTGGATCCTCAGAAACTTCCTGACACAAAAGTCTAGAACCTGTAGAATGTGCATGATGATGCTTAGTGGGTGGAAGATCCTCTATGAAAGGTGTTGCCTCAAAAACTATAGTACGAGCCCACTTAGGCATAGTGACAACATCAGTGGGAATAGGATCCTCAATGATATCTATAACCTCCTCATCAACCTCATCAAATAAAGGATCCTCAAGATGAGATGATGAAGAATAAGGAGACATGGAAGAAGATGAATAATCATGAGGAGAGAAGCACTCATCAAAGTAAACATGTGTTTGAAAAAGAACATCATGAGTATCAAAATCTAGAAGTTGATAAGCTCTCATGTCCTCACAATACCCTACAAAGATAAAGGGTTTGCTCTTCTTATCCAAATATTTCATTTTCTTCTTTGGCACAAAGGCCCAAACATGGCTCCCAAAGTCTCAAAAAAATGATACATCTGGTTTAGTGTTGGACCAAGCTTCCTCTAGAGTCAAATGATCAAGTGCTATGTGGGGTGTGTGATTTTGAATGTAGTTAGCACAATTAACTTTTTATGCCCAGTAGATAGGAGGTAAATCTATAGAATGCATCATACAATTAGCCATTTCATTCAAATTTCTATTCTTCCTTTCTGCTAAGCCATTTTGTTGTGGAGTATGAGGAACATAATGCTGGTGAATAATTCCTTGAGTTGCCAAAAAGTCAGAAAACTCATTGCTGAAGTACTCCCCCCATTATCAGTATGAATGTTCTTTATGCTACTAGAATATTGTTTCTCGACCAAAGCCTTGAAGACTTTGAAGTGTGAAAAAACATCACTTTTTTACTTGAGAAAATAAGCCCAAGTACGCCTCAAGAAATTATCAATAAACATAAGTGCATACTTAGCTCCATTGAAAGATGGGGTAGGAAAAACCATTAAGTTACTATGCACAAGCTCAAGTGGTGAAAAATATCTCTTAGAAAAATTCTTAGGAAAAGGATATTGGTGTTGTTTCCCTAATGCACAACCATGACAAACTCCCTCAAGACAAGAAACTCTAGAAAGACCATCTACCATACCATGAGTGCTCAACTCCTTCAAATATCTATAATTGAGATGTCCAAATCTTTCATGCTAAAGCTTACTCTCTGAATCTGCATGAGAAACCAATCTTGTCCCTATAGAAGAAGTGTCATCAAAACCCTCAAAGTGATATAGTATAGAACTATGATTAATAATACCCTGAGCAACTAGTGAATAAGGCTCCAAAAAAGTTCATACTTCTACTCCATGTGGTGTAAAAGTCACTGTTTTTCCTTGACCAGAATGACAAATTTGATATACAAAAAACAAATTTGTAGTGATGTTAGGAACATATAGTGCATCTTGGATAGTTCCATCATCAAGTTGTATATCACTTTTCCTTTAATAGAAAGAAAGGAAGAATCTCTAACCTCAATTTTGGAATTAGAACTCAAACCTAGAGAAACAAAAGACTCCTTGGAAGAAGTCATGTGATGAGATGCACCAACATCTATAACCCAACTATCTACAAGTTGTGAATAAGATATCCCAACAACATTAAGTTCCTTTCCATGCTGATTAGAAGAAGGTGGAGTAGAGATAGAAATTGTATGTTTCTTGATTGCATCCTCTAAGGCTTACATTTGTTTATAACATCTATGTTCTTCATGACCACTACCCCCCAAAAAGAGCATGAATGGTTAGACTTATTCTTGGATTTAGAATACTCCTTGGGTTTAGAGTTGTTTTATTTGGGTTTAGGAGCATTTTGAGATGGAGAAGGAGTGGATATCATTTTAATTTTTGGTTTTCCCTTGCCCTTAGGATTAGATGCAACTAATGAATTTTGAAAGGTGGAAGAATCAAGGTTAGAAATTTTGGATTTTTCACTAGTAAGTATTTCAAAAAAAAATCTAAGTTAGGTATTTTGAATGTGTCACCTAAGGCATTCATGCTAGAGAAAAAGGTAGAAGAAAATATTTGAAATGGTCCTCTCAAATTGAATAAAATCAAGTAAACACACTCTTCATATTTCTTATCTCTTCTACTCCCCTTCAATTGTGTCAACAAATGCTTGAACTTGGTAATATATTCTATAATTTTTGGAAAATCTTCAGGATTAAGAGAGGTGATCTCAATTTTAAGTTACATGGCTCTCATATGATCCAATTTACTAAATAAATCTTCAAATTTCTCCCATATTTTGAAAGGAGGGTCACATTTTTCGAAATGAAACAAAATACTATCACTTACATAAGTTCCTATCCAACCCATACACTCATCAAAATTTCACTGGTACTAAAATTTCTCATATTCTCTAGTGAACAATGGTTTCTCTGAAGAAGTTAAAGCCCATAATCCATTTAATTTTTATTTCCATTCGTTGTTTCCATGTGTGGTAATTATGTGTTGTTAATGGGTCAACATGATCTAATGCAAAAGTAGATAAAGACGCCATTATAAAAAAATCACCAAAAGAAATGCAAGAACCAAGTAATGTAATAAGACCCCCAAACAATGCAACAAGAGCCCCCTAGATATTTGGCACTTTATAATGACTACATCTTACAATATGGCACTTTATAATTATAGCTTGATTCTCAAAATAAATATTTCCAATGGAAAGAGAAAAAAAAAAGGCACTCAAATCTGAGTTACCGATTCTACTATTTTTTATGGTTACCTCTTAGACAAAATAAAATTCTCTTGCCTTCACCACACAAAAAATGGAAGGGGGCTGGAGTTAAGCACCTACTAGTAGGAATCACAAGATTTAAGCCTTCATATGACTAGGGCCTAAGGATTTCAATGGGACTACCTCTAGAAATGGTCAAGTTTATAGCTGGTCTTAAGGTTTTTCCACCTTCTGAATCCAATGGAAAACTCTATTTTATATAAAAATGAATGCAACACCTAAATAAGAACAAATCCGGAATATATGAATATACGAAAAACAAAATTGTTTGTAAAACAAAAATTACAGACGAATGTCAACAACAATATCCTTCTCTGATACCATTAAAGGAATGATATCTAGATCATACTAAACCAAGAACTCAGATGCTAATCAAACACCATGATCAATAAGATAAATGAAATTCACCAGAATTACTTTATTAAAACCTTTGGAGACAAATGAGCAGCAATATCATATATTATTATGGAACTCAATTAAATAAAATGAGAATGAGTCTTGGTTATATGGGAAAGGAATAACAATCTAAGAACCAGTCAAGGTCATAGATCAAGCCATAAATCAAGGAAAGAACTAGTCAACACCATAG
Source organism: Taxus chinensis (assembly GCA_019776745.2). Lineage (NCBI taxonomy): Eukaryota > Viridiplantae > Streptophyta > Pinopsida > Cupressales > Taxaceae > Taxus > Taxus chinensis. The sequence goes on along the minus strand of CM034155.1, from coordinate 168,643,997 downwards.
ATTTAGGAAAGAACTAGACATCAAGGATTTAGTCGATACCACAGATCAAGGAATGAACTAGTCAATACTATAGATCAAGGAAAGAACTATACCTAACAAATAGATAATATCCCCCTAATATCTAAATAAAATAAAATGAATATCCACACACATAAGTGGGTGAGGAAAAATACAATAAAGGTAAATAAAGTACCTAGGTGAATATGAGCTAAGGTAAATACCTACTCTAACAATATGGACTAAACACAATTTGTAGCAAGGTAAAAACAACTCCTTTATTACTCTAAGAGGTGGAATACGCATAAAGAATCACTTTGACCATTGCTTTCTCACCTAAAAAGACTGAATTGATCCAGAAATGTGAATAGAGAGGAAAATATTGTTTATACAATGTGTTATGAAGATTTTATAGAAGAGAGAGAAGGAAAGAACTATACCTAAAATCTAGATAATATCCCCCTAATATCCAAATAAATATCCACACACATAAGTGGGTGAAGAAAAATACAATAAAGGTAAATAAATTACCTAGGTGAATATGAGCTAAGGTAAATACCTAGTCTAATAGTATGGACTAAACACAATCTGTAGGAAGCTAAAAACAACTCCTTTATTATTCTAAGAGGTGGAATACGCATAAAGAATCACTCCGACCCTTGCTTTCTCACGTAGAAAGACTAAAATGATCCAGAAATGTGAATGAAAGAAAAATATTGTTTATACAATGTGTTATGAAGCTTTTATAGAAGATCTGGGAGAGAGAAAGAAGGAAAACAAGCATACATGCAAGTATGAGTTTAATAAAATGAAAAACATCCATGTTTTTCTTTTCTTGCTCCACTTTTATCATATTATTATAAAAATAGCTTCTCAATTTGATTTAATCAAATTATGTATTTAAATAAGACCGCACTTTCCAAAAATAAAATAAATAACTTTCCCTTTGGATCTTGGATGTGTCATTTCTCTTATTAGATCTTCTGTATGATGAGATGAGCCATCTGCATGTGTTATTCAATGCCTGGACTATTTTTCCATTTTTCTTCAAAAAAAATCTTTAATTTTACATTTATGATATTTACAAGATGAAGAGATCCACAAGACTTTTCTAGTGATACTGATTTTACCCGATTTGAAGCTCTAGATAGAAAGATATGATATTTTCAAAATTTATGGTTGTTTATAAATTTACAGGTCAGAATGAATACCTAATCGACACGTGGAGGCCTCTGATTTGTTCCTGGAATTCCCTATGCATTGTAGTTTAATATATGTTCACCTTTTCATGCATTCAAATTTAAATGGTTCCAAGGATGAGGCAGACCTCAAACTTATTAAAACTCACCTTACTCCATGGGTTTTAAGTCTTCCGGATGCAATCACTTTAAAAATTACCAGAAATTTGACACTTGTCCTACTTGACCCCTAGAGATCATGCCATTTTAAGACTCTATTTGGTTACTCTTCCTATAGACTTGTTTTGACACTCCTTGTACCATAAAACTTTTACCAATTTTGTTGATTTTGTGGCCTTGATGTCCACTAAGTGATTTTTATTTGAGTTTTAACAGAATTATGACACATGTCCATTTGGTCGGTCATTCGATCCATGCCATGTGCCCCCTCTGAATTACTTTGACCCTTCATTTTACCTCTTCTTCAGACCTGAAATATTTTTAAATCTATCTAATTCCAGGGACTTGACATCTGCAGAGCCCGAAAGCATCAACGAAATATGGAATGGTCATGTCTAGATTTGTTATTAAGCATGAGATATGTGTCGCATGTCTATATGAATTTTCTTGAGCCGTCATGACCCACCACTCCAGACCTGAGATCATTATTAAATGTGGTTTATTATGTGGGTTTGAAGTTCCAAAACTATTTACAATGAGGAATTACAAAATAGTGACACCTTTCCTATCCCTTTTGTGATATTTTAAAAATGACAATGGCTAAGTCCTCGATGGTTCTTAAATTTGACAAGAATTTTGAACATCTTGTGGAATTTTTCTCTAAAACATGCTCATTTAATTCCATTATAAGAAATTATACAAATTAATTTGGGGGAGGGTAAGCTGGGATAATAGTTAGTGACCACTAGGGGTAATTTTCCTACTAGATTGTAATAAACTAGTAGCCTTGAGGTATCCATTGGGTACGAAGTCATGAAGTAATTGATGTAGTTTTCTAGAGCTGTAAGAAAATTGTTAAAACCTTCCAAAATGAAAACACTATGCTAGAAGCACTTATTAGATAAACACAAACACACCAGAAAAGTGTATGAAGCACACAAGGAAGAAAAATACAAACAACAATGCGCATGAAGCACTTGGAGAAAATTTAACATGACATCCTAAAACAACAAAGGAAAAACATGTCTTAAATAACAGAGTTTGAGGTATATCCCATTAACTGGGATAGGTAGCTCATCACCATTCATCTTGGAGAGTTGAAAGAATTTTTTTTTGTTGTAATTTGTGATTAAATATGACCCACTCCAGAAAGAATCAAATTTGGCGTGTCTTCCAAGCTTTGTTATTTCTTTATTCCATTTGAGAAAAATGTCTCCTTCCCTGAATGTTCTTATAGTTGATTTCTTATGAAAATATGTTTTGACATGTGCTTGGTAAACTTCCTCTATTGTTATTAGTTTATTTTTTATTTATTTTAACTCTATTAGCTCTAAAAATTTGATTTCCATTGAATCTTCTTCCATCATCCCCATCTGGTTAATGATCTCTAGAGATGGTAACTCATTGGAAATAACAAACCTAGCTTCCCTACCATAAACAAACATGAAAGGAGAATTTCTAATTTATATTTTAGGAATAATCCTATCATCCCATAAAGTTGATTTCAACTTCGTATGTCATTATCTTTGATTTTATACCATAGTTATTTTGATGATTCCAAGAATATTTTTTATTATTGATTTGTCCAAACCATTTCCTTGAGGGTAGTAGTTAGATGAAGTTGAGAGATGATTTCCAAGTTTAACTTTCCATGTGCAAATTTTGGTGCTAAGGAAAGATAAAGCACTATCTAAGATGATTATCGTAGGAAATCCAAATCTTGTGACCAAAATTTCATAAAATTCTAAATCTAAAGAATCCTTTACTTCTTTCAAATCCATTGATTCTATTCATCTTGTGAATTAATATGTTGCCATATGGATCCATTTATAACCTGAACTATAAGTTTGGTTAATCATACAAATATAATCTAATCCCCATTGTATGAAAGGATGATTTACCTAAATAGGATTAAGGGGAAGAGAATATATCTTTTGTTTCTATGAACAATGACACACTTAGCACACTTCCTTACCCATGCATGAGCATATTTGAAATAGTTTTTCTAATAATAACTAGATCTCATAATATTCAAGGCTATAGATCTAGGTATAAAATGGCCACCGGATGAACCATCATGGAATTCTTTCAAAATATGCTCAATTTGATATGAATCCATGCATCTTAAAAAAATTCCATTAACATAATCTCTACACAATACACCATCAATAAGAACATAAGGAATGGACTTTAATCTTAAATACTTCCTTTTTAATTTTTCCAAACCTTATGGGCATTGTCCAATATTAAGAAAATAGATCATACCTTGATTCAAAATTTGAGGCAATGAAGGAGTAACTTTGTTTGGTTTATTTTGAAGCACTAAAATCTGATTTATATCAACATGCAAATATGAAGATAATTTTTCCCATAGTTCTCTTCCTTTAAAAATTTTAGTGACCTTAATATAAACATCATATGATACAACTTTTGTGATACAACATGCTCTCTTCTCATTCAAATATTTACTTAAAAGAAGTTCTTTGATAATTTGATGGGAAATCATCAATGAATCTTATTGGTAAATAACATGTTTGAAATTCTAGAGGCTTATAATAAATAAAAGAACTTGTTTCTTGACAAAATAATACACCTCATAATCATGAAATAATTGAATACATAAAGTAATTGGATTCTCTAATTTTTCATCATTTTTTTCGTTCAAACATAGCTGATATTTTATCAATTGCCCCAAAAGCATACATAATAAAATATCTACTAAATTATATATTGAAAAGTGTTGGATCTTGTGAAATGACATGTTTTATTGCTTCAAAAAAATTCTTTCCTTCTATTTTCCAACTAAAAACCATGTTCTTTCTGAGTATTGAGATTAGTGGCTTTACAAGATTTACAAAATATCGAATAAATATTTTGATAAAGTTAATTCTTCCCAAGAAACTTTGCAATGTCTTTTTATGATTAGGTAAAGGCAAGGATAATATTGCATTTTGGATCAATTGTGGGACATTATTTGGATATTCTATGACCAAGAAACCTACCCTCATAAAATGAAAAATACAGTATTTTTTGAATTTAGTGAAATTCCAAATTATATGCATCATTCCAAAAACATGCCTCAGGTGAATCATGCAATCTGTAACATGCTTTGAAAAATAGTTATATAATCTAAATTAAAAAAATTATTGATTAATCCTTTGGATGTTAAATCCATTTCTTGCTAAAATTTGGCCCCTACATTTGACAATCCAAATGACATCTTTCTATATGCATATGTGACCCGTTTCATGGTGAATGTTGTTTTAAAATTATTTAATTCCTCTATCAAAATATGATTGTAACAAGAATAGCCATCAAGCAATGAGAAGCATATTGAACTACTAACCCTTTACAAAATTTGTTCAAATGATGGTAGTGGGTAATGATATTTCAAAGAATCTCTGTTTAGATCTATAAAATCTACACACAATCGTATCTCTCCATTCTTCTTCCTTAAATAACCCTAATTGGCTACCCATGATGAGTGTTTGATAGGAAAAATAAAGTTATCTTTGATGAAATTTTCCAACTCTTGGTTCATCAATGGTTCAATATTAGGAATGACAGGTCTTTGCTTTTGTTTGATTGGTTTTTTAATCCAATTATATGATGTGATGAGATGAATCTTAATTAAAAACCTTTAAATCACTATAACTCCATGAAAAAACATCATCAAATTCTTAATCAAGTTGAACAAAAGAAATATTTTCATCATTATTACATAGCTTTCCCACTTTGAGTGCTTTTCATTTCTAATGTAAATTGCTTCATAATACACTTTCTTGATCATCATATTGGAATTATCACTATTGACCTGATCATCTATGTTAAAGTTATACTCAATAGTAGCCAATCCTTAAGGAATATTAATATATTTCAGCTGAATAATATGACCATCATACTACTGTTGCAATATTTATTGATTCTTGACTAAGAATTCAACTTCTTATTGCAATTAAATGACAATTTGATGATCTAATCCAGACAATTTCTAATGATATTATTATCTGGAATATAAGGTCGTACCACTATCTTGATATGTTGTAGGTCATTATCTTTCTTTATCTAATATGGGATATCAATCTAAGCACTAATGGAAGTTAAACAATATGCACATTTGTTCTTATCTATAAGAATAGAATAAACATTGAAAGCATAAAAATACTCAATTAAATCACACACCTCGTTCTTATAGGATCTCAATAGTTTTTTCTTAGTTGCATCTTTTCCCATGATTTAATTAAATACTAACTCACTGTCACCAAAATCTTGTAAATGTTTCACTCTTTTCCTTCTTTCCCACATAGGACTGTGCACAAGAGCTTCATACTTTGTTGTATTGTTGGTGCAAGTAAAATGAAATCTGAAATATGAGAAATAACTTTTATTTTTTCGGTAAATCAGCATGATCGCTCCACCTACTTCATTATTGTTTCTTGATCCATTGAAGTATAATTTCCACAAACTGACTTCTTGCTAATATGTTTTGACAAGGTTAGGAATAATAACATTTTCCTCACGCAAAAAATATGTTCAAAGGTATGATTCTTCAATTTAACCATGTGGACCAATATCATGAGTTTGAGTAGCCTATTAATCAAGTAGTAAATTAGGAATTCCCTCAAGAAGTGTGGTTGGATCTTGGTCAACGAATTGTTATTCTTCATCAATGATTATGAAATTTGAGTTAATGACACTAGGAACATAAGGCTCTATGAGATCTATTGAGATTGGTTCGAACCCTATATTAACTTTGGTGCCATATATTTTCCTAAACAACATGTGAGACTAGTATGATGATAAGTAACCTCCAAATTTCGCCATGAAATCTCAATAAAGGAACAAGGAAAAAAGAGGAGGAAGATCAATGATAAAGACATCTTGAGGAATGGAGAAGTTAGGGAATGAATGCAAGGTTAATATTAGTCCTGTAATGTGTAGTTCCCACATTTTACACACCCAAATACAACAGTAAAATACCAGGATAATTTTTTTTTGACTTACATTGCTTAATGCAAAACGCCACAAGGACTCCAAGTAGAAAAACTCAACAACATATACGACACCTACATTAGTCACCAAATCACATAGCCACATGACTATGCCATATGCCTATTTATACCACACTTTTCCAAATGAAAGAGTACTAGAAAAAACCCAACCACAAGACAAAAGACTCAAGGATTGGTGAACCCACAACACATCATTTCTTTAATTGCATCTTACCTACGATTAACATTCTAAGAACATTATTGTGTAAGGATAGTTTTCAAAAGTGGGCATCGGGTTTTCCTCTTTTTTTTAATCTACACAGATCTTAAGCTCATTCCACCTTTAATTTAAAGTTTGATCAATTTAGGTTGGCTTCCTTTATGCATCGTGGAACTTTCCATAATTTAATTGCTTATTTGGCACAATTCAAATCACAGGATATACATTACCTTGATTATCTTGTTCTTATAATTAAGAATATGCTTCTCAAACGTATTATTTAATGTTATAAAATTTACCCTTGCTACACAAGTACAACTAACGTGATGTCAAGAGGAAATATTGGGATTAAGGAAGACATAGATTTGAAATATATTTTTCCCCAAGAACATCCATCTATCACGGAATAGTTATTTCGCTACCATTATTATCATAGTTCAATAATTTGTTGAATTCCAAATTTGACTTTTATATGTATATATATATTTTTCTTGATGTTTGGTCACACCAAAGTAATTTATATTCTTTTCAACACATGAAAAAGTTTAATTAAGCTATAAGGACTCCAAAATTGACCTTAATCCTAATCTCCAATCTCATGTGCAGCATTATATGATATGCTCTTGCATCGCACTAAGGTCTCATTCTTAGCATCATCTCAAAACAAAAGAGTTATGAAAGCACCTATCTGACATCTTAAGGAAGTACATGGATAGGAGCATTATAAACTACACATGAACACAAGTGATCTGTGTTCACAAAGATCCCATATCCTAGCATTGCACGATTCCACATAAGAAATATTCTTTATTCCTTAGTTCCATAAAATGACATAACAAGGGATTAAGGGACAAGATTACACTTTCTAAGGTTCTCTATAATCAACATCTTTCAACTCAATTTCGCATGCAAGGAGTTAAATTATAGTTTTCTACCCACAAGTTAACATACAAAATCCACTAGGGTTTAGTTTAATTCCAATATGCACCTAATGATCTACGCCTCAACTATATATGATTTTAAGGCAAGCGGACATATCTATACTAAACCACCTTCAAGAAGATACTAAGATGTTATTTTGATAGAAACCAAGGTAACACCGTTTAGTCATTCCTTTGAACAAGGACTCAAAAGGTGACTTCCAAAGCGGTCTTCGCCACTCAACCTAGTGTCAGACTTGAAGAGAGGGCATTATTCTCGCAATTACCAAAACTAGAAGGAAACCGCATACTCAGGATAAAGTTGGACCATGACAATTTTAAAATATGGGTTCATGACCATGACGCTAAACATAATGACTATGACGGTAAACCCCAACTAGGGGTTTTATTTACCTAACCTAGGAGGTCTCATCGAGTGCAAAGCTTAAGTTCATTATACGGTCTTAATTTTCTTATATGGTAAAAAGTATCACACATGCAGGAAAGTTATGCATGAATATTTTATTACGGTTGAGTGTTCCCATTAAAACTCTTTATTATGTTTACAAGGTAAGAAGATAACCCAATAATTAATTTAACCCTTTTATTGAATACTGAGAAAGTACTACAAGATATTAACTTCAATTTCAATTTACTATGTATAAATCAAACCCTTTTTCCATACACAACTAAGAAACAAATTGAACCGGTGATTAGATGCACATTTCCTAAGGTATCCCTAAAACTAGCATATCATGCATATTAACAAATTTCAATTATAAATTTTCGGTAACAAGAGACTACATTAGACAGTTATTCATTTTACAATGACCTATAAAAATTACAATAATAATAATTAAATTACACATCGCCTTTTTTGTCGTCATTCTTCCATCCTGCAAAACCCATGTGAGCATGATATTAGTGATAAATCATTGGCATGGCATCCACCCTAATCAATCATAAGTATCATTTTTCAGTTTCCCATTTACATCTGACAATAATTACAATTTGCAATCGAAATAAAAAGGTCTAGAAACATGTATTCATTGCATTTCATTTTTCTTCATTTTATAACCCAGGAGAGAGAAAGAGAAGGGAAGAGAGAGAAAACACCAAAAGTTCTTTACACACAATAGTCAATAGTGTTTTAAACAGTTATTTACGTGTGTTTAAACGTTTTTAGGGTGATTTGGCAACCCTACGAGGTCTCACAGCTTTTTATTCTTACGTTTTCTCACTAGCTACAAAACATTCAAAATGGGCTCGGAGGCTAAGAAACTACTTCCAAAGGTTATCTTCTGATGAGCACGCACACCACGATTAACTGTTATTGTCCCCAGATATACCAAGAGTTCATAGCAACTGAAAAAATTGAAAAAGAGCGAACGGTTTGCGTTTGGCGGCTAGTTTTCTGGGGCCACTGGTCGTAGTTCACCCAATTGTAAAATGACAAAAGTTAGCTTGAGGGCCCAAAAAACCACATCCATAATTGATGTTTGATGGAGAAGCACGCAACGATATATCTCCTACTAGTTCCCTTATATAAGGAGAATTCATCAGAGTTGACGGGACTGAGAACTAGCAAACCATTTTCAAACGGCGACAAGTTTTCTGGAGTGACAAGACGAAATTGGTCCAGTTTGACCTCATCAAACTGCGACCGGAGGCCTACAAAATGGCTTTTCCAAACTATCCCAAAAAGTGCTCTTTCCTATATTGAATGTTCCATGCATTTGTCTAGTATAAACGCCAGAGGTTTGCGAAGACGAGACGTGATTTCTCTTTCCAGGTTTCAAATGGTGGTCCAAAATGAAAGCCAACTTTCTAGTTTTAACAACTCTCTACTGTTGTAAACCAGTGTAACAGGGCTCCTATAAGAGCATCAAAAGGATGACATATGTTCGTTTCAGTCCAAACCAAAGGTCAAGGTGACTCCTCGTATACCCAGGTACACGAATGGAACTTCACATCTCATTTCTAGAGTTATGAAGGGTACTTGGTGAGTCTCCGAAAAATGCAAAATTTAACTATTTAAAATAGGGAGAAGGTCAACTTTATCAATGGGGAGTCAAATTCGTCTGGTCGATAAAACAATATTGGAGCGATCAAGATGGGTAAGATTTTTCTAAATCATCTCGAAGTGAGGGTGATAGTTCATGGTTTAAAGTAGATGAGTTATAATGACTTCGAGAGTTACGACACGACACTTTATTGTTTTGCAATGAGTTGAAGGTACATTTAACTATATTAAAAATCTAATAAATTTAAAATTCTATTTAGTTGCAAAAGAGAACTAAAACATGATAATTATGAGAGGTAAGGGAAGAAGAACCATGCCTGGGAACGATGAGCGAAAGTCGGGGATAAGGTGCTCCAGTGCTTTTACACTCGCGATCTGTTGAGATCTCCATTGTCACATGATGTCACTAATCACATGCAAACCAGTTCATTGTGCCCCATGTCTCGTCCCGCTCCCTGACGGTATTTTCTATGTTGAACATCACACGTCTTTTCAACAAGTTGCATTTTGCGCATATCCCAAAAACACGCTTATTTTCTAAGCGCATCTGATGGGTGTTAAAAAAAAGTAAGTAGTTGCTTTACCATTTCTAAATCCATTTTTGAAAGTTTCAAAGGCCTCAACAAGCTCATCTACGAATACCTTGTAATCCATTGCATTCCATGAGACTGAAATTTCTTTGAGGCATTTTGTCGAAGATCAATGCCTTGAATACACTTCCACATTTTTCATACATATCTGCCATGACATTGCAAGAACAAAATCTTGCAAACAAACCAGATTCTATTGCTCAAATCCTACTCTAAGCTCCACGTTTTTATTTCACTCGAACTAAGCAAACACGTCCTTCACAAATGCCACAGGCTTGATGGTCCCAAACAGGTTCCAAGCAAGACCACATCCACTTTGACCGCCATTGCTATCAAACCAAGCAAACACCTTTTTACACAGCCCATTTTTTGCATATCCTATTATCATTGCATGCTAGATGACCACATATCTTTCAAGTATTCCTTCAAGATAGTTCACATGCATTATGTATGCCACGAATGGCATACACATCTGGGTACACTGAGAAGACATATTATTATTATTATTATTTCTAATGGTGCTTTGATAACATCAAAGGCGCCCATGTCTTGTTCCAAGGCTCCCATTTTGGGCACATGCTGGGAAGGATGTTGACAAAGTGTTGTGGAGTTTGGCTTTAAACCTGCCAACAGTATTTTGCTTGGAAAAGTTCCAAGGCCTAGTTTCAACAAAACCATTTTTTTGCACAGCCTAAAATCATAACACTCCATGAGACTAGCATTTCTTTGATGCATTTAATCAACTAGTTCCCACATTTTACAAATGTACTAAGGGAACTCACGACTTTGGCAACAGGCTGAACTACTGGTGGATGTAAACTATTTTTTTGGAACCTGTTTGTATGGGAAACGCAGTTTGTGCGCCTAGGAGGATGTTGGCAACCCACGACTTAAAACTAACAAAAATTCCATGAGGAGTTGTCTCGTTCTTTCATTAGGTCAACATCAGACAGCTGCCCCCAAGTCTATGACTACCACATCTGATCAGAACCCCCTCTTCTGTCCTTTCTGCGTTGATGGAAAACCCCATGCTGGAGTGTTTGGCATGCCCTAGAAGGATGCTGAAAGGCACATTCAAAGTCATGGCATTTACGTGAATAAAGGAACTTTCAACACCAACCAGCCATCTTCAACAAACATTTTTTTTATTATCCTTCCAAGGAATCCAATGCTTGAGGATAAGGCCCCATGTCCACAAATCTAACTCATCACAAAAGCCAGTAATGACAAAACCCTAACTGCATTTTTTTTTGAACTTTTTTGCTTCCTCCACTTTGCCCTAATAAAGCCCCTTTAACGGTCAAGTGTGCCCAGTTTTAATTCCTTTTTAATAATTTATTAAGGTTTTTGTGGTAGGGTGAACTAAAATTCATTATTAAACCTAAAACAAAGTAGAATGATAAATAAAATATATTTAAAGTCAATCCTTCCTACCAGCCAGGTAAAATTTTGACACAAAAGCGACTGATCATTTGATATGAGTTATATATTATTATCGGTACATTATTTTGATAATTTTATGGCAATAAATGATCCATCAATTCATTAATCCTATTAATTTTGAAGATACTTGTAAAACTCGATTGCATACATGTCTTGCAACACAAATTTTCATTTAACCGGATAACCATCTCATTACGGTATTTTGTCCACAATTTTCATTTCGACAACAAACCTCCAGGCAAGAAGGAGAGGGAAGGTGAAACCAATATTCACTGCGACATGAAGACACTACCAACAAAGGTTAATGAAAGCATATGCACAACTTCCTAGGCTTAGCAACAAGGTATCATGCCAAGGACTGGGGGAAATCAAAGTTGTGGCATTACATAATCAATATAAGAGTTTAATACATTGTCACATCAAGCTTTTCCCTTATTTAGTTGAATCTAGACAAGTTTATCAATTTTACAAGTTCGTTGGACATAACTAAATTTAAGGGATCATAGAAAAGAAGGTTAATAATTATAGTTTTTTTTTAACCTATTGATCAATGAAACCTAGAAGGGAGGTGGCATGAAACTATTTTGCACAAGAAATCATTTGGAGTTCAAGTATTGTATAAGAATAATCACTTCTATAGGTTATTTTGATGGTATAAAAAGGAGCTAAGGTTTGAAAAGGATTCTTGCAAGATATCTTGTTATCCATGAAGATACATTAAAATAATTATGGAAAACACCAATTGACATATTAACTTTGGTTTTCTTCATATGCTCAAGGATATTAAAATATGTAGAACTAAACTTCTACTGTAATTTTTTAAAAAGATTCTTGTAATGAGAGTCAATCAGTCAATAAAAAGATCTATGTACTCAATTTATTTCTTGTAACACTGACATTTTTTACCAAATCTTGTTTATCCAAATGTGGATACCCAACAACTTGTAATACTGGAGAAGGACATGTAGAATTTCCACTTGTTAGCAATTTCTTACCACTTCTTAGCATGGTTTTTCAGACCTTGTGTTCACATGTAGCAATGAAGTTAAAGTGGTTGATATCATAGTGAATGCTTTTTATGTGACATATAATCCATAAAAATGACCAAACCATTTTTCTAATTTAGCTTATAACATACTCCTCAACTACTAGTTAAACCCTTGTATGGATGGAGCCTTTCATCACATGAAGAGTAGTAGTTTTTTTCACTTTGAGTTCACTTTTTTAATACTCAATAAAGTAACAATCAAATTTTCTGGGGTATGATCTATATAACAACACAAATATGACTCATAAGAAAAATACATCAAAAGTCACTACCCCATTATATGTACAAAGGAAAATATTAGTTCTTTCATCACAAAAATATTTTCACTTTAAATGTATGGGTTTACCATCTAGTTAAACCGTTTGGGTTCTCCAAACAATTTTTATATAAAAAGAGGTCTATTATGAGAGATTGGGAATAGGATTGTAAGGTCTCAACTTCATCATCTTCAAATAGAGATTCAATTCAACTGATTTGTGACTCCAACCTATACTATTTGCCAATAATTTTTTCACATACACTTGTAATTTCATTTCCATTAGATGTAGAGATACACTATTAGGATCAAAGGCATCAAGTGTTGGAATTGGACCTCTCAGGTACTTAAAGATATTACTGGGTAGGAATCTCTTGAAATATGGGCATAAGAGGCCTTGGAGATATATTACCTACCTACATGTTAAGAATACTTCACAAATAATTTCCTATGTCATAAGCATCAAGGAGTACCCATTAATGTATCATCACTGAAATTACATAATTGAAAACTTTTTATAGTATTGAAAAAATACAATAAGAGAACCTTATCAATTGGTAGATTATGACCCCAAGTACCTTTCAAATCTGTAGTTCAAAACTAGTCTTATAAGAGATCATTGGAGCTCTCTTGTTAGTTTAGTCAATTGTTCCAATAATGTGACTTGACCAGTGATTTGATTTAGCCATTACAAAGTGAAATTCCAAAATATTTGAGTTAGATGATCCCATTAAATTGATAGGATTGATACAAGCACTCTACATCATTGCTAATGTTCCATTCCACTCTTGAAGGAAAATTAATAAAATGATTCCAAAATCATGCTTATGATAATATGACATAACCAATTGAATGATATTGGACTATTTGACATGTTCAATCCAGACCAACCTGAATGTTCATTGAAGTAAAATATGACATTCTCCTAAGGAAGAGAAGAACACATCCAAACTACATGGAGCATTGAAACTAAAATCTATTCATGTCTAAGTCATCACTGATATAAATATGAACCTATTTATAGATCTCTATGCATCAATAGATTCAGCCACCCACTTCATAGTATAAATTAAATTTTGATGGATCTTTAAAAGGTACCCCAACATCTTGAAGCTTCAAGAGGAGGTTGATCAAATCAATAGTATTGACTTTATATTGCTATTTATGCACTTTGCTAGAAATTTAAGCAAAGTCAACCATTGACAAAATACTGAAAACAGGGAAACAATTCTTTTTGGGGTTCTAAAGCTTGCATGATATTGTAATATTGGCATGTTTTACATTGAAGGGGATTTTTTTAGAACTTGGCCTCATGAAATCTATCAAAATAATTTCAACCCCCATTAGGGAAATCTTTTGTATTTTATTTCCTGAATCCATTGAGACTTGTAAATTTCAAGACTCATACCCTTCCACACAAGTAATGGTATGTTGAGATCAGTTTGGCCAATTTGGGAGTTAGAAAGAAATTGTAAAACATTTAGCAGTGAATTCTCCCGGCTTTGATGGTACTTAGAATTGACATCATAAGACCTGCATCATCCATATTCTGACAAACAATAGATTAAAAAATCTACCTCTGCCATTGGAGGATGTGATTTTTAAATCCGCATATTAGTTGTTTGTGATCCTAATTTTTTAAAATTTCACTCCATATGGGTTTCCACAACATGTGATGGCGGTTTAAAGGCAGATATTGGCTTCAAATTCTCAAAACTGTGTACCATTTCCCATGCAAAGGGGTGTCTAATGGGGGGGCCTTCTTGGAAATTTCTATAAAATTCATGACCCATTTTGGATATATCTGAAAAAATATTTTGGAAGTATTTACAAATGGGGGAATTTTAAACCTCATAGAAAGAATGTAGAGTCATGATCAGTATATCTCGATGTAATATGCAAATGGATGGAAGAAATGAATAGTTGAGTATGGAGATATCAGTGTAAAAAATACTAAAGAGCTCATTGCTCAAGTCACGGGTTTGAGTTTGGAGGGGGAAAAATTCCTCATCAAGCGGGTAGATAGGAATGTTGAAGTAAATAAATTTCTTAAAGAAGGTGAAAACCTTGAATTTGTCATGATTGGCATTAAAGTGTCTTCTATCCCAGAGCCTTTTGCTGAAATCTCACGCATGATGGTCAGGTATGTTACTCTTGAGGCAAGATAGGTAACCATCTCTTAATCCTTTTAGAAGGGACTTAACTATGAATTTCCCACACTACCTATTGAACTCTTTGGAACGTTCTATTCTTGAGGTCCTAAACCATACTCGTGTTGTACCCCTTCATTAAGGCTTTATTTTGTTGATTCACCATCATTGTCTATCTCTTTCTCTCTTGTTTCCTATGGCCCGTGTTGACCCCCATCTTCTAGTCATTAAAGACCTTGTTGTGGCTTCCACTAGATGAAAAACAAGGTTTAAGAATACCCATTATCCAATGCTTCCTTCTTAAAGGGTTGTTTACAGTAATAAGGAGATAGACTTGGCTAAAAACCTAATCCAAAGAGAGAGTGTTACTATTTGGTCTCATCCTTAGTTTTTCTTGCATTAGTTATCCTTGTCCTCCTAAGTCTCTTGCATATCACATTCATGAATTCTTGCTTATATTCCACCATTTTGCACCTTTTCCATCCTCTTTTAT
The DNA here is from genome assembly GCA_019776745.2 of Taxus chinensis. Classification (NCBI taxonomy): domain Eukaryota; kingdom Viridiplantae; phylum Streptophyta; class Pinopsida; order Cupressales; family Taxaceae; genus Taxus; species Taxus chinensis. The sequence continues at coordinate 168,628,508 of CM034155.1, read as the reverse complement.
GACCCATGACATATTATTCTTACTTTTCATATCACATTATGTTGTTTTTAACATCCTTGACGATGGAATAGCCTATGGAAAATTGTGTTGGTGTTATATTTTCTCACATCTGACACCATCACATGAGGGTGATGGCATCCTATATATACCCTCACCTCATTTTACATTCATAAAGAATAAGAAGCTAATACATATGAACTACCATTTTATATGCTCTTTTGCACCATCTTTGCATTTTCTCACTCTACTTTTGGTTCATATTTCGTTTTAATCTAAATCACATTAGTAAACTCTTCTTCTTAGATGATTGCTTGCATTATTGGGTCATCATATCGATTCACTTAATCCATTTAATATCGATTCTCTCTTTGACAGGAATGGTCTTCACCAAATCCACCTAATATTGATTTTCTCTCTGAGTGTTGTTTATTAGTGGAGATAGATGCATCAATGACTAGCAGAAAAGTAAAATTGAGTGCTATAACATTTATTTATCCTTTTGCATAGATATGTTCATTTCCTCTTCTTCATTTTGCTATGTTAGCTTAGTATTTTCCATTTTTAATGCTAATTAGTATAATACTCTTATCAAATATCATCTGCTTAGTTACTTTCATTTTAGTTATTACAATTTTTTCTTATTATTTATTTATACCTCTCTACACCCAACTTTTTATGACGCTCAGTGGGGTTCCACAATTTGGGGTGATCGACAACTGTACCGAAAGGAAAGAAGGAGCACCCCCTGGAAGGTGAAAAAATATTCACTGGTTTGATCATACTAGCACGGTCAACAATGTGTTAACAAAAGCATACGCACACCAGTCTCCTAGTGTGGGACTTAGTAACATGAGAGAGGAATCATGCCAAGGACTAGAGGCTGGAACATCAAACTCCTCTGCATTACATCTGTTATTTGCACTACTGCAGAGGTTCAGATCATACTATTGTCCCAATTGCAAGGAGACAGGGATAAGAACTATGTAAAAATTAGAAACTAGTCTTATAAAGGTGATAGACCAAAGGAGTTTTGAGCAATAACATGCTCATGGACATTGACACTAAATTAGAGGCTTGTAGACATCAAACATCATGCACAAGTTGATGAACTGTAGATCAAGGGTTTGAACCTATGAAGCAATGAACACATAGAAAGGAGGTGAAAGCATTCACAGAGCCTGCATTGCGATTTTCAACATGAGATTCCTTTGGACTCCAAGTGTATTGTTGCAGAATAACCTGTTACTATCCCTGGAAGGTATGATACTTTCCAAAATGACTGGTTGAAGCTAGAAAGACAGAAGCTTGCTGTGCAAAAAAAGTGTTCCACCTTTGCAACATGATCCAAATCTGGCTTATCCAGTGAATGAGTCGAGCCCAGGAGAGAGTATCCCATACATGACATATTAATGTTGGAGCCATTCTTCATATGACTCAAGGATGCATTAAAAATAGCATGTAGAACCTTGCAAACTTCATACAGTGAAATTTTTTAATAACACCTTCTTGAGAAGAATGCGAGGCATTTTGAATTAAAATTGGATCTATTGAAACGTAAGTTTTGTCCATGGGCTTGTAGTCTGAAGCATTTTTTATTACTTTTTTCCCTCCAAATGTGGAACAACAACTTGTAATACTGGAGAAGGATGAGAATTTCTTTTGTTAGCAATTTTTTCCACTTCTAGCTGGTTCCATTGATATAAAGACCTTGTGAAAATCTAAGCTTTGCCAACGAACGTTATGGTGATTTGATGTCTAGTGCAAAAATAGGCTGAATTCGGATTTATTCGGGCAAAAAGTTTGAATCTTTACCCGTTTGGTCAATTTAGGAATATTTTTCAACATCTTCCCTATGCACTGCCACTCCATGTGCCACATGGCACGTTCTTGTTATGGGTGGAGTCCCTTCCTGACCATTTTTCCTTCAGGTCGAACTATGCTAGTTTTTTTCGCCATTGGACACGTGGCAGCTCCTGATTCGCTGTGGGCCTTCTAGGGAAAAATTTCCCACCATTGAAACTCCGCTGAGCCATAACTTGAAAAATACGTGGGGTTAGGAGGAAAAATTTACCTATCTGGAAAGCTGAGAAATCAGCTCTATCCAATATTGCCATTTCCAGATTAGGTTTTGAGTGCTTGGTATTCAAAATCTTCTAGACTGTGTTACCAGTATTAGGATTCACTGTTTGTAAAGGAGTTTAGCCACAAAATGAGCAAACCGGCACATTTGAGTTCTACATTTTTTGTTGAAAAAGAGGTCTATTATGTAGATTGGGAGGATTGATAAGTAGTCTAAAACAATCCATTGGGCATGGATTCATGAGTAGTAGCTTGACAACTATCTTATTCCCAACCTCTATTAATATAATTCCCTCTGAATCCGCTTGTAATTCCATTTGACATGGAGTTAGAGCCCACACTGATTAGCCATCAAAGGCTGAGACTATGCAAGTGTTGGAATTGGAGCTATTACAGGTACTTTGTACAGAAGTGGGAGTCAGGACATGCTCCAAATAGAACATGCAGAGTGTGCATAAGCACTTCTTCTACTGGAAGCAAACCTACCTACTCTACTCTACCTGGAAGCAAAGGTGAGCTAAACGAACCCTGCAACTGGTTATGCAAAATAGCTTCCTAATTTCATATGTCATGACAGCCATGCAAATGAGTTTCCTTCCACCCATTAATTGCTGATTGGATCACTGGAAAATTAACAAGAAGCTGGTCTTCTACTCAAATTAGATAAGGTTTCAACTAAAAACAAATCCAATACAGAGTAAGCCTTACCAATTATAGTATTATACCCCAAGTACTTTGAAATCTGTAGTTAAAACTAGTCACAAAGTCATGTGGTGCTCTCTTCATAGTAGTCAATTGTTCCAATAATGATAGATGATTTGATTTATCTTAAAATTTATTGCAAAATATTTCTCTTAGATGATCCCATGTATTGATAGGATTTAGTGCAAGTACTCTATACATTGTAATGTTATTCCCTTGAAGGAAATTGATAATAATATGATTCCAAAATCATCTTGAGTTTGGAAGATGGATGATGAAAGAGAGAATGGTGGAAACTCAACCGGTTCTTCTTCATCAAAACAGTCCTCCAAATCAGACAGGTAAACTGCCTCATTGCTGTCCTGCTGCAAATGTTCAACCTCTCCCATGGCATTCTCTTGATCTGCAACTTTATCACCATGGTTTCTTTCATCCTCCAGCATTGATTTTGAGGGATCAAACTCTTCTTCAGTACTAGAACTTGAGAGAGATGAAGTAGAGAGAAGAACTGAAGGTTCTTCTATAACCTGGTTTGTGCTCAAAGCCTTTGAATCTACACTTTTCTCCCCCACAGCTGGAATGTGCTCCTCTTCTTTTGGATTTTGAGCAGCTTCTCCTTCCTCTTGCTGTCCCTCATGACTGATTTTTGCAATTTGAATTGGATCAGCATTTCCTTCAAATAGGGTGCCAACATGGACACTATATTCTGAACAAATTGATTGCTGATCTGCAACTCCTTTTTGCTCTTCTGCTGCTGCAACAAAATCAGTCCTGACCACCATTTGTTCTTTAACTCCAACCTCTTCTGAAGGTTTCATCAGCAAATGGATTTTCTTCATCCCAAATTTAAGAGCCCAACTCTTCAAAATTTGAATTTCTTCATCCTTGTTTGGCTTCTCTTTTTGTTGTCCTTCATGACTGATTTTTGTAATTTTTTGTGGTGGTGGAGGAGGTAAAACCTCTTGTTTCTTTGGAGGAGAGGGTGTTGCATTGATCTCTTGTGGAGGGGATGACTGTTTGGAAGGGAAAAGGAAAAAATAATTGAGATGAGGTGGAAGACTAGGGGGTGGAGAAATGGATTCAACACTTGGGACAGTAGATGGAGAGTTTAAAACTTGACATTGCTGAGATAAAATAGATTGGGAAAGAGGAAAAGAAAAGGCATGAGATGGTGTGCTTACCCATTGACAAGGTTGCTGAATACTCCTCTCATACACCTCTATTCCTTTAATCCACTTTTCAAGCAATGGCAGCGTTGCAATCATGAAGTCAACTTCTCTTGAGGGCTGTAATGCCTTGGGAAAAGTCCCACCCATGGACAGGGTGCTCCACAACCAATTCCAAATGCTTTCATTTGTGCTTGAGCCCTAGATTGCACCATGTTTACCTCCATCTTTTGGATTTTCTCCAACAGACCAGCATCTTTCATCTGATTTTCTTCATTGTATGCACACCCTTGCTCTTGGAAAGCTCCATAGCCAAACTGATTTTGGCATTGCTGCTCATATGGGTATGTATGCTGATTTTGAATTTGTTCAAAATGCTGATTTGGAGGATTTAAAAAACATGTTGGAGGTGGGAAACATTGCTGCTGTTGTAAATGTGAGTTCCATGATGGAAATGAAGTCATGATTGCACAACTTCATGGAATGGAAAAGAATGAAAGAGATGGAAAGAATAATGGATGGAAATGGATGAAAAACAGGTCTGCAACTTCAGAAATGGGTTCCTGATCAGATGGAGTCACCAGATGTGTTTGCAAGTGCCTCCAAATGATGAAATCTTCATAGGAACACACCAACCTGCAAAAGATGAAGTGGAAGACCTCTAAAGTCCCACCCGGCGTGCCAAAACTGTTGTTACAAATCAGTAGCACCCCCTGGATGTTGATCAGATTTCTAGTTTGATCATACTAGCATCCAGTGTGATTGCACAACATTGAAACCTCTCTCCAAGTGTGGGACTTGTAAAATGAGAGAGGAATCTCCAGATTAGAGGTTGGTTCCTCAAAATCCTCTGATTAGATCTATTATTTACATAACTGTAGAGGTTTAGATCCTAATTTTATCCTAATTTGCAAGGAGACAGGGATAAGAAATGCAAAAATTGAAACTAAACTGATAAAGGTGATACACCAAAGGAGTGGTGAGCACTTCTTACTCATGCAAATTGACACAAATTAGAAATTGTAACATAAAACATCATGCACAGGTTGATAACTGAAATCAAGGGTTTGAAATGAAGCAAACAACACATACAAAGGACTGAAAGCACTCACAGAGCCTGCATTGTGATTTTCAACATCAAAATCCTTGTATTCCAACACCAAAGAGGCAGAAAAACCTGTTACAATCCCTGGAAGGTATAATACTTTCCAAAATCAATTTTTTAAGGTGAAAACAGAAGCTTGCTGTGTAAAAAAAGTGTTCCACCTTTGAAAAATGAGCCAAATCTAGCTTTTACAGTACATGGGTTGAGCCCAGGAGAGAGAAAACATGAAAAAACATGGGAGTCATTCCCCATTGACCAAAATGCATTAAAAACAGCATGGAGGTCCTTACAAACCCATGCCCTGACATTTTTGACCATGCTGGAGAAGAATGCGACCCATTTTGCATTAAAATTGGTTGTTGAAACGCCAGTTCTGTCTATGGGCATGTACCAGAAGAATTTTTCAATTTTCTCCCTCCAAACTGAACCAAAATTCAAAATTGACCATGGAATCTTGTACAAAATTTCACCAACTTTCCATTGATATAAAGAACATGAAAATATGAGCTCTGGATCGAAAGTTATGGCAATTTGAAGTTTTAGGGCAAAAACAGGCCAAAATCAGATCGACGGGCAAAAAGTTTGAATTTTTACCTGTTTGTTCTTTGGAACATTTTTCAAATTTTCCTTGCACTCCGCCACTCCTGGTGCCACATGGCATGTTATGATTGGGCACGGGCACTTCCTGACCATTTTTTCCTTCGGGTCGCTTGGTGTTTTTTTCACCCTTGGACATATGGCAGCTCCTAATTCGCTACGGGCCTTCTAGGGAAAATTTTCCCACCAAAACTCCGCTGAGCCATAACTTGAAAAATATGTGGAATTAGGAGGAAAAATTTACCTTTTTGGAAATCTGAGAAAGATCTCTATCCAATGGTGCCATTTCTAGAAGGTTTTGAGTGCCTAGAAAACAAAATATTCTGACTGAGGCACAAGAGAAGGAAAGATGTAAAGGAGTTAGCCACAAAATGAGCAGGGGGCACATTTGGGATAACAATGACATTCAAAACCCTAGGTTAGCCTAGTGTAATGGTTACTTCCCTATAGATATGTGACCCTACTGCTCATTGCAACCCCAGTAATTCTATCCCCTTATATGTTGGTGCATGTGTGTGTGTCTTCTCCTCGTTACCTCAAATACCCTAGTTGAACAAATGAGTAAGAGTGCATGATTGATTGAGACATGAAATTTTGGCCCACATACATTCTTTGGTGAACCTGATGTGAATCCTATAGACCTTATATTTGAGCACATCTTGTTAAAAGAATCCATCCTTTAAATTTTACTTTATCTAACCATCTAAAATAAAAAAAAAATCCTAAAAGTAGGTTTACACAGACACCATCAACCCTGGGTGATTCTGTCTATTTATTTCTCCTCACATTTGAATGACTTCAGCCCCTATGAAGACCTATTTGCATGGCTAATCCTTTTTGTTGAGCCAAATTTGCTACTAGAATCCTACAATACATGTGTACTTTTCCATAGGGATGATATTATATATAGAGTTAATTTCCAGACCTATTCTTAGCCATATTATCACTCCATCATGGAGTATCTGTGCTTGGGGTCCTATGAATCTATTGTGTAAATCATTTCTAGAAATATACCATCCTATAAAGTTGGGCTTAATCTCTTCTGTATGGACTCTTGCTTCGTAGGAGCACCTAGAAAGAAGCCTTATACTCACTACAATGTCCTACCCTAATGGATGAGGAGGAAGAAATCCATAAATGATGATGCTTTTGGCCATCCTCATGAGATCCAAAAATTTCCATCTCAATTTTCCTCAATACAGGGGAGAGTCAGAAGATATGCTTAGCAAGATCATCTTCTTGAATTCATTGTCTAAAAAAAATTTGACCATAAGATTAGAAAGATGAGAAATCTCGCCGAAATAGGCTTGTATAAAAATGCTCTCCAATTCTGATTCTACCAATATTATTCTTCAACTTATTGAAAAAATGAACCCAATAATCTTCCACTACCACTCAACTCCTCCAAATGGAAGCCAATATGGCTCAATTAGTCGACTTCGCACTCCAACAAGATCTTGGGGCACCACACACCCTCCATTTCCAAATGGGCCTAATGGGATGCCTATCACTCAACCCCCCCATTCAAAACAAATGTCTTATGAGTCAGTCCAACATAGGATCCATTAACACATTATATTGCTAGTATGCACATTGGTGGCATTGTTCCATCTATCTCTTACAATGGGTCTACCGATCCCACTCTTCACATTAAGGCATTTCATACAATATTTACAAAGAATGGATCATAAATAACTCGAACACTTGCTGCTACAATACTAGCTAGAATTTTTTTTTACTGGAGATGCTTTGGATTGGTACCATAATTTTCCTCCCCAATTTTTATATTTGAGCTAGAGTCTCTAGTGACAACCATAGTAAATGAGTTCTAATATCACGATTTACTCATGACAATAGCATAATGAATGCTTTCATCAACTGTCAGCAAGATGAAAAATGAATTAGCGCAAGCCTTTCATCAAGCATTGGAAGACCCTATCCACATAGGTAGAACATAACATGCCTAATGATAGCCTCTTTTAAAAAAATTCCTGACGAGCCTTGGAGCCTCACCTTCAATACAAGGTCCAAGATTCTTTTCTCCATACTTCCCTGGAAGAGGCATTTTAACAAGCCAAAAGGTAGGAATACCTCATGATGGTAATTTGAGAATTCTCCTCCCAAGGACACAAGCTAATCAAGACAAGTCCAAATCCTTGCAAGGATGTAAGAACAATAATACAATAGATGACAAAGTCTTAGAAACTCTTCCTCTTATTGCTTCTTCAAATAGAATTATTTTTCAACATTGACCAACAAATTACTAACAATGAAGAATCAACCCCAACTATTCATCAACCATTGAGTAGGGAAGAGTTGAAGCATCAGTTACCTAAACCATTTACTGTGATTCTAGATCCTTCTTGAATTATTCCTCATTGACATGATGAGAGTAAGTTTTATTGGTGGCATGCTAATTGGGGTCACTCATATGAAAATTGTCATGCACTATGTATATAAATGCTATCAGATTTTTCTTAGGACCTTAACTTTGACTATGATGCCATCACTTGCGACTGTTTGATTGAAGCATGTCAAGTTTTTTATGACATGGCTCAAAAGAAGGATCACCATGAAGCCATCAATTAGGCGTAATGAGAAGATCAAAACATTTTCTCTAATCCTAGTGCCTAATCATGATGTTGTTGAAAATTCCTAAGAAGCAAGAGAATACTACCACTAATGTGGTTGACATGAATTACTCTCAAGAGAACATAATTACAATCAATGATGTAAAACGTGTTATCAGCTTATGTTGAGCCAAAATATCTTGTAGCACCTCCAACCTTAGGACTCATAGGATCATTTTCCCTTCCATATGCCTCAAAAATCAGGGCCCTCAAGTAAAAAATCATGCCTTCTCTAGACACTGTCATCAACCCCTGTGGAGATTATCCTACATGGCTGAGTTGTGTCTAGGGTCTAGACCTCTTGTCTACATACACCATCAACTCCTTGTGAAAATAAAAATTACAGACATCAATGTCGAATAAGAACTAAGAAAACAATCAATTTTAGAAGTCTCTTTGACCTAATTTCCAATGCTCCTTCTATGGCTCTATTTCCATGAGGAATCCCAACACTCTCACTCTACTACTCCATAGGCTAGTGATGATGAAGTGGGATCCGCTCAAAGGACTTTCCCAAATTCTTGGTCCAATCCCCTTCTTAGAACTCATGAAAATGTCACCTTACCATCATGAGTAGCTCATGACTATGATATTTGATATGAATATCCCTTTTCCTCCATCTTTGGGATAGATTACTGCATTACATAGGTCAGAAGAATGTATCCTCTGACAATGTCAGAAGTTCTCCATCCATACCGATCTCACTACAGATGCCCATTCATGCATTTATTTTCCTATAGATTCTAGGATTCTATATGAGCTCTTGATTTGTGCAGAAAATATAAGCCTCTTCATTTAATTCTAGATCAGTCATACTTGTGTTAAGTGTTCTCTCATTGATGAGGGAGTAGGCGTGTGTGTGGCCTCATTAGATTTCATCAAAGATCTCAGTTATTGTATCAATAACCTAAAATCCACACAAAATAATTAGCAAGGATACAACCACCGACATATGCCTCTGTTGGGGTGTATTTAGTTATCTATCATTGTTCCCCCTAGGATTGTCTACATCAATGTTATGATATTCAATTTTCCACTATATTATTAAATTCTCCTAGGGTGGTCTGGGACTCATTATATGTGCATCATTGATTATTTCACATGTCAATGTGTGAATTTTGATCACTAGGGAGCTATTTAAACTATTTAAGGGGAAACTAATTTTGGAAATTTTAGACACTGAGAGGGGCATGAATCAGTGTTTTTTTTAAATTTTTGAGACAATTTAGAATTTTTCAACCATCCAAAATTAAACCATCTTAACCATGATGAAGCATAAACATTAAAAAATGAGAGAAATAAAATAAAACACACATTAACATACTACTTAATGTGGCAAACCCTTCAAGGGAAAAACCCATGGAAACCAAAGAACTAACTTCGATAAGAATATTCTGAAAATGTTACAATTGGTCTCACTGTTGAGCATCCAGACAACATTGGGCTACAAATCTAAAATTTAGTTAAGATTCCACTTGACCTTTTGCAAGCCACCACTTTATTAGAAGCTATAGCTCCCAAAATTTCAACCAAGCTTCAAATTGAGCTTATGTAATTTTCCACTTACAAGGAAGCATCAACTCCCTAATTGCTAAGCCACCACTTAGTATCCTTCAAGGTTTTTGATCACTCTAAATTATTTTTCTCACACAACATATTATGACCACTAAATCATCTAATTATTCTTCTCATTTTACCTTCATTCTCATAACCTAATCAGTAGCACATCTCTATCATAAAAAACATCTTTACACACTCATTGTATTCAAGTTACTCTCCTTGAATTTTCCATTCAAGAACTCACATTCTTATGTATTAAACTTACTCCAGGTATAAAATCATGAAATATTTTATTTCTCACCTTTATCAAACTCTTTTTCATATACTTAATCTCCTTTAAAAGAGTATTCATGATCAATTCATTATCATGGTATATGTTTCTTCACTCAGCTAGCTCTTACATAAAATCTACATCAACAACTCTCTATATCTTCAACCATAATTACATGCAAAAAATGATATTTTTAACAAAAAATAAGAATAACACATATGAATCTTGCACTTCAACTTCATTATCTCTTCACCTAACTCACTTGACAATCCATACAAGGAGATGAATTGTCTTTACCCAAAAACTACCTATGAGAGTTATCATTTCATCTGACCTCTTTCAATTACATGTATAGTTTTTCAGGGCCTATAAAGGATCCTTTTGGTTCAAATGATGGTAAAATGGAAGTTATAAACCACCTAACACACTAAATTGACCTGTAACCTATCTTATAACCCCTACAATATTCTTTTTGTAATTTTCATGTTTGGTCTAACATATGTTTTTGCGAGTGAACTTACTTGTGGAATTTGAAGGAACTAACGCTAGGTGTCATTGACAATCACAAATGTTACAATACCCTTTAATATTATTTATAACATCTTCACAACCTCCTTCTTTTCCATTTTAGATTTCACACTCCATTAGAGCAAAAGGGAGTACACGAAGTGCTCAAACTTGACATCACAATATTTAATCTTGTAGAAAGGAGAGACATATGAGCTTATATGAGATCATACAATTAGGTGAATTTGATATATAAAATATATACATCAACCACAAGAGCTTTTAGGATCATCCAAATAGGGCATGAGGTAATTTTTTCACTCTTTCCTTCTAATCCATCAAAACATAGACATGGAAGTTTATGCATCAGTTATAGAGGATCTTGAATAGAGAAAAGAAATAGTCTTCAAGAACCTATTAGATCCTAGAAATGATGTTTAATATTTGTATATATTATTAAAATTTCAAAATGAGGAAAATAGTTCTTATTCACTTCATGAAGTATGTAATACAGCAAGATATATAAAGCCTTGAATGCACAATGTTACAATTTCAAGGATTTAACAAGGCTACTCACTATCTCAGTTAGGAAATGATTCAAGGGAACATTTCAAGGGATATATGGAGATTAAAAAAATATATAGTTGCAAAACTTGTTTCATCTCATACCTATTAGACCAACTTTTTATGATTTCCAAGACATAATTATGCTGGTTTTGAAGAGCTAACACTTTGTTTAGTTATTTCTTGCATATCTCAAACAAAAATTCCCTTCCAAAATAATCTGTTGCACTTATACTTCAACATGGAGGTATTCATAATGAACATATTTCTCTTGAATGGATTAAATGAGAGAAAATCTAGTTTAAATGCTTAGAGTGCAGTCCACCTTGACTTTCCTAAATAATTAGCTTATATATACTTTTTTATGAATAATATATCTTATCCAGAGTCATATATCTCGTGGAAATAATATATTACATGAACAAGATCAAATAGACCACATACTAGTCCTTGTCATGACTTGATATTCATAGAGATGTTTTGAACAAGATCACATAGAATACATATGAGTGCTCGTTCATGGATCCAAAGAAAATGTTATTATATGATCAATGTTATGAAAGAATTTACAAGACCATACATTTTCCCATTTTAGGACAAGTGATCAACAAATCTTGTTTTTCTAGAGACTGCTTAAAATGAGATTTGGACTTCAAGACCCTATTTTTCTCCATATTGAGTTTAACATGTTGAATCTGATTTTAATTTATATCCACAATAATAACAATTAAAATAATATCTTATTCACCATCTCTAACAACTTTTATGTAGGGCTTGTAAATAGAAAATCACAAGCACAAATTAGTTTCTCAGTTTTTTGTCTGGCCATATAGGACAGTTGAAGAGAAATGAAAACTAGGACTTCACCCACTTCACCAAATAAATAATGATCTCCAAAAATAAATATTAGACCTTTCTTAGATGTTCACAAACAATTTTCACATCAACGTTAGGTTTAAACACAAATACACCTTTCAAATCCTCATGAATGGTTCAATTTGATTGTCCTTAAGCAGTAGGACAAGAAGTTTGATTGAGTTCACACCACACATGTACCAAAATTTCCCAAAACTCTTCATGAAACCTAAGAATACATTATATACCATCTTTCACAATAATAAATTCATATTGGAATCTTCCAATTAGGACTGTATATCCAAATTTATTAAAGGAAGGGAAAATTCTATACAATACAATCATGCTTGAGAAAAAACAATTCCACATATTTAGATTATAGAGAGTCCTATACAACCATAAGTGGTTATATCCTCTTAACCAATTGATTTTAAGAAAAAAGATGATTTTATTCCTATCGTTTTAGACCTAAGGTTTGGTGAGGGTTTGGATAATGATGGAAAAATGAAGAGAACATTCTTGTTCCTTAACCATTTTATCTCAGGTGTTTTTGTAAAATTTCAGTCTTGGATTTCTTTTAAAAAATCCTCTTATGATTTATCTGAAGAAGGATTGTCAATTTTTTTTAGTGCTAAGAAGACATGTCACTGTTATAGCCCTTCTCTCTTTACCTAGTTTTAGTAAAACTTGAATATATTTAACAAAATTCTTCAAATTTTCATGAAATTTTACCTATAGCACTACAACTCCTTCATCTATATGCTCCATAACTTGATTACTCATAAATGGGAATCTACAATCAAGACCAATCACATTTTTCTATACTTCCACTATTAGTTCTCAAAGGTAGATGTAGTGAAAGCTTCAAATTTACCTCCAAGAGATAAGAAATTCCCTTTAGCTACTCATAAATGATCTAGGAAGTGTTCCTAGGATCCTACCATGCTTGCATAGGATATTTTATGACCTTATTTGAGGTCATACACCTCATTATGCTCTTGTTTTATGCCTAAATGGGCTAGTTCCAACTATGACTTGCAACACATGACCTAACGATCACCTTAGAAGCTCTTGTAAATCCTTGAAAATCCATTTCAGACCTATGGGACACTTGAGAAAAACACACGAAACATATACATACCTTAAGTGTGTGTTAACCTCAATGACCAATCATGTAACACCATGACACCATACTGGATCTTTAAAGAAACATCATGAAGCCACTTTCTAAAAACCAAACCTCATAGAGAAGGCACTACCAATAAACCTTCATACCCCTAACTGATCTTCACTTCACCAACACTTCTTTGTTATCAATTCCATATGAAATTATTGAAAACACCAATGCAACAGGGTTCAACAATCTCCCCCTTTGTCATCGATGGAAAAAAACTTACAAACCTTGATGGAAAATAATAATACAACACTCTCTCCCCCTTTTACATTTATTAAAAAAGGTTCACACATCCAACAACATAAAAAATGAAATTAATCATTGAAAAATTATAAGCTTACCTTAAAATTCTCCCCCTTGTATTAGACTTACTATGTTGTCAGCTATGTCTTGAATAGATGCATGGATTCTTCACCAATAATCCTCAATGATCCCCCTGAACCTATTATCTTCATGCTTAGATATCTCACTTCACCAGGCTAGAAAATAAGGTCAATTATGTGCCAATGAATCATTATATCATAGTGTTTCAAATTGGAATTATGTGTATCATAGGTACCTACAAGTGGATGATTCACGAAGGATTATTAATCACAACGATGCATACTATGTTGATATATGTGACAATATCATAGTTACATACATGTGTGTGTGTGTGTGTGTGTGTGTGTGTGTGTGTGTGTGTGTGTGTGTGTGTGTGTGTGTGTGTGTACACACACACACACACACATACATACATACGTATACATATATATTTATGTATGTATATATATACACATACATATATATACATACATACATATACATGTGTGTGTGTGTGTATACATATACATGTATGTATACATATATACACACACACACACACATGTATACATATACATATACATATACACACACACACACACACACACACATATATAGACATATATGTATATGTATGTATATGTATCTGTGTGTGTGTGTGTGTGTGTGTGTGTGTGTGTGTGTGTGTGTGTGTGTGTGTGTGTGTGTGTGTGTGTGTGTGTGTGTGTGTGTGCAAACAACATCATAAGAATACTTAGAAGTAATTAATAATCAATAAATGGTTACACAATCATCATTACGAATTGAAATGATCAAATCAACACACAAATACCAACATCAAACATACAAGTAAGAGATTAAAATTTTTGTCAATTATCTCATACATGAAGTAAATGTAATTAATTAAAAACATACATGATAGGGTTTGTATAAATGTATTAGTTAGCTATGCAAAGGGAATTTAAACTAATAACTTAATAGTTTCAAAACATGAACTAACTACAGAAAGATCATCATGTCAAGAGCTAAACAAGACTAAATACCAACATTATTCATTTAAAATTGAAATAGAATCAAACTAATATGCTAAGCTTAAATTTGAATATCTACTCTTTATATCACCAACAACACTAAGTGAATTTAGATAGATCCATGTCAATAAAAGTTGATTGTTTGATCTTCAAGGGTTTGGGAATGGAAGCTCATCAAAGTATGGCTATAAGACCATTTTGATTCTCTCCATATGACCCAAAAACTTGGATGAATGAAATACAAGAATGAGGCTATTAGCTCAAATGAAATATGCTCTAAGATAAAATGCCTATAGATTAGCTATAAGAATGCAAGGTGTAAGAAGAAAGGTAGGAGGGCCCTTTATATAGCCCAATGGATAAAAGAATCTCTGCATCCCTTTACATGTGGGATAATAGAGAGGTTGGGTTAGTTATGGATAAGCATGGTTGAAAGGAGGTCGAGTCAACCTTAGGAGAGTTTATTTTTTCCTTTAGTGACTCATGGGGTTTTAGGGGATTTATTAATTAACCAAAGTTATTAATTAATAAGTGAGAAACCTTGAAGCTTTTTAGAAAAATAATTCTAGCATGATTTAGACTATGGGAGAAATTTAATCAAATAAATGATGATTTATTGATTTAATAGAAGATAAATATAATTAATTAATAATAATTAATTAGTCTAGATAGAAAGGGAGATTAATTAATGGAAGGTCATTAATTGGCATATTTGTTGGATGGAAGAGTTAATTAATTAATGTAATGTAACTAATTAACATTAATAGTAGTGAAAATGAGCATTTATTGACGATATGTCATCAATTTTTGAGAAAGGATATAATTAGCGTGATTTAAGTATTTAAATTGCTCGAGCTAAATTATAGGTGTCTACAGGGTCAACAAAATAAACATAAATCCATCATCTATATCATATATCAAAATATCAAGTTTTATACATCATGATCAAGTAAAATATGCCAAATATAATTGGCCACTATGTATTAGGCTCATCAGATGATTCTGTATCCAAGTTCATATCTATAGCAAGGAATCTAAAATTCAACTGAATTAAGTCTATTCATGAGTGAAAATTCACTAGTCCATGCTCTCTCTCTCTCTCTCTCTCTCTCTCTCCTGATAGATAGTTAGTTGGGCCTAATGTTTGGTGTTTTCCTTCTAGATATGCATCAAATGGTACAAGAGTTCCATAATTAATGCATCAATAGGAGGTGGATTCCTATGTTTATATTTAATTTGCAACATCAAATGCACGAAATTATTCTCCACCACGTCTTACTCAATAAACTCATAAATATAATTTGTGGTTTCTCTTCCAACACGATAAAATAAAGAACAAAATTACCCCACATCTTTAGTCACTTTCTTTAGCCACTCTCCCTCCTTGATCTCACCAAAATTTTGAGTAAGATAATGATTTTCAATTATGGAAGTCCAAAAATGAGTAACTATAAAAAATGAATAAAACCACAACATTGATAAGTTACACACACACACACACACGCACACACACACACACACACACACACACACACACACACACACACACACATCAAATATGAATACTAACAAGTGAAATGAACATTGATAAGTAATATTAATAAAAAAATTGAAGCAGAGAAAATAAAATCTTGTTAATATATTCAATCAATAAAAGAGATTCCCATAACAATATCACTTAGCTCTGCAAAAGAGGATCCCATAAACAAGACTATAAAGGCATAAAACTTACAAAAATTAAAAATAACAACATGAATGGGATCGTTATAATTATACCCTACTCATTAAACTCCAAGAAATGTCAATACAAGCATCAAACCCATCTAAGTTCATAAAATTCTTCCTTTTCTTACCTCTCACGAACCTTACCAGCTTCTTGCTTCACAAGTTCTAGGCACCAACTAGAAATTATTGTCTTGTAGCCTCTTGTACCCTCTCCATTAACTTGTAGCCTTTCCTTCCCTCAATTTTTTTTTAGAACCATCAAAAAAATGTACTAAAAGGAGTCCAACATCAAACTTAACTATACTTGTCCTAAACTTTCCTTCAATGTTCTTAAGAACTAACAATCTATAACAATTTTTTTGTCACAAGTAACTTCTTGTATGGTTTCCAAATTACTAAAAACCTTAAAACCCCACTTGAAAAATGATCTCAACATTTTATCTTTCAAATTTAATAACGTAACTCTACTCCTAGATCATACTTCCTTTGTAAAATAACTCCCACCATTAGGCCTTGGACTATGATATCACATTGGGGCAGCACACTGTCATAGATAACTTAACATTTCCCCTTTAAACCTTTAAAATTTCTTTTAAATCCATTGAATATATCCCTTGACATTATTCCTATCAAGTTTTGGGTGTTATCTCATTGATTAAGCCATTTAAAGATTAAAACCCTCACTGAAAACCTAGGTGGATACCTTGGGAACCCAATATACAGAAAAATATAATAAAGAGATATAAAATTTGTTTTCAAGCATCTAATCTTTCACCTTAGCTCTATCTCAAAATTATCTTTGTAATCCTTTTAGGAATAACTTTTTATTCTCCTTCTAGTCTTCAAGATTATCTTCTTTCATAGGTTTCAGTGCATGTAACTAGGATTATTTGTGAACAAATGTCTTCTTACCTTGTGAAATACCTTGTCAAAATTTCTCCCAGGATCTCAATCTAACACTCACCAAATCCTTCAAATCCACTAGATATAAATGGTCAAGGGATCCTTAATCCTTTCCCATGCATGAATGAGACACAATATAATAGAGTATATTGTAACCACAAGGGTATTTTCAAACTAAAAGATGTCATGCTTCCTCTGTTAAGATTTCTCAGGTTTCGCTAAGGTTTTACCAACTTGATGACCATCCTTAACCTCCAAGCTTCAAGATCTACATATTCCTCACACGACAACTTCCTCAAGTGCTCTGATTAAGTTGAAGGATACATGCTACAATATAACCTTACTTAATAAAAATCCTTCACACAAAGAATGAATCCTCATAAGAACTACTAAAGCAACAAAGTCAATGTCTTTATCCTTGAATAAATGCATGAAATTCTTCCTTACACATGTTTTCTTATCTACTAAGACCCACACCATAGATCAAGGCTTCACAACTTGCACCAACACACATTATCCCACACACAATGAAATTTCACAAAAATTACAAAAGATGCTCCTTACAGGTCAGCTACAACCTCTCTATCAAACATACATAAGGTCTTCACTAACATTCAACATACAAAAATGCTTCACACAGTTACATACATAGAACATATCACCATTTTTTACTCATTGAAGCTTCACAAGGATTCTCATTTGAATGGGAATGAAGAAAACAATTACATTATCTTGATTAATACGTTCTCCATCATCATTAGCTTGATATTCTTGGTTTATCAAGTCAGTTACAACATAATCATGATGTGAATTCACCTTTCTGGAGGTTACTTTCACCTATAATTCCTTACGCCTGCATGAAATAGCTCTTTTTAGGACTTATGACCCAAGAGAGGATATAATTACCACATATTTTAGGACTTATGACCCAAGAGAGGATATAATTACCACATATGGTCTCATTCCACACTCACAAAGCTTATGAGCTCTAAGAATACACCGAAAATTATCAAATCACACCAAAATTGACCTTAAATTTTGGAGGTAAAATTTCTCATTTGAATTTTGAAAGGCCTAAACACCAACATAGACTAATAACTGACACCTAATGACCTCCAAGACTCATGAAAACATCTAACACACCAAATTAATGTCTTCATGGTTTATTGATAGGTATGGAGGGATGCTCCTACATTATATTCTAGGGGTAGGAAAATGTTAGACCTCATAGCTCTATTTTCTTCTTCTTCTTCTTATTTATTTGCTTCTTCATCTTCACTCTGATTTGATGTTCATATTCAGCTGGTTCATTATATTTTTATACTTTCATGTGCCTTGCTTGGATCTCACAGTGTACTTGGTCTTCATAAGGGAAGTATGCTTCTCCATAAGCTTCTTCTTCTTCATTTTATTCTTCAATCTTCATATCTACCTCTTGAACATGTTATTTCTGCTCTTTTTTTATTACATCTAATTAGCTATGAATTTTGTCTTCTTCCTCATTGTTAACTTTCTCTTGCTCATCCATGTCATGATTTTATTCATTTTTCACCTCATTTTTTTGATCTATACCTTCATTTTCATTGTCATGTTCATTTTCCAAGGTTTCTCTAACTCTTATCTTAACTTTAACCCCATCTTCTCCACTAATCCAGCTCTACATGCTTGTGATATCTCTCTATGATTGATCCCTTGATCATACTAACTACTAAATTATCAACCTTAACTGATTCACAGTGAGCTTGAGATTTCCGACAAAATTCTTCCTCTATCTTTTCTTCAATCTTGTCTTCTACCTCTTCATTCAAGGCATAATTTATTTCCTCTTATTATTCTCTTTATGTACCTGCATTCACACATTCAAGGACATTATCAAATTTAAAACTTTGAGGTTCTTTATCCCATTGAAAATATCCATCAACAATATCTTCCTCTTCATCACTCTTTACTTCATATTTTTCATACACTATCTCCTTAACATCTTTTTCTTTTTTTTTCTCATTATCTTCTCTTCTTTTCTTATCTCTTTCTTCAACTCTTCTTTCTTTCTCTTCCTCACAAGTAGATCTGATGGCCCCTTAAATATCTTCTTGATCACTATTCCAATTGGTTCCCCCACTTATCTTTGGATTTTTATCATTTCCAATAATCATCCCACATCCTTCTTCAACTCCTCTATTTCTTCTTGCATCCTCAACTCTCTCTTTTTCCAAATTCTTCTTTCTTTACTCTTTTCTTATCATTTATCTCTCTTCTTGTTCCCTCTTACTGTGATTCAATATATTTGATAATCTCTTAGCCATGTCTATTGTTGGTTTTACTTCCTCTTCATCATCTGTGTTATTTGATTTACAAGGCTTAACAACCCTTACTTCCATCAAATCTCTTCTTTCTTTCCTCATCCTTGCTAATCTTATTTTCTTATCGTTCTCTCTTATCTTCTCATGCAATTTATTTTACCTGACCTCTTCCCTTTCTACTACTAGTTTCTTCATCCACTGTGGCATTCTATATGCATGGTCAATGACCAATCTCAATCTTTTATCTCCATTCATCTTCACTATCAATTTCTACTACACACACTCACATGACACTATTAGCCACAAAAAAAAAATTCATTCAACCTAAATTCCATTCTCTGATACCAAATGATACAAAGCAAATGATAACAACCATATATATTACTCAACTAGTAATGTTTAAGACAATTTTTTCTCTTATCTTTGCATTAGAGGATCCAAATTTGGCCTAGAAAGGCTAAAACATATTTCTTAATTTGACAATATGTAACCAAAAAGGACTCATTACCATCATAAATTTATTACACCTTCATTTAGCTCTGATTCAATCATAAAAACTTTTTTATTTTAAAGAAATTCCCTTTTAGAACTCACCTTACATCATCTTGTCAACTTTTAGCTCTTTGGTGATTTGTCTAGAATGCATTTTGGGATCTTAAGCCTCTCCAGTACTCCTTTCCTCAATTACCTTTATAACTAAATTCAATTTTTTTTAGATTAACCAAAAAAAAATCAACTCAAACCAAAACATTACTCCTAATTACATTAGACTGCCCTTAAACCCCTTAAGACAAGTAGTTAGCTATATCCATGGATAGAGGAAAATACATGTACACAAAATACCCTTCCATATTCCTTAGTGCTCTCTTGTCAACCCTAAGGTGTAACTCAAATTTGAGTATCCAAATCTTCTTTCTACTCTTTTTATCTCGCTTTCTCTTCCTAAGCATGTAAACCCTCAACTAGGTCTTACAAAGGCAATTGTCAAGTATTACTTTGATTTTAGACAAATTCAAGATAGAAAGAGTAGATGTATAGGAAAACATTAATCCCATACTTTATTTTCCCAAGTTATAGGTTTAAAATCCTTGGCTATCACATATTTCCTTTGTAAAATTACTCTCTAGACAAGGTCCTTGACTGTGTTACCCTATCCTGGAGAATATTGTCAAGTTTTCCTACACATTTGAGCTTTAGTTACACAAAATTCCTTCACTATACCGTTTGGTAGTATATGAGAATGATTACTTGTTAATTTTAAGGTCAAAGAAATTGATTTGGGGTTCCAAATTGTAAACCCTAACACTGTCCCAAGTGAGCAACATAGGGCAGTTTGAGAATACTTATTTTACTACAACTTCTCCTATAACTTGATTCATATGCATAGATTTTTCAAGATTAAGTGTATTAAAAATTTAAAGGATATTAACGTACCAATGAGGGTCAATCTACACCTTAACCTATGCATTCTGACTTCATTCTCATTATCGGTTTGAGTTTGGCTAGTTTGCAGCCTATAATTGGTTTGTCTTAAGGTACTTTCTCACTAAAATTTCCTTTCTTATTATCCCAACCTCCTAATGGATATTTTCATTCTCAATCCACATTCCTTCCTTCTTATAGTTTCCATGCAATCCCAATAATTCCACCTTTGAATCTCAAATCTACAACTACAATCACATCCTACTCTGAGTGTCAACATGCAATGACATCTAACAACAAAGTGAGTGTCCTCTAAGCCTTGAATAACAAAATAATCTTACTTTCACTTAGATAAATGCAAAGAATACCTCAAAAATGTGTTCTTAAGAAAATAAATAGTCCTCATGTACTCTCAACCCTTGTAGAAGTGTACCTTCAGTTATGATTCATTCCACAATAAAAAATGTAGGATTTGATGGCTCTAAGAATACAAAAACTCAATCATACCAAGTTAATATTCCCACATATAGATACTACTCATTAAATTACATAAGAATCAATAGCTAAAAAAGTTACCAATATAAGAAAAAGGTCTTGTAATCATATAAAAGAATGATCTTAACACTTATAAGGAGTAATAGTGCACAAGAATCAAATCACGCCAAATCAATTCTCATCATATAGCTTAAAATCACTTTCCATACAAATATAAGATTAAGAATATCTTACATGCAAAACAATAAACATAGAAATCATGAAATTACATATCATAAACAAGGTTTTTTCTCCTCAATACCTCTTGAAGCTCATACATTTAATTCATATCTAGATAGAATGAGTGAGAAACAATTACACTACACCTTTTATATCTTCTCCATCAACCTCATTCAATGTTATCCTCCCTTTGTGAGTTACAAACAGTCCTACGATGATATTCCATTGAAGAAAAAAAGGGATTACTTTATCTAAGAATGACTTAAGTTTAGTATGACTAACTTACTCATGACATGTGACCTAGAAGGTCCTAATAACACACATAATGTATTATTCCACCATTACAAAGCTTATGAGATTTAAGTACAAACCCAAAATTCTCAAATCACACTTAAAATTGACATTACAATTTGAATTATCATTTTGGAAGGAAAATGTGTCATTTAAAATTTGAAAGGCCTAGACACCAACATAGACTACTAATTGACACCTAATGAACTTTTGGACTCATGAACACATCTAATACACCAGATATAATGTCTTCCTGGTTTATTTAGCTAGATAGAGTGATGCTCCTGCATCAAGTGACCTTGTATATCTACTTCATGTTCTTTTTTCTAGTGGTTCTGTCAAACATGGTTGAATTGGTCTCATTTCTAGGATTAATATTTATGTTTAAAACATTCTTAAATTTCCCTTTGAAGGTATGAGGCCTACAACAATACTCAGAATGTTCATTATAACAGTAATTCTTTGTAAAATGTCAAGGTTCATGACAATTATAACATATGACACTACTCTTACCTTTGAATTGGTGTGGGCTGTCATTCTAACTATGATTGACAACCTTGAGATCATGACAGTTCCTAACATAGTGTCTAATATTGTTGCAATTATAACATGTTATATTGTTCATGAATCTTGATTCTTCTTCTTCCTAAATCTAACTTGATGGTTCTTCTATGTAGTACTTAGAAATGTGTCATTTTTCTTGGAAATTGAATAAAACTATATTATTTTAATTCTGAATTCTACTATCCCTCCATGGGTGGTCATCTAAGACATTCTTCCTACATTCCTTCTCTCTATCTCCATAGTTTTGATAAGAAAATAAATAGCCATTAAAATTTCTTTCATACATGGATGCATTTGGTTACTTAACTGGCTTAGGAATTCTTGTGTCTTTGTCCATGGTCATCCTCATGTATGTTTGTATGCTTGGAAAAAAAAAATCATCCTCTCTCTCTCTTTTAGGTTCTCAATTAAATCCTAGACCTGTTTTATCACATGCTACTCTATGAATTTCTAGAATTTCATCAATAACTTCAATAATCTTCTCCATCTTTCCATACATCTTCAGTATTTTTTTTGCATCCTCTGATTCAGCCTTCATTGTTCTAAATTCTTCTTCATGCTTAAGGAAAGCATATTATTTATCCATCATTGAGTTTTCCACATTTTCAACTATAGATTCCATTTCTTTGAGGGCTTGGCCATGGTCAACTTCCATAAGATTGATTTATTTCTTTAATCCATCAATAAACAATTGAGTAATCTTATACTTGCTTTTCAGAACCGATTCGATTAGTGCACCCATGCTTGTGCCTCAAGGATATCCTCTAATTTTTTAAAACTTGTTGCAAGAGGACCAAAATATGATACCAATTATTAGAAATTCTAGACATCGAGGGGGGGTGAATCAGTGTTTTGTTCAAACTTTTGAGATAATTTACTATTTTACAACTCTGAAAAAGTAAAAAATATTAACCATGATGAAGCATGAAAATTAAAACATGATAGAAAGAGAATAAAACACACATAAACACACTATGTAATGTGGGAAAAAAATCAAGGGAGAAAAAACCACTAAAACTAAAAAGCTAACTTGGACAAGAATTTATTGTAAATGTTTGAATTAGTTTAAATTTTGAGCATCCACTCAACATGTATATACAAATCTAAAATTTAGTCAAGTATCCACTTAACCTTCTGCAAGCCACCACTTGCTTGGAAGCTACAAATCCCAAAATTTCAACAAAGCTTCAAATTGATCTTTTGTAAGTTATCACTTATAAGGAAGCTTAAAATCATTGATTGCTAAGCCACCACTTAGCCTCTTTCAAGGTTTTGGATCACTCTGAATTAGTTATCTCACATAACCTATTTTTACCACTAAATCAACTCTTTCTTATTCTCATTTCATCCTCATTATCATCACCTAATCAATAGCACATCTCTATCATACAAGGCCTCTTTACACACTCATTCCGATTGAGATTATCTACTTGAGTTTTCCCTTCAAGAAATCACTTTCTTATGTATTCGAATTACTACAGATATATAATCATGAAAGTATTTCTTGCTCACCTTGATCAAGATATTTTTAATATCCTTAACCTCCTTCAAAAGACTAGTCATGAACCATTAATTATCATGCTATATGTTTATTCACTCAACTAGCTCTTACATAAACTCTACATCAATAACTCTCCATATATTCAACCACACTTACTTACACAAAATGAGTTTTTCAACAAAAAAGAAGACTCACACACATGACTCTTACACCTAAAATTCATTATCTCTTCACCTAACTCACTTTACAATCCATATAAGGAGATGAATTGTCTTCACCCAAAAACTTCCTATAGGAGTTATCATTTCATATGACCTCTTTCAGTTACATGTATAGTTTGTGAGGTACTGTCAAGGTTACTTTTGGTTCAAATTATGGTCAAATGGAAGTTCTAAACCACCTTACACATTGAATTGACCTGCAACTTATCCTCTAACTCCAGCAACATTCTTTTTGTAACTTTCATGTTTGGTCTAACATATGTTTTTGCAAGTGAACTTATTTGTGGCATTTACACGACCTAATTTTTTCAGTGTCACAGACATGAAAAAATGTTACAAGACCCTCCAATCTTATTTATAACATCTTTAGAACCTCCTTCTTCACCATTTTAGCTTTCATACTCCATTGGAGTGCAAGGGATTACACTAAGTGTTAGAACATGACATCATAGTCTTGAATCTTGTAGAAAGGATAGACATATGAGCTTATATCAAATCATATAGTTAGGTGTATTTGACATATGAAAGATATATATCAACCAAAAGATATGTTAAGATCATCCAAATAGGGCATGAGGTAATTTTTTCACTCTTTCCTTCATAGCCATCAAAACACAGACATGGAAGTCTGTATGTTAGTTATATAAGAGATTGAATAGATACAAGAAGTAGTATTCAAGAACCTATCAAATCTTGGACATGATGTTAAAGGTTTTTAGGTACTCTTTAAATTTCAAAATGAGGAAAAGATTTCTCATTCACTTCTTAATGCATGCAATCTAACAAGATATATATAGTCTTGAATGCACAATGTTACACCTTCAAGGATTTATCGAGGCTTATCACTATCTTAATTAGCCAAGGCATCAACAGAACATTTGAATGGATATATAGAGGTTGAGAAAATTTATAATTCCAAAACTTGTTTCATCTCATAGCTATTAGACCAAATTTGCATGATTTCCAAGACTTACTTAGACTAGTTTTGAAGAGTTAACACTTTTTCAGTTATTGCTTACATATCCATACAAAAACTCCCTTTCACAATAGTCCATTGTACTTAATATTCAACATAGAGGTATTCATCATGACCATCTTTCTTTTGAATGGATTAAAGGAGAGAAATTTTTGTTTACATGCTCAAAGTGTAGTCCACCTTTACTGTTTTAGTCCCTTAGAACTTGTTCAATGAGACTATAAATTTGATTAAATAGTTAAATTAAATACATTTTTTAGGAATCATATATCCTGGTTAGATTCATATAGCTCATGGACATAAGCTCTTACATCAACAAGATCATATAGACCACAGACTAGTCCTTGTCATGACTTTATCTTCATAGAGATGGTTTGATCATACATATGAGTGCTCCTTCATGTCTCCAATGTAACTATTACTATATGATAAATGTCATTAAAGACTTTCCAAGACCATTCATTTTCCAATTTTAGGACAAGTGATCAACCACTCTTATTTTTTTAGAGACGGCTAAGACTGATATTTGGACTTAAAGACCCTGTTTTACTCCATATTGAGTTTAACATGTTGAATCTAATTTTCATGTCTAACCACAATAAGAACACTTAAACAAAGAGATTATTGACCATATCTAACAACTTTTATGTAGGGGTTGTAAAGAGAAAATTACAAGCACAAATCAACTTCTCAGTCTTCTTATCTAGACATATAGGATATTTGGAGAGCAATGGAAACTAGGACTTCACCAATCCATAAAAGTAATAATGAGCTCCCACAAGACATCTTATACCTATAGAATATTTTAAAAAACATTTTCTAAACTCAACATTAGGTTTATACAGAAATTCACCTTTCAAACCCTTACGAATGGTTTGACTTGACTGCCCTTAAGCGGTAGGAAAGGAAGTTTGATTGAGATCACACCACACATACACCGAACTTTCCCAAAACACTTCATTAACCTAAGAAAACATCACATACCATATTTCAAAATAATAAATTCATCTTGGAATCTTCAAATTAAGATAGTGTAGCCAAATTTATTCAAAATAAGGAAAAGTTTGTATAATATAGTCATGCTTGAGGAACATAAATGCCTCCAAATTGGAGTAGAGAGAGTTATATAAGACCATGAGTTGTTATAGCATCTTACAAAATTTATTTGAAGATAAACAACATCATTTCATTCCCATCGCTTCAAACCTAGGGTTTGGTGAGGGTTTACGCAACCATAGAAAAATGAAGGGAAATTTCTTGTTTGTTAAACATTTGACCTCAAGTTTGTTGTACAAATTCAATCTTGCAGTGTTATTCAAAAAATTATGTTATGATTTATCTGAATAAGGCTTGTAAAATTTATTTGAGCGCTAAGAATACATGTCATTGTTTTATCCCTTCTATCTTTACATGGTTTTAGTAAAAATTGAATATCTTCAACAAACTTCTTCAAATTTTCATGAAATTTGACCTAGAGCACTACAAATCCTTTCTCTGCATGCTCCTTAGCTTGATTTCATATAAATGATCCTATAAAGTTAATACCAATATCATATGTTTGTGCCTCCATTGCTAGTTCTCAAATGAAGTTCTAGTGAAAAACTAAAATTTTCCTCTAAGAGATAAGGTATACATTGTACCTACTCATAAATTATAAAGGAAGTGTTCTTAGGCTCCTACTATGATTACATAGGATTTTCATAACCTGATCTGAGCTCATACATCTCATTAGGCTTTATAATTAGGCCTAAATGGGCTAGTTCAAATCGTGACCTATAACACATGACCTGATGATCACCGTAGAAGCTCTTGGACATCCTCAAAACATAATTTCAGACCTGTGGGACACCTGATAAAAGCATATGAAGAATCTCCATACCTCCAATGTGTACCAACCTCATTGACCAAGCGTGTAACACCCTAAAACCATCCTAAATGTTCAAATAAACATCATGTAGCCACTTTGTGAACACCAAACCTCATAGAGAAGGAAATACCAATCAACCTTCATACCCTTGACTAATATTCACTTCACCAACAATCCTTTACCATCAATTCCATATGACATCAATGACAACACCAATTCAATATGGTTCAACAACTAACCATTGGAATTAGGACACAATTCAGAAAAAGGGAAAATACAAGCTCCCCATACTTGGCAAACTATCACCAATCCGCTTTCAGGAATATCAATGCTTTAATAAATCTATAGGTAGTCTTCGTGGAAATTTTGGTCATCCTGATTTGGTTAGGAACATTCCTTCCAAATTATTGGAGTCATATGTTGATGAGCATAATGAAGTCACCCTCATAATCAATACTTATGACCTTCTTGAACTCATTATATTTGAATTGCCTCATTCTATGTTGACCTTGTAAGAAGGTTCCTTCAATTCCTGTAGTTATTTCACAAGCACCAAACACCTTGTGGGAGCATATGGTCCAACTCGAAACCATATTGGACTCTTGCATGGTGTATGTTTCCATATCAGATTGAGAAAATGGTAGCACTTTATATGACCCACATCTGGCTAGCTATGGCCAGATTCATGATAGGGAAGTCTTGTGCTACTAAGAAACCCTAGGCACAAAAATTACTCATGAGATGAATTTTATTCTAGTACACGAAGAACCTCCAAATAAAGTTGACACTTCTTCCCAACCAAATCCTAAGCCTCATATTGTTCCACTAGTCACACTATCACATACAAACATCAACTTAACTAACCTATTCTCCTTAGACAGAAGATTAGGTTACTAACTTTGACTACGAAGCTGATGATATCAATGGTGATTATCCTATTTATTGTGCCTCAAATACTGAGGAAAATAATGATCCATTAGTTTCATCCTCACCCATTGAATTAGTACCCTTATCATATACTCTCACTATCCCTATACAACCGATGAGACCTATCCCGCTACCTCTTGCCCTCTATGGCCCCTTAGTCTTCTATGACTGAGAAATATTGTCCATGGCATAAGGCTCCAGGGCATGATGTTTATGATTATATAGCCTATCGACACCACATGAACTTTGAAGCCAAGTTCAAACATGAACAAATGAAAATGGCTACATAACATTCCGTTTCAACTCCTTTTTCTTTCTCTCATCATGGGTATTGTGCACACACTGATGCCGACTGTTTGGTTTTTGTAACAAGAGTCTTAAAAATTCAACTCAAAATCAGAAGCATGAAGTTGATACCTCTTCAAACTGACCACCTTCCCCTAGACTAGCTAGAACACAACCTACCTATGGACCACCACCTCACTATGATTCTCATCTCTTCATGGATGCTATTTGGCATGATGTTTTCATTTGATTAGAGAATCAGATTGATAATACCTTATTTTCTATGTAGTTTGAAGTTCCTTGGTAATTAGTACACAACATGTCATCGAGGACCTCATGATCCATTCCTAAAGCCACATTATACATCAAGTTGACAAAAATTATCACCGATATATTGTGTTATTTTCCCCCTTGTGGATAGTTATTTACAAATACCTTGAGCACATATGACATTCTTATTGTGGCTTGATCCCAAACATTTTCTTGAGATCTTGATGCCCACTTAGTTTTTACAAAAACAGCTTCTATCTTCACTTGGGATCTCAATACCCCTTGGGTTTATGACACTATCTATAATATCTTGTCACATCCTTTCTTGGGCTATTCGCTCTACTTGAATTCATCACCATTCACACCTTGGCATCCTACCATTGAATGTCTTGGTCTTTTTCCACCTTTTTGCTTCTTTGCATTGTGTGAGTTGGGCTATGTTATAAATCTCCTTCTCACTAGGTTTTCTTATTTAATCATCCTATTATCATTATTCCTAAGCACCATGATATTATTAAAATATATGTGGAAAATTGTAAAATGATAAGCTAAATACCAAATATCCAAATATCTAAACATCCTCTATCATTAATAAACCCAACCACCTCTCGGTAGAAGTATTTCCTCACACATCATATGTGTCGAATTCCACAAATGTGTGAAGATATCCTTCCTTAAGAATGCATGAAAATTAACTTGAACTTGTCTTATTTACATCACTAACAATACTTCATTCTATGTTTGCACTATTTGGATAGATCCATATATGGTAGAGAAAGGATTTATTTCTACCACACTCATACATCCAATTACTTCATATTTGACATTTTTTATGTCTCTAGATGTGGATAATTATCTATCACCATGTCTATCTTGTATCATCCACTGATCATTCTCGAGATTTGATTATATGGTACCACATTGGGTGTTTAATAATGTAGTCTAGAATTTGTTTTTTCTTATAATAGTTGTCCATTACAATTGAAAAGTTGTTCCCTATTCAAATGGAAATAATCTGCACAAAAGAAAATTGTTTTAAGAAGTTTCATATGTGGATTATAATAAAATTTCATTATAGAATGTCTAAAAATGTATTAGTCAATTATTATCAATTATATTTTATATTAATTTTTAACAACATTGTTAAATGTATTATTGGTAAAGAGCCCAATTTTTTTTTTACCTAATGGTTGCATTTTCAATGGAATCTAATGTCCAGTGAGTTAATTAAGTTTGTGTGAGAAATTGTATAAATTGAACTTCAATATATTGATTAACTAAGCAATATTTTTGAAGGAAGAAAGAAATACAGGAAATATTTCAAACAAAGATATCTCATCATTTGCTAGCAATGGGGTTAATTTTTGATTTGGTAGTATGTATTTCAACATGCTTTTACCATTATTTTTTCATTATGTCATGTTAAATATATTCCTTTTCTATGTGGTTTGATATGTAAACCATTGTTGTAGAATTTGGAAAAGAGGAACATTCAAAATAACATGGATTTTTTGGTGTAGGAGAATATTTTGAGGTAAACTAAAAATGTATTGTTGGCTAGATAGCTTACAAGCTTTAGGAATAATAAGGATTCAGAATTTGGGATTTTGGGGGGAGGGGTTCGGGAAATTTCCCATAGAGTTCATCTTGGTAGCTACACCTTTACAAGGTTCCTGAGACAACTTGATGGATTGTTCACTGGTCTAAGAATTGTTTTCAAGGAGCAACATTTTCAGGATATGTTTCTCTTCACACACACATAGACATGTATTTATATAATCAACATTCAATAAAAATATACATAACTATAGGTGGATAATGGATGGATAAATAAAAACTACAAGAGAGTGCATGATACAAATAATGACACAAGGAGATACCACACATAAAAAGAATACATGTATAAACAAATACAATCAAATAAGCATACAAATAAAAAATTAATTCTCACATTAAAAATATATAAAAGGACAATGGATGCATACAAGGGAAATAATAGAGTTACACACATAAACGAGGAATGGATTTTCACACAAGGAAAGGAAATTGAGGCCACAAAACATGGAAACCTAAGTGTCACAAATAATCATAAAGGAAAATGGATAGACATATAGGAGAACAAAATAAGAAATCTAATTTGTTATGGTAAAAACTGGAAAATAGCCAATAGATGCATGGAATAATATATACTAGTCATGTATATTGTATATGTGTTAGTCCCAATAATATCCACACACAAACACAACATATATCATAACATATGATATAATCATAAACGTGATGTGAAAAAATACTATGTAATAAATGGAATAATAGCACATGATAGTGTGGAGGATGTCCTCAAATTAGAAATGCCATTGGGTAAGAGGGGAGTTTCCACATCGATGATCATTTAGAGTCCTCTATATCTTACATCATTCTCACGTGAATTATGAAAAGTATATGTGTATAGAATATAAAATATTCCATCTATAAAACCATGTGAAAAATAACATATGCAAATTATGAACTAGTAGATCATACCATTTTCAAGTTCTTATTTTGTATTTTAATAATATTTTAATGTTTTTGTTATTTTTTAGAATTTTTTAATGTTAAATTTTTTTAGAGAATATTTACTTGAAGCTCTACTCTACGAGACAATAAAGAGGGTGAAAAAAGGAATCCATAGGTGAAGTAGTCTTGTACCTAAATAGAGAATTAAACACAAAAAAGAGTGTGATGTGTCACCTTAAGCCAAGGATATGGGAAAAGCTCAGAGGATTTCTTTCCTATAAGAGGATATCTTTGGGAAGGAATATAAAGGATAAGAAATCTATATATACTATGAGTAGGATCAATGGTAAGAGGTGGAGAAACCATTAATATCTTATAATAATGAATAGGTAAAGGAGACTCATAAGTTATACTGTCAAACATAAAAAATTGATCAAAATAAATAAATATAACAAATTTATGGAGACTAAAAAATATCCCAAATATTATGAATCCATAAAATTCTAAGATAATTTCAAATGTCTTAAGAGTATTAGTAACCAAAAACAATTTATCCATAGTAGCAGATCCCATTACAAGAGGGATAACAATGTGTCTAATAGATTAGTTAGGAGGTTATGCATTGAATTGTATATGTTTCTTAGTAAATCCTAAATAATTGATCAATGTCAGAGTGCACATGTTATGCGTAGAACCACTATTAACCAATACAACATGGATAGGTTATGGGTTAACAATATATTAAATATAAAGTGCATGAGAAACAACATCATAATCAAGTATGTCATTGTCATCAAATATAATGAGATTACTATGAGAAAAATAATACGTAATCATACAAATGAGATAATCATGTGGATATTCATATGTACCTAGAGGATTCTATAATGAGATCTAGAAGTAGGGTAGTTGGTCATAGTGTTGGAGTAGGTCAGGGTCAAATTTTGGGTAACTTAGGCCACTTGGATGAAGGTTCATAGGCTATGTTATTAGCTGGATAGTCAAATATAGTGACCTATTTCGTTCAGGTATGACCGATGACGGTTTAGAGGGAACCGACGATGGTCATGGGTAATCGGCATTGGTATAGGTGTGTTGATAAAAAATGAACTAATCTTGGTTTTGGAAATTTTTCAGTGGTTGAACAGAGATGGTAAAGGGAATGATTAGGTCTGTGGAGGTGTTGGGAATACTCAGAAATATGTAGGAGTCAGGTATAGGTGATTTAATGGTTATGGGTGGTGGAATGATTGGATTCACTGGAATATAATGATGGTTAAATGAACAATAGAAATATATGCTAGTAAATAGAGATGAAGAAACTTTATAATCTAAATAAGTATGAAATGGCAAGTTAGAGATACACTTACTAGTGTTTGCAAATTTGATGGTTGGATGATGGTGATGCTTAATCTGTGGAATTGTGTTCAGTTCCACGGTAGTGCTTCCTGGAATTCTACCATGAATGAAAATACCTTCAGATAAGTCTTGGTGATGGCTATGGTTGTATGGATGTGTGAAATGTCTATGGTTCTTGCTTGCATGCAGATCTCCTTTTTTTAAAACTCGAGAATGTGGCCAACCTCTCAAACAAGGTTACCAAACTGGTTATATGGTAACCGATGATGGTTTAGGGTGACCGGCGTTGGTTTTGGGACTATCGGCGTTAGGTAAGATGGGATATCCTAGGTTGCCTAAAATAACATATCTTGGCTATCGTTTTCCATGATTTTTCTTGTTGGTGTCGGGTATATGTGGAATGTTTCACTTAGATAAGCAGGAATATGGTTAGAGGAAGAATATGCATGTCCTTTTAGGGTTATAATAATTCTTAACTCATTAAGGTAGGTAGGGCTAAGTATTAGTTAGTTATGGAGACATGCTATAAATAGGTCTGTGGTGAGGTGTGCATCCATTTAATTAAAGTAATTAAATTAATAAATAGGGTGAGGATGGGTATTAATTTAATTATAGATAATTAAATTAATATTAAGGTGGGATAAAAGCGGCCATGATTAGGTGAATATGTGTAAGTTAGTTATTCAAAAGGGAACCAAGGCGAGTGTGACCCAATTTTAGTGTCTACATTTTTCCTTTTTTTGTGACGTGGCTTGTATTGGTAAGTGACGCTGACAAAAACAACAAGTGATTGCCCCATGTGTGGGTGAAGTTGATCCCCCTCAAACCATACATGGACGAGGTATAATACGGAATTAGTGAGTGGTTTGATAAATGGGTAGATGGTGAAAATAGGTGAGGAAAGGTTTGATTATTCAGGGAAAGGGTGATGGTTAACTCGGGTAATAAGTAGGAGGTCAGGGTCAAAATCAAGTCATGGGTAATGACAATCAAATGCACGCACACATATAGATTGCAACACAATACCAAGTTGAAGAGCTTATAAACTCTACATCATCCAAGTTTGATAGGTTTATCCAAACAAGGGTGAAGTGATTTAGGTATCCAAGGTATAGTATATTTTCTGAAAACACAATGTAGCTCAGGTGCAGGAACGTTTAGTTATGTTTCGGTACACCAGAGGTTTGGTCAGGATAATGACACAACAATAGGAAATGTATGGTTGTTAGGATAAAACAACATAGGTAACAACATCACAAGGTATAATGAATACATAAGGTCCATGGTCACACAAAGTAGGTCAGATTTAGGTAAATAGGTCATGGCATGGGTAAGGCTAAGATATAGGTTAAATAAAAACTCCTAAGACACAACTTAAAGAAATTAAAGGGTGGTGTGGGATTGTGGGTATGGTTCAATAGGTGTATGGGATAAGGAAACGAGTGTGGGCATTAATGGTTGTAGGTAAAAGGGGCTTAGCAAGGCCAAGTAATTGTAAGGGTTGACTGATTTCAGTTATAGGATGACCGACGTCAGTTGACAAGGGCACAAATATGACTATCGGCGGTCATGTCGGGGTGGGTCTATAAAACAAAAAAATATGTATTTTATGGAATAATTGTTGTGTGGTGATTTTTGAGAAAATAACAGAGCCGTTTGACTTTTTAGTACTTTTTATGATAGAGAAGGATATGACAGTTTACCCAACTAAGGTGGAGAGTACAAGTTGGTTAGAGGAGCTAGGGAGACGGGTCCATGAGCTCAAGGGGGTCGATTTTATTGGTTGGATTAGAGGAGTGGGATTTGGTGATTTGGACATGGAAGAGGCAGGAGAGGGTTCAGGTGGGCCATTGGTACAGTGGCCAGACATACCACCATGCCGAAGGCACCACGATGAGGTAAGAGTCAATCCCGATTTGCACTTGTTAGTTGGAATTGTTTGTAGAAATTGGTTTGGGTAGACATGGTTTTGGGTAGGAATTAAATTTACAAGTGGAAGTAAAAGTGATGAAATGGGAAAGGTATGAAGTCTAATGTGGGTAAAATATGGTTAGGGGGAAATATAGTGGATGTTTGGGTAGAATAGGGTAAGTTTGTAGGTTAGAATTGTCAAATTGTGGAAAAAATGGGGGAGGGTTTTGAGGGTTTGGTTGGCGCGATAGTGACAAACGTCAATCTAAGGTAGCCAATGTCAGTAAGTTATAGCCAACATATGTCAAATAGTAGATGAGTGATGTTGGTCATAATGGACTGATTCCAATCACCAATGATCGAGGTCAGTTGACTTTTGAGGAAAAATAGGTCGAGAAAGAGTTAAGGTTGGAGGGAAAGTGGAAGAGAGGTTGTGAGTTATAAATGTAAGTGTGTTGAGAATGGGTAGGGTAAAATGTATATATGATACATGTTTCAGGGTGGGAAATTGGGATGGAAAAATGGGGTAGGTTGTTAGAGTTGCAGGGAACTAAAGAAGAAGAACTTCATGAATAGGTTAGTCGGGTAAGTGATATGCTAGGTATGGTCAAGTTTTTAATGATGGTGTGGTGTGTTGGGTGTAGGCTAGGGACCAGTTTCGGAAGAGAGACAGAGTACCACCTCTATTACTATCGGTATGAGGGAACATGATGATAGAGGATTGGTGTCATATTATAGATGTCAGCCTTATTAAGGTCAGATGGTATAGGCACATAGTTTGGGAGCTGAGCTTGATGGTCGCAGTCATTGATAGATGGGATTCAATAGGCTATATAGATGCATACAGACAATGGTGGGAAGCCTAGCTATAAGCAACACCACCCATGTTAGGTCCACTAGATGTGTCCACCCTCACAATTTAGAGGGATACACTCCAAGGACAAGTGGTTTTCTTACACGGCCAGATTACAGGTTTATAGGGGAGTTGGCAGAGTCACACGAAGAGATGGCCACATTACAAGCATAGGTGGTGTCCCTTAGGCCCAGATTGTAGTACAGGGATAAGCACCTGAATAGGGAGGGGATGGATATGGGGGGAAATTACCCACCCTACAGGTAAATGTAACAGAGTTGCAGGTCCAGTTGGCCACTGTCCAGGCACAGATTGTGGTGTTATAGGCGTAGGTTGTAGGTCAGGTACCAACAAAGGCACCATCACAGGGTTAATGAAAGTGTCCCATGGTACAGGTACATGGTCTGAGACCGATGGGACCACCTTAGATAGTACCAATGGCCAAATTCAAGGATGCCCTGAATGAGGCCAGATATTATCGGAATCACTTGATGGCTACTGAGATGGATGTCCCATATTATGTAGATCATAGAGTACAACAAGCCTCAAGTGAGAGGACAAGATCATGCACACATAGTACTGAGAGTATAGGGAGCTGGCGAGCCCATAGATAGGTTTAGGGAAAGGATACTAGCTCATAATGGCCTGACCCAGCTACGGGCTAGGTAGAGGAAAATTAGAGACCTGTGCAGGGATGAGAGATGTTAGCAGGGTGTCACATGAGAGCAGAGGAGGAAAAGATAGATGAGACAAGAATGGAAATTAGATGGGGAGATAGTTGAGCAACCCGTGCACTCTAATTTTTTATTTTTTTCATATATATATTGGCCTACGTGCTATAGATGCATGGATGTATATGAGCTATTTAGATTTTTTGTATATTCTATCAGCTAGTGTGCCGAATATTTGAGAGATTTGTAAATGAGGGACATGTATCATCCTTGTACCTATGCCCATATGTATGCACACACATATTTTGAGAATTTATATATGTATGGATGATGGGTATATTTATGATATGATGTTGTATTGGTAGTTGTGATTTCTATTGTTATTGTGTATGTCATGGAGTCAGGTCATAAGCATGGTTGAGCTAGGTATAGGTATGTGATGTTTTAGAATTTCCAAATGGTTTTTATTATGGAAATATGAAATAATAAATGAATGATTTGGTGATGTTGTTAAAAATGGTAGGTAGGTATATGTGTATGTTAATTGATATTTGTTTATTTTTTGAATTTCCAATTATTGATAGAAAATGGAAACTATGGTAGATTGTGAATAAGAAGAAATGGGGGGAAATGGGTGAGGGAAAAGGGTGTCCAAGCTAATCTCAAAGGGACCCTTGCCCTCAGAGTGCTGCCTACATAGCCCCAGAAAAAAGTGGCCTTAGCCCATGTAGTTCTCCCATAAGCTAGGGAAGAATTTGGTGAGGTAGAGGAATGGGTTGGTAGGTTTTAGGTATGATTGAGTCTAGGTCATAGGCATGATTGAGCCTTAGGTGAAAGGCATGGTTGAGAGGTGAAAATTTAGATGTCGATGGTCTGGTCATGTATAGGATGATAAAAAATTAATGAGGAAGATGAATGGTAAGAGGTGGTAAATGAGCCACCTAGTTGATAAGAACCCTAATGAGTCTACCATATCCAAGATGGTCTTATGAGTGTAAGACCCTAAAGGCATTGCATAATGGACTATTTTAAGGGTGAAGAAAGTCACATGATCACAAAATTTCAATGTCATGGAAAGTGCCTTGAGAAGGGAGAAAATTAGGGTGAAAAGGCAATGATGTGAAAGTGGGTGGTTTAGCGTAACTTAGTGTACGACAACATGTTTTCTTGGAAAGAAACCCATGATCAAAAATAGTCAAGTCAATGACAAAAAAGGCTATCACTTTCTTCATTTGTTTTTTTAATAGACTGATCGATGTGGTAAGTCTATATGGGATGAGTATATTATCTCCTTGAGGTCTTCGTGAATCTTATCGATGTGGGAAGCTTCTAAAAATTTTATTATATTTTTGCAATGACTTTACATAGCTGTCCTTCATGGGAACAGTCTATTTATAGTGGCGCGATAGAGAGAAGAGATTTCCTTTTTGAAGGATTCATGCTGTGTGCATGTGTTGTTTTTAAACTAATGCTAATATGAGTAAAAGACTAACACCTAAATAGCCTTAATTAGCAGGAGTTAAACAAACTACTTAACACAATCATGATAAGAATTAAACAATGGTTAGATGCTAAACATTCATCAATAAAAATTTGAAACTAACAATGTTAAAACATCTAGAATCCTCTATTCTCTAACAACAAAATAAGTGAAATGGACCTAGGTAGGCTCTATGGCTATCAAAAATGGTTGTTTTTAGTGTTCCAAGAACCTAGGAATAGGGGATAGTCAAAATTGGGCTAAAAGACTCTTTTGACACCTCCCATATGACCTAAGCACTTAGGAAAGAGGCTTAACTCTTCAAGATGATGAACTCTCAAGAAAACAAAAGGTAATCTCTTAGTCTATTTTGCTATATGCTTTGCATTTGCTTTCTCAAAGATTTTAGGTGTAGGTATAAAGGTAGGAGGGCTCCTTATATATCCCAGTGGGTAAAGGAAACACTTCATCCCTTTGCATGTAGGATAAAGGTAAAACATGATTAGGAATGGATAAGGTTGCTTTATAAAAGGTAACCTTACTTTAGAAGGGTTTTATAATTAGCAAGTCATGGGAGTTAGGGGGTGTTTTAATTAATCAAAGGTGATTAACTAATAGGTAGATGTAAGCTTATAGAAGCTAATTAGAGGAATATTAGTATGATTTAGGCCATTTGAAGGGGATTAAATCAATTAAATATTGATTTAGTGGTTAAATGGAAGGGAAAGCTAATTAATTAATAATAATTAATTAGTCTAGATAGAAGGGGTGAATAATTAATGGAAGGTCGTTAATTAGGATGTTAGTTGGATAGGTGACTTAATCAATTAGCGTATTGTGATTAATTAATGACAATAAGAGGGAAGGTGAGCACTTTTGACTATATGTCATCAATTTGCAGGAAATGATATAATTAGCGCAATTTAAGTATTTTAATTACTCGGATATAATTATGGGTGTCTAGATTTGTCCCTCTTTGGGGTGGCATAAGTGACGCCACTTCAAAAATAGTAGATAGAAGAAATTTTAAAGGGATAGAAGAAAAATTAGTAGGAGGGAGAGATGCCCCCTCGAGTGTCAATGGGGTGATGAAAGAAGATGATCGACAATCGAAAAAGGTGAGAGATATATAGAAGAATGGGAAGGGGCAGGATGCTCCAGTGAGATGGAAGATTAGGGGTGAAAAGAAAGTGATGTAGAAGAAATATGGAGGGGAGATAAGAGCTTATCCTCTAGCCACTGTGTATTGGAACAATTTTGATTTCATCATATTGCCAAGAGACCTACGTCATCGGTCCTTATGAAAAATATAAGCATACGACAAATATAAGACATGAAAAGCCATACTATGAACAATTTTCCATTGCTTAAAATACCAACTCCATGTAACATACAACAATGCAATGTAATATGATAAGGAAACAAGCTCATTTAATAGGGAAAACAAGTACGAACACACATATCTAACCCAACAATAGTTAAGACAGTTGTACAAATATTTTTTTATCAAGCTAAAGAGATCCACTTGTTCTTGACTAACAACAAGGGTTAAAAATGATGCCTCAAGAAAGGATACATGCAAGGGGAAATGATAATGGACACGAGGTCCAAGTAAAAAGCATTTTGTGCAACGAAACAACACCAGGAAACAAACGTGCCCCAGAGTACAAACAAAGCAGGCAGCTAGCTTTGTGAATGGTTGTGAATCTAGCCATCCACGAGTCATATTAATCAGGGAAGATGTGAAACAAACCAATAGGATATGGAGAAAATACCATGCGCAAGACACAAGTTTTAGCAGTAGTAAACAAGCTACCATTTTTGTAGGTTTTTTTACTTTTAAGGATTTTGTGAAAAAAAATTCCCTGTTTTTGAATTATATATATATATATATATATATATATATATATATATATTGTTGTTGCTTTCTGTGTTCTAAAATGTGGTGGACAGTAAAAGAAAATAGAATAAGTAGAATGAAGGGCCTAGGTGCAACAAAAATTTCCCTAGGTGAAGAAAGAAGAAACAAGTGACAAATAATGTGCTTGTTTAGTGGAAAAAAATTAATAAAAATAATTATTTTTGAAAAAATAATTATTTACGAGAGTGAATAAGAAGAAAAATCACCTAGGAGAAATAAAATTTCCCTAGGGAGAAGGATGGGGTATTGGACAACAAAAAATTCCCCAATAAGGTAAAAAAAGTAAGAGAAAAATAATAATTTAATAAGAATAATTATTTTACAGTGAACAAAGGAGAAAATGGTGGTCGAAACAGGCCTCCAGGCCTTCACGGTGGTGAAAAAAAAGTTAATATACCCCACCTGGGGGGGGTAAAATCATCACGAGCAATTCATTTCTTACCGAGAACTATTGAGTTTTTACTGCTAAGCTATGATAGCAACGAGGACAATGGTGATTGCATGGGACCGAGTGAGGCAAGTAGACACAGTCTAAGGATACCAGCGGTATGTGGACGACGGTCCCTTTATGAGTATCGAAACTTTTCTTATCAATTTTGTCATTAATTTCTTAATTTTAGTAATTAGGGCTAGGAAGTCATGTCGACGTGCATGAGTGCAGGTGTAGGTGTTGTTTCGGGGGTGCAAGCATCTCTTTGGGGGTGCATGTGTCACAAACACACATGTGCATGCGTATGCAAAAATTACACACACCAACGTGCATGTGCACACACCACACATATGCACGCATACACATACATCAGAAAGGGGGCGCACACGCAAAAAGTATGGTGCACACACAAAAGGAATGGCGCACACACGGGGGGGACATGCGCACAAGTGCATGCATAGAAATGAAGGCACAAGCGCCAAATATGTGATGCACATGTCCAAATGGGCATGTAGGCACTAGAAGACAATCACACGCACGTGGACATGCCAAAAAGGAGGTGCACATGCCTAAAAGGGTGCATAGGTGTCCCAGGCTGGTGGAGGATAGACAAAAAAATGCCAAAAAGATGCCAAAAAGATGACACTTAGAAGAAATTTTAGAATTTTTGGGTTAACCCTAAAATGATAGATAGATGCTCAGAAGAAATGTTAGTAACTGACGAGTGATTTGATATTTTTTAGAGATGTCTTCCAGCATTGTAGGCGTAGTAGCATCACACCTGCATAGCAGAGGTAGAGGGGAGCATGCATCGGTGAGACTGACGAGCTATGTCTATACTTCTCGAGGTAGTGGGGCTAGGCCCCGTGTTATGGATGTCGTCCATCACCTTAGACCATGGTTATCTTACTGCACTAGCCAAGCGATGGCATAGCGAGAGCCAGTGCTTCCGATTGCCTATGGGGGAGATGACTGTGACCTTGGAGGACGTATGGCAGATCCTCCAAGTGTGGATCATAGGCACTTTGATCAAGTATAGCTCTGATGTAGGGCTGATTAGAGTAGCATGTAACAATCTGTTTGATATAGATGACATACTGCATGACGGTATGACCATATCCTTTCACGATTGCATTTTTGACCCTACACTACATCCAAGGCCTTTGTACATTATGTCTCTTATCAGTGGGTTTTTTCTCACTAATAAGATAGGGACATCATTCCAGAGAGGGTTATTACCATTGGTACATGGTATTTTCAGTGGGGAGTGATATTGTTGGGGACAATGTATATTGACCCACTTGTACTAGGATCTACATTTGATTACATACCACAGTCAGAAGACTGTGGGGCTAGCTTCTTTGTTACAGATTTGGTTATGGGACCATATCGCGATTGGATGCCCTGTGGGCACTTTGCGTGTCCGAGACCCAGAGGAGCCATCTTACATGGCATGGGTATTAGTAGGTGGCGATGCATGAGGCCACCTAGGCAGCCTATTCAGATATAGGTGAGAGTTTGATGAGCTTCCTGAGATAGATATTATATGACGACCTTACAGACATATCCAGTGGCAAGAGGATGCCACAGAGCTCAGTGTGTGCTCAGTAGAGCACTTTATCATCGGCATTCCTAGCTAAATTATAGATCTATATCAAGTTTATAGGTTTCAGTGATAGCTTGGCATAGTATAGGGGGTTCCACAGCGAGATATATGGTATGCCCGCAGAGATTTAGAGAGGCATACCATGGGGCCTCACATACCAGTGGCCTGAGCTAGGGCGACCTTTTCACAGGTGGTCCCATAGGCATGGGACCCAGCACGACATGTGCGGGACCTAAGAACGACAACATATTATGTAACATGGTATGCCACTATGTTACCGCGGTGTCTCACTATCCCAGAGTAGGTCTGGGCAGCAGGAACTCATCTACCCATAGAGATCTGGCATGGTTCAGAGCGTAGAGAGAGAGAAGTAGGTCCTGATCCAGAGGATCCATTTGATGACCTTCCACATGATGAGCAGGGTGCCCCACAGGCATAAGGACTGTGGCCACAAGGCCTATTACAGGCACCAGTTCAAATTCCCATAGCAAGGGTCCTTGAGTAGGGCTAGTCATCGAGAGCACCTCAGGGACACGTCTCAGTGGCATAGCTAGTGGCATACATAGCCACATTAGAGTAGCAGCTATAGTAGGCTTTAGCCAAGAGATATGTGGTGAGAGTAGAGAGAGATGAGGCCTAAGGGTGGTGTGTGACCATGACAGCTGAGCATGATCAGGCTCAAACCCAGATTTTCACTTTGTTATCAGAGCAAGATCAGGCTCGGGCCTCGGTTGGCCTAGGAGGTGATAGTGTTGTGCTTTTCCAACAGATTCGACAGATGGCTGCTCAGATGACTCAGGTTACAGATTTACACTAGCAGGCATAGGCTCAACTATAGCCTGTGATATTAGAGTGAGATAGGCTCAGGGAAGAGCGAGTAGTGGGCCAAGCCAAGCTGGCCTGAGCCACAATAGAGATAGCATCCTATCAATGCACATATGGTACCACGTTGACTACCCAGACACAGAGATTTGGCCATAGCAGAGGGCAGGGCCTCATCTTATAGATCTTTATATTTTGAGCCAGTGCCTCTTGAGCAACAGGCACCATCTTATAGTTAGCAGTCTAGTGAAGGGACTAGATTGGAGAGGCCTCAGGACTCAGTGGAGCAACCACATCTAGAGAGAGTCGATGATGTGCATGCCATGCAACCTCCATGAGACATACCTGCCACACCTTCAGAGGGCTTGAGTCAACCTTGATATTTTTGTATATCCACATATGTATCTTTGTGAAGGCTATGAGTAGATTGTTCTCGATGTATATTCATTTTATATTATATACAATAGTTTTGACACATGCCTCTGATGAAGGCTTTTATTCTATTATAGATGTATCACCTTTGTATGCCTCATATGAAGGCTTTTTTGTGATATAAAGTAGTTTTGATACATGCCTCTGATGATGGATTTTATTCCTTTACTACATGTATTATTCTTTTGTATGCCTTAGATGAAAGATTTTATGATGTACCGCCATGTTGTATACCATATTTGATACAGATATACCACACATTAATGATTTGGGCATTTGTGACATGACATATATGTATGTGAGATGGACATTTTTTTATTATTTCCCATGGATAGATAGATGTGTTTATGATGCTTTCTGATTTGATTTGACATGTATATGTATCGATGATCTTGTTGATGTATCACATGCGTTTTTATTTCCAAATGATGTGATCTTGTAGAATATATCAAATGTGTTTTGTTTATGATATGTGCCATACTTAGTGGACATGATGATATGATGATAAGGGTGTGGGGGGGATAGATTTTGATATTTTCATTCCCTCTTTCCCCCATTTGATGATACGATACGTGAAGATTAGCTTTACATTCATGTATGATGTATACTTAGTTGTTTCTTGATATATGATGTATAGATGATGTTAGATGTGATGATATGATGGTAATGTGATGTTGTGATAACAAAACAATACACATACAATAAACACAATCAAATGCTAACAAAGAACACAATGAACTAACATAATAATGCACCCTGATTCACCAGCATGTAAAGACACACCTCAATATGCACAAGCAAGAATAAATCTATTCTAAGCAAGAAAAGATGAATCCTAAAAAAGTATACCCAAGCAACAACACAAAAGAACAAATACGAAACAACCATACAAGCAATAAGCAAAGCAAGAAACAAGACAATGCAAGTAAATGTTTTTGTAAGATTGTTTTCATTCAATCATTTTTTATTGTTTTGGATTGTATGTGAAACAATTTTCTATTGTTTTTTGTATTTTGGA
This sequence comes from Taxus chinensis, assembly GCA_019776745.2. Classification (NCBI taxonomy): domain Eukaryota; kingdom Viridiplantae; phylum Streptophyta; class Pinopsida; order Cupressales; family Taxaceae; genus Taxus; species Taxus chinensis. The sequence goes on along the minus strand of CM034155.1, from coordinate 168,584,999 downwards.
TATTTTGAATGTTTTTGCAGTTTTTGGGAAACAATTTTGTATTTTTTTGTGGTTTTCTAATGGTTTTCCAAAGTTATGTACAGGTAACCAAGAAAGCGTGGATGCCCCCAGCATTAGATGGGGAATGTACAAGGGCAGAGGCCACACGCGTATGAACAAGAAGGTGAAGTCATTGAATTTCCCCCAGTGTAAGATGGGAAATAGTGAAAGACCATGCCCCTCACAGATGAATAAAAGAAGAAAAATCCAGACAAAGGCTTAACAGGGTTGGGTCCATAGGGAATCTCAAAGGTAGAACTAGGGCTAGGCCATGTAAAAGTACCCTCCAGATGCAAGATGCTTGTGAACAACGAATCCTCCCAAGGTGCTGGAAACCAGTTTTCACCCAAGGACCTATCCAAAGTGCCACAATTGTGTGGTTTTCACTTGTGGATGACCTTTTTTTTCTTTTTCTTTCTCTTTTTGATTTTTTTGTATTTTTGATCATTTTACCATTTTTTTTGACTTTTTTGCTTTTTTGATGCCATATTTAAGCATAGAACCGCTTAAAATGCATGGCATTCATGGGATCATGGAGCTCATCACCATTGGGGTGAGCAAGTTTGTATGCCCCTATGCCGTATTTGGCCATAGTAATGTAGGGCCCTAACCAATGTGGTTTGAATTTCCCTTTCTTTTCTAGTTCCACTCTTGCGTTGAATTGATTCTCCTTCATGACTAAATCACCAACCTCAAACTGACGAGGTATGATTCTCTTGTTGTAGTTTCTGGAGACTCTATTCCGATACACTTTATGGTGATTAAGAGTGCAAATGTGCTTCTCATCTAGGATCTCTAATTCATCCAGTCTTGTTACCCGGTAATCCTCATCTTTATCCAAATAGTCCCTAAGAGAGATTCTCAGGGAAGGAAGTTTGATTTCTAATGGGATGATACATTCTATTCCAAACACTAGAAAATATGGTGTCACACCCATAGGAGTGCGAATGGATTTTCTGTAAGCCCAAAGGGCTGGGTGGATTTTCAAGTTCCAATTACGACCTATTTTACTAACCATCCTCTCCATTATTCTCACCAAAGTCTTATTTGTGGCTTTGGCATGTCCATTACCTTAGGGGTAATATGGTGTAGACCATTTTAACCGAATATAGAACCGTTGACAAATACCTTTTATATTTTTTTCTTGAATGACGTCCCATTATCCATAACAATGGCTGAAGGAATGCCATATCAACAAATGATATGATTCATGATAAATTTATAAATTTCAGCTCCTATTACATAGGTTAAAGGGACAACCTCCACCCACTTTGTAAAGTATTTTGTAGCCGTGATGATTTTGGTATGACCATCATATGAGGTAGGAGTAAGTTTTTATATCAAGTCAAGTCTCCACTTAGAGAATGGCCATGGGGTAGTGATAAGTTGCAATGGTTGTGATGGAGCATGGATGAATTTTCCATACTTCTGGCACAGTACACATTTTGTGACATAATTGCAACAATCGGTTTCCATGGTAGGCCAATAGTAACCTACTCTTAACAATTTCTTCGCAAAAACATTCCATTTATATGTGCTCCACACACTCCTTCATGTTCTTCTTTGATTTCTTGGATAGACTCCATCTTGTCAAGACAACGTAACAGATTCCCATCGTAGCCATGATGATAAAGTGTACCTCCTAAAAGGGTGTAACGTGCTATTTGGAAAATCAAGATTTGTTTTTCAAAATGAGATGTATTAGGAGGGAATGTGTTGTCCTTGAGATAGGTAAAAATGGGCTTGTACCATAGGGAATTAGGACCAGCAATATCACAAGCCAGATAATATTCTGGCATGTCATACGTAGGCTGGCGCAAATTTTCTACAAAGAATGACATATCATTATTTCTTAGCAGAATACAAAGCATAGAACGCACTATCACCATATCATCTACCAATCTGTTCCACACTCTTGGAATTTTTTCAAAGGTAATGTACAAAAAGTACTCCTTTAGAGTTTCTAATATCTTTTTGTAAGGTATGAGTTTTTCATCCTTAACCTTGTATTCATCATTAACCTATTTGATAATTAACTGGGAATCACCCATAACCTTGACATGATGAATGTTTCACTTGATAGATAGCTTCATCCTTGTGATAACTACCTCATACTCTATGATATTGTTTCTGTAAGGAAATCCCAGACAAAAATCCTGTGGTATAGGGTCACCAGAAGGAGTAATAAGGACTACCCTTGCACCTAAACCATGAAAAGTAAAGGACCCATCAAAATGCACCTGCCACATGAAATATTCTTTAATGTAGAGTAAGGAGGCATCTAGCAGATCCAAATTCAAAGGTTTAGTGCCTTACAAAGGTGCTTTTGCTAGCTAGTCAGCAAGTACTTGTCCTTTAACTGATTTCTGATGCACAAATTCTATATCAAACTTACTGAGTAGATTGGTCCAATTAGCCATTCTACCTGTGAGGGTAGGTTTAGACAATAAGTACTTGATTTGGTCAACTTTGGATATCAGCTTAGTTTTGGTATTTAATAGATAATGGAAAAGTTTTTAAAAAGTAAAAAAAACTGCCAAGCAAGATTTTTCAATTTGAGGATAGTTGAGCTTATAGGCGATGAGAGTGGGAATGAGATAATACACTGATTTTTCCTTATGGCCAAGGTCATATTGAGCAAGTAGTGCACCAATAACAAATTACGTAGCAGAGATATAGAGAAAAAGTGGTTCTCCAGGAGTTGGAGGCATGAGGATAGGTGTATTAGCCAAGTATTGTTTAAGCAGAGCAAAAGCTTATTGTTGCTCTGGTCCCCAGATGAAGGTGACATCCTTTTAAGCAAATGGGTGAATGAGTGGCACTTATCTGTGAGCTGGGAGATGAAGTGGAAAATGACATGGATTTTCCCCTGTAAGCTGTATAATTGCTTAATATTCTTAGGTGGAGGAATTTCATTAATAACAGACACTTTAGCAGGGTCTACCTTAATTCCTCATCTTTATACAATAAAGCCCAATATTTTCCTGATAGCACACCAAATACACACTTCTTTGGATTCAACATAACATTGTACTCTTATAGGCGCTCAAAGATATGTCGTAAAATGATAGGGTGATCCTCTCTTTTCTTAGACTTTCCGAGGATGTCGTCTATGTAGTCCTCTATGATATCATGGATCATATCATGAAAAATAAATGTCATTAACCGCTGATAAGTATCTCCTACATTTTTGAGACCAAATGGCATCACCTGATAACAAAAGGTACCCCAAGGAGTTGTGAAATCTATTTTGTGCTGATCTTCTTCAGCTATCTTAATTTGGTTGTATCCTGAAAATCCATCCATGAGAGATAGCATCTCGTACCCTGCTGTTGAATCTATAATCATGTCAATATTTAGCAGTGGAAAATCATGTTTAGGGAAAGCCTTATTAATGTCTCTAAAATCTGTGCAAATTGTGATACCAACAGGATTTTTTTGGACAGGGACGATGTTGGATATCCATTCAAAATAATCAATAGGCTTTATGAATCCTTCCACAAGCAATCTTTCCAATTCTTCTTTAACCAGTAAGGCTACCTTCGGGTGCATCTTTCTGATCTTTTGTTTAATAGGATTAGCACCTGCGTGCACAACTAGGTTGTGCATGACCAAAGTTGGATCTAAGCCTGACATTTCTTTGTAATACCATGCGAACACATCTATAAAATCTCATAACAACATAGCGAATGTCTTCTATTCTCTAGCAAATAGTGATGCTCCAAATTTTACTATCTTGGGATCTTCTTCCGTACCAATATTCACATCAATGGTTTCCTCGACTAGTAATTTGGACAAGTCCTCCATACACGTAGGATTGGGAGGAAGGTTGAGATCTTTTTCTAAGGACGTCTCCATGATATTTTCATCCTTGGCATGGTCACTTTGTTTTTCCTTTTATGTTTTTACTTGTTTGTTAGCCAGTGCCTCAAAGATGTTTTTACTATGTGACTTGGACTTTGATTTTTACCGAGGCTTTACGTTGGAACTTTTTCCCTCACTTTTATTTAAGCGTTGTTGGCCACAAAGCTCATCCTCCTCACCAAAGTAGGTACAGCTATCCAATTCATAAAGAAACCCTTCTTGTGGTCTCCAATGGGAATTGTATCCCGAATGCCCATGAACGCTGCGATAGCCTCATCATTCTCTAATAAATCTAGTGACATGTGATGTTGTTGGTCCCATTCAACAAGGGAAGGGTAAAAAAGGTCGATGGTTGGTTCCGTACGGGTTATGGTTAGGACAACGTTGTTCATGAATAGGTTTGTGGAGGAAAGATCCTCATATTGGCTACAATCGGAATCCATATCATTGTCTAGATAGTCAGATCTATCTTCACATTCAGAACAAGTAGCGTCTTGATCATTGGGGTGTGCTCCATAAGGGTGAATCCCAATGTCATATATTTCTATTTTGAAAGGTAGAAGAGGCACCGGTTCTCTCTTTCCTTGTTCATTTCTTCCACATCCTAGGCCTTTATAGTCCATGGAGTACATCATCTTACTGGATTCCTTGTATTTGGGGGTTTGATAATAGGATGGATGAGTATCCTCTGGGACACAAGTTATAGGTGGATCTAGAAATTTTTCCTCAGCCAACAAGCCTCCGGGTAAGAATGACCCAATATTGCATTCATTCCTAGGTCTTCTGAAGTAATAGTTGGGTCGACCTCTAGTCTTGGGTGACAATGAGAGGTATAAAAACAAGAGAGCTTGTTGTACATTATATTCTCCATATCTATATTCAAAGATTTTCATCTCCCATGAATCAAAAGGAGATGTTGAGGTAGACGCACCATGGGCATAAGACCTGAGAGAATCCGAATCTATCTAGGATTCCATGGCCTCATATTGGAGAGGGAAAACAATATCTGTGGAGGGACATGCATATGTTCCCTTTCGTGTAAAAATATTGAGTGATCTACAATGAGAGAAGGGATCTAAATCTCCTTAATGCACTAATGAAACGTCGATGGCATGGCCTGCATGGCATGAATCCATGGTCAACCTAGAAGCATATTATATGGAAGTTCTAAGTTGAGGACATGAAACTTTGTCTAATGGAAAGTAGGACCCATCTCTATGGGTAACGTGATTGTGTGCGTTAAATCCCTTTTTGCGTTGTCATATGCGGTGATAGTGATGATATTGGACTCAAGATCTACCTCAGTATGTCCTAACTGTTTAACCAACTTGAGTGTGGAAATGTTCAACCCTGATCTGTTGTCCACAAGAACTCATTTGATCTTCCTACGGGTGACAACTACCTCAATATATAAAGGAATATTATGTGTTGTACTCTCACTAAGGATCTCCCTATGGTTGAAGGAAATATGTTCATTTGGTATGATGTTTACAACTGTGGCTTGCAAATGTGAGGGATCGACCTCTAATGGTAGTCCCAACCCCTAAAGAGTTTGGTACAGAATAAATTTGTGTACATTAGATATCTTAAGAATATCTAAGATCAAAATCTTAACAGACGTCTTCTCAAGTTACTCTAAGAGGTCATATTTACCAGTTTATGGGGTTGATGGAAAAGGTTACGGAATCACGCAGTGGGCACGCCTTGTTATCGTGGCACAATTTTTTCCCTTAATTTAGATGGTGTTGACATGGTTAGTAGGAGAGAAAATACATCCAATAAGTGAATCATAATGATTGTTGTCATTTTTTGTGTACAAGTAATTCACTGCATTATAACCTTAGGATGACTCTCCCTGATCCGACTTTGACTTTTCTAATTTATCATGATTGGGGAATGGCTCTTTATATATCCCCATTTTCTCGTTAGGTGTCTGTGTTTTAACTGAGTTTTCCACCTCTATTTCCCAATTGTCAATGAGGTCTTGGATATAATGATGGAGTCTATGACATTTGTTTGTCTTATGCCCCTTGACATGATGCATTTCACAATATTCATGCTATTTGTACCATGAAGGTTTTGGAGCATTGTTATCAAATGGTTTTGTCCTAGGATATGTCATCATGTGGGCCACATCCAATTATTTTAGTATAACTGACAAAGGTTCATTAAGAGAGGTGAATGTTCTTCACTTTGGTGGTGGTTGAATTGGTCCTTTGCTCATTTTAAAAGGTTGACTAGTTTGGATCATTTGTACATGTTTGGAATCAGTGATCTCGTCTCCTACCACATTTTTGTTTTTGTTAAAAACCTTCGGATTCTTCTTGGGTTTAACATTTTAATTATCTCTAGATTGGGACTTGAGAGTTCCTTTTGCAATGAGATCTTTCTCTATTTGAACCCCCTTTTCGATGACCTCATCAAAAGTGCAAACAAAATGCATTTGGAGGTGGAAAGCTATGTCCAGGTTTAGGTTGGGAACAAAAATACTAACCAGTTGTATTTCAGTGAAAGCGCAAAGGAAGCAGCTAGCTATCCCTCTCCACTATTGGAGGAAGCTTGCAAAAGTCTCATTAGGGTGTTGCTTGGTGCCACATAAATCTACCATGGTGACATCACTCTCTATGTTGTATGAGAAGTGATGCACAAACCTTTCTGACAATTATAACCAGGTGAAAATTGATCCCTGGGGTAAACATGTAAACCACTCCAAGGCTTGACCTCCTAGGCTCTTGGGAAAAAGTCTGCTGAGATAATTTTCACTATAAGACACCTCTTGACATGCCATATAGAATCTTTGACATGATCCCATGGATATCCCTTCCCTTTATATTTGTTGAATTTTGGCATATCGAATTTCTTGGGAAAGGGTTGAAGGGTCATAGTCTTGTCAAAAGGATAGGGGCATAATTCTTCATATTGATACTTTATAATTCTCCCTATATTTCTCTCTTGGAGGCTTACAAGTGGTGCTTTCATAGACTGTACCTCTTGTGTGAGAAATTGTTCTCTAGTGGGAGAAGTGGGGATATATACTCGATGATACCCTATCTCATCTTCTCCTTGGTTTTCTCTATGGAGTTCATTGATCTTAACCTTAGGCCTTGAATTTTGCATGTTTTTGTCTACTTTCTTTTGTACATGGGAGGTTAGCAAAGCTAATTGTCAGTTTAGGTTACCAATCTGTTGTTGAATTATGGTTTCTTCTTCTAAAGGTTCTTCCTCTTCCTCGTATTGCAGAAGTTCTTCACCCGTCTCATGTCATGTCTAGTTTTTACGTGGCACTTTGATAAAGGGTATTTTGTGGCCCACCAATTTATCATTTCCCACATTAGAGGTAGAAGCATGTCCATGTGCCAAAATATCCTCCATATTGATAAGGGGCATTCTTCCTCATTAGCGTTATTCACAGGTGGGATTGTTTCATTTTCAGTGGGAAATTTGGCCCCCAATTCTACAACATGTGCAAGAACTCTATCCTTATTTATGAAAAGAAACTCATCTAATAAAGTAGGGTCAAAGTCAAATTCTGCATGTGGAGATTCTACTTCATTACCACTATGATTGAGCATATCTTATATCTCTTTTTCCACAGAAAATAGAGGCCCTAGATCATGTCCAATAAAGGGGTTTGACCCTTATCTGTTAGAGGCTTCCCAAGCTTACACTTGTTATTCCTCATATGTTTGTTTCTTGAGTCCTAATCATGTTTTAGGATCCATGTTTTGTGATAGTTTCACTAGGGTAAGTTGTAAATGTATTCAAAACTTTGTTACCACACCTAAGTGAAATGCAAGATAAATGTCAAGAATATGAATGAATAACAATGTGAGAATACCAATTTGATAGAGTGATAAATCACCAGTGACATAAATGTTTGGTATCTAAACCTATCAAATGAAGTACCTCCTAGACTACGTCTCGAGAAGTAGTTTAGTGTCGCAAGATAATTAACAAGATGTTATCACTTATGCCAAGTTCAAGAGAATGAATAGAATGTAAGTAAATATAAAAATTCAATGTGACCTCCTAACAAGATATACTAGAAGAGAGTTCAAAATCGATTAAGACCTATATCTCAAAAAGTGCCAATTACAACTCGTGAGTGACACAACAATATCACCAAGATATGATAACCAAAATTTGTGAGAAAGTAAGGTATTGATATCAGGGTACTATTGATATAACACGCACAAGTGGTAACACTTAGCACTCTTCAAAATTGAGGTAATAATATAATCAAACTAAAAATCTTAAAGTATAGCTAGGAATAGTTAAAATGTGTACAGTGTAACCTTACCATATAGATATTTAGGTCGAGTAAACAAGAAACAAGACGTAAATATCAAAATTGTAGTGATACGATACAAACAAGGTAACCCTTCTAAGGAAGTTCAAGATGATGAACCATGCCTAACTACAATGAAAATCTTGACATGGGTATCAAGATCACAATGGTCACTAATGATATGAATATGTCTCCACACACTTTAAATGTTTAACTTACCCAGCTGCAAACATGGATGGGCGTAAATGGAAAAAAGAGTGGCATAAACAATCGATTGGTTACACAAAGGTAGTCACCCTCCTTCTAATCAACAAAGTGTCAAAATAATGTGAAGGAACCAAATCAAAAATGGGATGGAAAATTTTGGCTTCACTTCGGCAGAGTTTCACCTCACCCTAAGGCAAGTAAAAAATAAGCGAAAGTAACGCGTCACACGTTTCGTAATAAAAATATGGTTCACAACTCAAAACTATTTTTAGAACGGTCAAAGTTGGATCTTGGCCAAATTATATTTTCCTAGGTGGTTCTCTCATCCTAGGTATTACAAATATTATCCATGAATGAGACGATTTACGCAAATAGTCCTGACTATCTTGGGAGTATGTCAAATTTCCCCCCTTCAAGCACAGTGGGTAGTAAATGCATCCATCGTGTACTTAAAAGGGTCACATAGGGAAAACTTGTAACTCTATCTCACAAAGGAACCACTACTTAGATAGGTAGCATGGAGCACTTCCTGTTTTTTCCACAAGGTTCCTTCTTGTGTGAACTACTTTGGGGTTCCTAGAACCACCCCTATTATTGTAGCTTAAGGTGTTATGCCAAAGGGGTTATGTTCCAGTTGAGTAGAGAGGGACGTACCCTTTTCCGAAGCCTGCAATATAGTGTTTTGAATATGTTGTTCATTTTATCTTGTTTAATTAGGTGTGGTTTTCTCAAAACACCTTTTGGCAAACTGTATAACAATTGTATTAGCAGTTTTTTACTTTGTTTTGATTCCTCTGTTTCCTTGACAAGCAATGGCATTTTGGTCTTGTATGACAATTTTTTAGTATTTTTCCATCAAAAGAGAAAACACCATTTCTGATTCTCTAGATCATCCAAGGACGCAAGTGAAGAGCATACGTGATGTTTCCAAAATCCAAAAAGATATCAAATGGAAAAACAATTTAATTCATCTATGCCAAGTGAATCAATTCCAATTCAAATATTCCTAACAACCTCAAAGCATCAAAAGGACTTAAGAATCATTTCTAATTCCCAAGATCACCCCAAGGGATGTGAGGGAAGAGCATACGCAATCTTATTCCTAAAATTAAACATTCAAAGCTTATCTAATCAAGTAAAAACATTTAAAAACAGCCTACACACACAAGTATGTGATTAGATAAAACCTGTAAGAATGTTAACACCTCAACACAATAATTTCAATAAAACAAAAGGAAACCTATGCCCCTATTTTGGCGTCTTCACATGGGTTAGGGTGAATACGCCACTCTGTGTTTTTCTGATTTACAGTGCACCTGTGCCACCCGAGAGGCATGTCAGCCACCAAAACGACATGTGCGCTATTATGTGTGATTTTGGCTTACCATGTAATTTCACCACCCGAGAGGCATGTGCACCACAAAAATATTATATGTGATACATTCGATAAAGATAGGTGGAGATTCAGAAAAAATTCTTATGCCACCAAAAAAGCATGTGCGCCACTACTTTGTAAAACAGTCCCAGATTCTGACATAATGTTTGTGCCACCAAAAATGCGTCTGCACCATTAACACAGTGTGTGCACTCAGGTTAGGGACTATGCGTTGATATGACATGTTTTGATTTATAGTGAAGGTACATTACAAAATGATGTACATGCCTAGGTTAGTGCATATGCACGCTGGTTAGGGTGTGTGTGCCGGGGTTAGTGCGTATGCGCCAGGATTGATAAATAGAGAACCAAGTATTGACAGTGTGCCTGCGCCAAAAAAAATGTGTCTGTGCTCCTAAAAATGTGCCTGTGCCACACCTGTAACCAAAATATGGAAAAAAACACAAGAAAGCTCACAATATCTCAATTTTTGACAAGTTAGTTTTAAAATGGAAACAACCCATTAAAATGATGGCTATGAACAAGAACTTAAACATATAAAATTAGTAAAAATTACAAGAAAATAGACCTTAATTACTAAATGTGCATATCAAAAGTTAGCCAAAACAATGAAACTTAAATTAAAATGCCGTGGGACTATACGTCCCACTGGGCGTGCCAAATGTGTGCGTGTGTTGTTTTTAAAATAATGCTAATATGAGTAAAAGACTAACACCTAAATAGCCTTAATTAGCAATATTTAAACAAACTACTTAGCACCATCATGATAAGAATTAAACAAGGGTTAGATGCTAAACATTCCTCAATAAAAATTTGAAACTAACAATGTTAAAACATCTAAAATCCTCTATTCTCTAACAACAAATAAGTGAAATGGACCTAGGTTGGCTTCATGGCTATCAAAAATGGTTGTTATTAGTGTTCCAAGAACCTAGGAATGGGGGATAGTCAAAGTTGGGCTACAAGACCCTTTTGACACCTCCCATATGACCTAAGCACTTAGGAAAGAGGCTTAACTCTTTAAGATGATGAACTCTCAAGAAAACAAAAGGCAAGCTCTTAGTTTATTTTGCTATATGCTTTGCATTTGCTTTCTCAAAGAGTTTAGGTGTAGGTATAAAGGTATAAGGAGGGTTCCTTATATAGCCCAATGGTAAAGGAAACACTTCATCCCTTTGCATGTGGGATAAAGGTAAAACATGATTAGGAATGGATAAGGTTGCTTTATAAAAGGTAACCTTACTTTAGAAGGGTTTAATTTATAATTACCAAGTCATGGGAGTTGGGAGGTGTTTCAATTAATCAAAGGTGATTAACTAATAGGTAGATGTAAGCTTATAAAAGCTAATTAGAAGAATATTAGTACGATTTAGGCCATTAGAAGGTGATTAAATCAATTAAATACCGATTTATTGGTTAAATGGAAGGAAAAGATAATTAATTAATAATAATTAATTAGTCTAGATAGAAGGGGTGAATAATTAACGAAAGGTCGTCAATTAGGTTGTTAGTTGGATAGGTGACTTATTCAATTAGTGTATTGTAATTAATTAACAAAAATAAGAGGGAAGATGAGTGCTTTTGATGACATGTCTTCAATTTGCAGAAAAGGAGATAATTAGCACAATTTAAGTATTTAAATTGCTCAGGCGTAATTATGGGTGTCTACACATGTTTTTGCTGGAATTTTGACTCAAGGAATTAAATCCCTTTTTATTTTTAGGCATTTTAAGTCATGGACAATACTATAGGAAGATTAGGTTCTTGGTGAGAATACAAAACCATAGCACCCACAGGTTAAATATGAAAGAGGTGGTTTCGAGTGATGAATGACCATGGGATTCCATATTTAAAAATATGAAAAGTATCCATGAGAATTACGCTATGAGTAGAACCAAGGTACTCATATTGAAGATAAGGCTAAAAGGTGACGGATAATCACATGATTATTGTTTTAGTCATTGATCCTCAAAAAATGGGTAATATGAAAGGTGAGCAATGCTCAAGGGATGAGACGACAATTGAAAAAAAGTGATATAGGACTTGATGTCTACAATAGAATGGTAAAAAATACAAGGCATTGACGGGCTCAGGTTTAGGGTTACCTTCAAGTGAAGACAAGTGATAAGCACCTTATCTATAGGCATGGGTAGTGATATAGGGTCCAAGCCAATTAGGTGAAAAGTTGATCCGTTTAATTTTCTCTTCTTTAGTTACATGTTGATCTTCCTTCAAGATTAGGTTTCCGATATGAAAGGTACGTTCATGGACACATTTTTTTAGGAACACTTGATACATTTTTAGTAGATTTGGAGATGGTCGAGAGCATTAAGATGACATTCATCTAATAACTCAAGTTACACCAAATGATCCTAACAAAAGTCATCGTCGTTGAGCATGTCTTATAGAGAGATGGAATTTGGACTTCCACCCTTCATGTGCAAGACATCTAGTTTGATCATATCCATGTGGCACCTTCAATTTTGAATCAAAAACATTTTCATTCTTAGAGCACTTCATTTTCAAATTTCTATAACTGATGACATGACAACATTCATATATCTTTCTTAAGAAGAGGCTGAGTATCACATCTAGTTGAGAGTTATCAATAACTCCCCTTGCCATAGGGGATCTTCACATACATGTACCTTATCATGTGAACACGATTTCTGACTTGATCATAGAGACCATGAGAATTCCATGAAACTACTTGAAGAATCCATCATAGACTGATATGAGATTATGATTGGAAATATCACACCACATAATAATTTTTCTTGAATTGCATAGGATTTAAATAACTCACAACATATTATTCTTACTCCTTTAGCATTCAACATTGACACTTACTCCATGAACCACTCCCCTTGGAAGTTATTGCAACTTTTAGATAAGGACAACACTAGGACCAATAATTGATTCAAGTCCAACTTGTTGCTGACAGATTAACATACCTTGACTGAAAAGGATATTTCTATCATGACTCAAAGTTTGAGAACACTTTGAAGGACTTGGACACACATACGTTTAGCTCATTTTTTACACATGATACTTGCTTGTAATCTCCTTTTAGCATGGAATGTTTTCAAGAATTAACCAGACCTATTATAAACTAAGATCACCCATAATGACACAATTTATGGGCTGATTGGGATCAACTTGTATAAGGACATTATATAAAGATCCTAGAAAATTTCTAAAAGTTTAATACTCTCTTACAAACCTATCTTACATGAATACAACCTAAGAAGGATGACTTAGCCATGAATCAATCTTGAAAACATAGAGAAAGATAACATAGGCCTTGAAACCTATTGACCACACTCTCTTTGCATGAATACTCAAGAAGAAAATTCAAGAAATTCAACAAACACTAGTACTTTAATAGGAGGCTAAATAAAAATTTCTTGAATTTGACATACCTTTACATTATGATGAAGACTCCAATCAACATACTTCATCATAATGTAGATATGTAGGAACTCATTAATCCCATACTTCATTTTCCAAATTTTTAAGTTTAAAATCCTTTGCTATCACACACTTTGTAAAGTTAACCTCTAGACAAGGTTCTTGACTATGTTCATCATAATGTAAAGGTATGTCATTGTGAGTGATCTTAGTTTACAATAGGTATGGTTAATTCTTAAAAAAAATGTCCATGCTTAAAGGAGTGTAAAAGTTAGTATCATGTGTAAAAAACAAGATAAACGTATTTGTGTCAATGTCCTTCACAGTGTTCTCAAGCTTTGAGTCATGATATAAATATCCTTTTCAGTCAAGGTATGTTAATTTGTCATCAACAAGTTATACTTGAATCAATTATTGGTCCTAGTGTTGTCCTTGTCTAAAAGTTGCAGTAACTTCCAACGGGAGTGGTTCATGGAGTAAATGTCAATGTTGAATGCTAAAGGAGTAAGAATAAGGTGTTGTAAGTTCTTTGAATCCTAAGAAAGTCAAGAAAAATTATTATGAGGTGTGATATTTCCAATCATAATCTCATATCAGTCTATGATGGATCATTCAAGTAGTTTCATGGATTTCTTAGGGTTTTTTAGGCTATGATGAAGTCAAAAATTGTGTTAATATTATAAGGTACATGTATGTGAAGATATTTTGTGGCAAGGGGAGTTATTGATAACCCTCACCCAAATGTGATACTCAGCCTCTTCTTAAGAAAGAGATATCAAGGTTTTGATGTCATCAGTTATAGAAATTCGAAAATGAAGTGCACTAAGAATGAAAATGTTTTAATTCAAAATTGAAGGTTCCGCATGGATATGATCAAACTAGGTGCAATGGGACCCTATACCTATACCATGAGACCCTATCGCTGACCCTGTGATGGTGCTTGTGTTCATACCTGAGCTGCAACCTAGGCCTGTAAGGCCATAATATACACCTGAGCAGTGGCCAACTTTCCCTATAACCTGTCTACTTGTGTTTATAGGGTGGTTACTTGCCCCCCGTATCCATCCTCTCCCTCTACAGGTACATGTCCTTTTGTTGCAATATAGGCCTGAAGGGCCACCACCTATGCTAGTAACATGGCCACCTCTACCTGTGACTCTGCCAACTCCCCCTTTAAACCTATAATCTAGCCCTATAAGATGACTACTTGTCCCCGGAGTGTATCCCTATGAACTATGAGGGTCACCACATCTAACTGACCTATCATGGGTGGCGTTTCTCATATCTAGGCTACCCACCACCATCTGTATGCATATTTACAGCTCATTGAATCCCATCTATGAATGAGTGAGACCATCAAGCTTGGATCCCGAGCTATGTGCCTATACTGTCTAACCCCAATAAGACCAACATCTGTAAGGTGATGTCACTCCTCTACCATCACTCTCCCTCGTACCGATAATAACAGAGATGGTACTCCGTCTCTCATCTGCAATAGTCCCTAGCTTACACCCAACACATCACACCATCATTAAAACACTTGAGCATACCTACCATATTACTTACCTGAATAACCTATTACTGAAGTTCTTCTTCTTTAGTTCCCCAAAAACCTAACGACATACCCATTTTCCCCATCCAAAGTTCCCACCCCACAACTCCTATCATATATACATTTTACCCTACTCATTCTCAACACACTTACACTTATAACTCATAGCCTATATTCCATTTTCCCTCCCACCTTAACTCTTTCTCGACCTATTTTTCCTCAAAAGCCAACCAACCTAGGTCACTGGTGACCGGAATCGGTCCATTATGACCAGCATCAGTCATCTGATATTTGAATGATGTCGGCTATAAATTAATGATGTCGGCTACCCTGGACTGATGTCAGTCACTATCATGTAGACCAAACCCAAAAAACCCTCCCCCATTTTTTCCACAATTTGACAATTCTAACCTATAAACCTACCCTATCATACCCAAACCTCAACTAGCTTTCCCCCTACCTGTATTTCACCCACATTGGACTTCCTACTCTTCTCATTTCATCACTTTTACTTCCACATGTAAGTTTAATTCCTACCCAAAACCATTTTTACCCAAACCAAATTCTAGAAACAATTCCAGCTAAGAAGTTCAAATCAGGATTGACTCTTACCTTATTGCAGTGCCATCAGCATGGTGGTACATCTAGCCACTGTGTAACCTGAACCCTCTCTTGCCTCTGCCATGCCCAAATCACCAAAACCCACTCCTCTAATCCAACCAATAAAATTAAGTCACCTAAACTCATGGACACATCTCCCTAGCTCCTCTCACCAATTCATACTCTCCACCTTAGTGGGGTAAACTTCCCCATCCTTCTCTCTCAAAAAAATTATTAAAATTCAAACGGATCTGTCATTTTCTCAAAAGTAACCACACAACAATGATTCTGTAAAATACAGATTTTTTTTATTTTATATACCCACCCCAATATGAACGAAGATAGTCATATTTGTACCCTCACCAACCGATGTCAGTAATCCTATTACTGACATTGGTCAAACCTTACAATTACTTTGCCTTGCTAAGCCCCCTTTTACCTATAACCATTAATGCCCATACCTATTTCCTTAGTCCAAACACCTATTGAACCATACCCACAAGCTCAAACCACCCTTCAATTTCCTTAAGTTGTGTCTTAGGAGTTGTTATTTTACTTATACCATGGCCTTACCCGTGTCACGACCTTTTTACCTGAACCTGACCTACTTGGTGTGACCATTGACCTTATGTATTCACTATACCTTGTGATGTTTTTACCTATGTTGTTTTATCCTAACAACCATACCTTGCATATTTTCATTCTGTTTATTCTGACCAAACCTTTGGTGTACTAGAACATATCGAAACGTTCCTGCACCTAACCTACGTTGTGGTTCCGGATCATATCCTATACCTTGGATACCTAACTCACTTCACCCTTGTTTGGATAAAAATATTAACCTTAGACGATGTAGAGTATGCAAGCTCTTCAACCTGGTACATTGTCACAATCTATACTTCTGCATAAGTTTAGTTGTCATTACCCATGACCCGATTTTTACCCCAACCTCCTACCTATTACCCAAGTTAACCGTCACCCTTTACCTTAATACTCAAACCTTTCCTCACATATCTTCGCCACCTACCCATATATCAAACCACTCACCAATTATGTATTATACCTCATCCATACTTGGTTTAAGGGGGATTACCTTCACCCACACATGGGGCAATCACTTCCTATTTTTGTTAGCATCTCTTACCAATACAAGCCATGTGACAAAAATAGGGCAAAATGTAGACACCAAAATTGGGTCACACTCCCCTTTGGTCCCCTTTTGAATAACTAACTTACATATATTCACCTAATCATGGCCCCTTTCATCCCACCATAATATTAATTTAATTATTTGTAATTAAATTAATACCCATCCTCACCCCATTTATTAATTTAATTACTTTAATTAAATGGATGCACACTTCACCTAGACACCTCACCATAGACCTATTTATAGCAGGTTTTCATAACTAACTATGACTTATCCCTACCTAACTTAATGAGATAAGACTTAGTATAACCCTAAAAGCACATGCCTATTCTTCCTATAACCATATTCCCACTTATCTAAGTGAAAAATTCCACAGATACCCAACACCAATGAGAAAAATCTGGGAAATAGATAGCCAATATTTTCTATTTTAGGCAACCTAGTATATCCTGCCTTAACTGACACTGATCAACCTGAAATCGATGTTGGTCATCCTAAACTATTGTCGGTTACCATATAGCTAGTTTGGTAACCTTGTTTGAGAGGTTGGCCACATTCTCAAGTTTTGGAAAAAAATATATCTACATGTAAGTAAGAACTAGAGACCTTTTGCACATCCAGAAATCCATAGCCATCACCAAGACTGATATGAAGTTATTTGCATTCATGGTAGCATTCTGGGAAGCACTATTGTGGAATTGAGCACCATTCCATAGATCAAACATCACCATCATCCAACCATAAAATATGTAAACACTAATAAGTGTATCTCTAACCTGCCATTTCATCCTTATTCAGATTATAAAGTTTCTTCATCTCTGTTTGCTAGCATCTATTTCTATTGTTCAATTCACCCTTATTATCTTCCTGTGAATCCAATAATTCCGCCACCCACAACCATTAAATCATCTATACCTGACTCTTTCATATTTATGATTTTTTCTAACACCTCCAGATACCTAATCATTCCCTTTACCATCTTTGTTCAACCATTGACAAATTTCATAAACCAAGATTATTTCAATTTTTATCAACCCGCCTATACCGACGCCAGTTAACCATGACCATCGTCATTTCCCTTTAAATCGTCATTGTTCAAACCTAGCTGACATCGGTCACTGTATATGACTATCCTGCTAATAACAAAACCTAGGAACCTTCATCCAAGTGAACCAAGTGACCTAAAATCTAACCCTGACCTACTCTAGCACTGTGACCAATTACCCTACTTCCAAATCTCATTATAGCTTAGCCTTTTATGTTAGATATGTTGAATGTATTTGGATGAGATACCTAAATCATATCAACTAAAGTAGGACATTATTTATTTGCATCATTTATTATATTGAGTTGTATTAAATAGTGGGTTGACCACCACCAAGGAAGTATCACACTTCCTGGATCTAGCATACGCTAGGCACCCCACTAACATATATTGTTTAACTCTCCCTCTTGTGGTCTTGTTTTGTATTTCAAGAAGTTACTCCTAGCTAAAAGGAAGTTCTCACAGTCAACATTGGATCAAGAAGTTAGAACGCGTGCAACGACCCTCAAACCAACCCTCACAATAGGTATTCCTCCTTGGTTGTTACCCTTATCTGTTTCATCTAAATCCTTAAATAAAATGGTGAAACACTTCCGTAAGGGCCTCACACTTCTGATTGAAAAGCGCTAATCATTTTACATGACCCAATGTTTCATCTTTCATGCCCTTCAGAACTTCATTGTATTCCAAAATGGTCTAAGTTCTTATAATGGCTTCTGGCGCCATACAAATATTCAACACTTGATTTGAATTCTGTAATTCCTCCTACAAGCTCTGAAGCAACCCCTCATATGATGCAATCTTCCACATCACTGAATCATTTTCCTACTCTTCTTCCTATGCTAGATCCTTTAGCACTTGCATGTGTAGAGGTTCATCTTCAAGCACTAAGTCCACCAAGGTACTTACATAATGCATTGCTGAAGGAAATGTTTTGGGTAAATTTGGCTCTAAATTACTTTTCTTTCATGATATTGTCCCCAAATTCCTTTTCCATGCTAATAAAAACAACATTCTTCTTTTGTGCCAAGTATTTCTCTTACTTTAGGTGCACTATTTCCGCATCCTTAGTCTTGATCTCCTCTCGTAGTGCCCTAATTATTGAAGCCTTATCAATATTCCACCTTTTCATATTTGTCAAGAATTTCACCACAGAATTGATCACTTGTTCATCTAACATAAAAGTAGGATTGATTGTTATGTGTCTTTCCTAAGGTGTCTTCTTCAACCTCCTTGATAATCATGATTCCTCACACACATCAAATTCTGGTTCATCCATGTTTGTGTGCATCGACCATGATAGCTGCTTCCTTATGCACATGATTGCCATCTCTTCATCTGTTAACTCCCATCCATACAACTCCTTTTGTGTCTTTGTGCTCTAATAATGGGTGTTAACAATTTTACCTTTGTCCTTAACATAGCCCATGACTGGTGGAACATAAACCCCACTTGTTCTCTTTTTTCTTGACCCCTTGGGAACTTGGATTTCAAGATTCATAGCTTGTTCTGCTATGTCCTGAGCAGTCTTAGTTGTTGTCTCATCTGCTTCCTTTTTTCCCTCTTCTCCATCCTTCATTTCTTCGTCATTTGGTTCTTCCACATTCTCTGGAAGTGTAGGGGAATTGGGTGTGCTTTCCTTAGACTCTTCCACAACCTCATTTAGCTTTAACTTCCTTCTTCTCTTCTCAGTTGTCTCCTTTTATAGAGAGATTTGAGGTGATTTGCGCACTGATTGTGGAGTAGCACCTTAGGTCCTTGTTCTCTTGGATACTCTTTTGAAGCAACACTCTCCTTAGACTACATCCAAGTCCTCATCATCTCCCTCTTGTAGGTGGGGGGAGTAGTCACGTGCTCAACTTCTTCCCTATTTAGAGGTTGATCCCCACCTCTGTGCTCCAAATCACCACTATCTTCATGCTCCTCTTCTTCATCATATACTTGTATTGTCTCCATGGGCTTAGGTGCATGAACATTTTCCACTGTATGCTTACCTTTTGGTGGCCATGGGAGCACGAACTCATTCCCACATAATTATTTTTCTCCAGCTAGGGCTTGAGTTGAAGTTACATAAGCGTTGCTCTGATGTCCCCAACTACCAAGCTTATAGGATTCATGCTTATAATATTTGAGATGCACCTCCCAATGTAGGCATTCCACCCTGAATATACATACTTCTTTCTTAGCGTATGGTAGTCATAATCTACCTTGTCTACATTGAAAGTTAGGCAGCACACATATGAAAACCTATGAACTGATGCGTGAAAATATCGTGCTATGAAGGTATATGGTAATTTTCACCATGGGATCCAAGCCTTGTCCTTCATCACAAATCGTATGATGCCAAAATGATGGTAAACTATAAACTGTACTACCTTACCCATCACCGAAGTAAACTCCTTAGGTATGCACCATTCTTCTTAAAACATCACATGGAGCCTGTCATACCACATCTCTGCCATCTTCTTAAATGGTCCTCTTATTGATCCTTCGCACAAGTATTTTTGAAATATTTCCAATAGAGTCTTGTATTGCATGGGGTACTCCCAAATATTCTCTTTACGCCCATTGGGCACTCCAATATCCATGAAAACCAAAGACTATAAAATAGTGTGAAAAATCATTCTTTCACCTGTCCGTGCTTCTTCAATTATTTTCTTTACTATGTGATCCATGATATTGTAGACCACTCCATCAGACATCTTCTTTACAACATGCAGCCACATTGTGTTTACCTGAGACCACCTTTCTTGATCATTCAAATTTGTCACCAAGTGTGCAGCTACCTGAACTATTGGGTACTTCTTCAATTTTTTGATGTCCATACTGAGAAAACCTTTGGTATATTGTAGATCCTTCCTTATCTCCAGGATTGTGGCCTTATCAGTTAAATCACTCTTAAAATCTACTCCTGAAGCCCTTAGTGCTATTACTATTGAAATGAAGGTAGTTGTGATTTTTACCCTCCATCCGGTGAAGTTGAAGAAGTCCTCATGGAATAATCTAATTAGCCACTGATACAATGGTTCATACTTTCCAAATTATGGCAGCTCGTACAACTGGTGGACTAAAATTTTCTTTAATAACTTTTCACCAATGTCATCATACACGAGAATATCTTCTGTTGTGCACTTGTTACTTTTTAAGCTTAATAATGCATCAATCTCCTTCTTATTATCGGATGTATGATGGTTGTAATCACTGATTTTACTTTGATGGATGTGGGAATCCCATTTTTGTTCCACAATCATGCCATTTGGATACTGCATTTCTAAGAAATTACTCTCAGGAGTAATTTTTTCTTCCACTTTAACCTTCTTCTTCCCTTTTACTCCTATTGTGGGTACTTTCTTTGGTGTCATCTGAAAAATATCTCTTTTCTTCCCTCTGTAATTGAGTGAGTTGAAACCCTAGTTCAAATATTCATGCCATAGTGAAAATTGTGTGCCCTAGCTCATCTGTACCATGTCTACTTCACTTAAACCATTCACCTATGGGAATGAAATATTCTCCTTTGTACAAACCTCCTCTCCATGTCTGGTTTCAAACTCTTTGCACCTCAACATGATTGCTCAGCTCTTTTGCACTTAGCTCTTTTAAAATTATCTTAATTGCAACAATATAAATGAACTTGAATCATGTCCTTATATATACTTTCAAAAATTTAGTGCATTTATTTCTCCTTCACCTACCAAAAATTCTCTCATTAATTGAACATTTTTCACTCTTCCCATGCAGTACATCTTCACACCCAAATTATAACCTTCTAGTGCGCCTTCCTACCCTCTAGCCATAAAATTCTCTTCAATGTGCCTTTATGCACCCGAGTACCTCGCCACTGCATTTTCCCTTGGTAGTTCACATGGCCTCTGCTTACCTTGTGTTATACTTGTTTCTTCATTCATCTCCACATATGGTCCTCATTTCTAGAAGAATTTTTTTTCATTCTCCAACTTGAATAGCTCTCGTAGTAGTAAGTTTCTTTCAAGTGTACTTATTTTCATCAGTCTCGTACCTGGATATTAATATCCTACCCCAAACAAAGGGTATGTGCAGTCCTCTGTGCATAAAAATTATTCAAAATGGGAATTATCTTCTGGCATGTAAACATGCTTTATTACACATACACACCAACTAAATTGACAAAGCATAGCGATGAAGAAGGAAATACATTAAGGAAATTCAGAATTGAAAACCTAATCTAAATGGCAACATTTCCTTATTACAAACACCAAGAAGAATTATTTATAGTTGGGCTTCAGCCTACTCCTATTGAAGTATCCGGGTAACCTTATTCCATCAAGTGTGTCTAACTGACAAGCATCCTTTTCAAGTATGAATGATAACATATGGACTTAACCAATGTACTTTGAGTTTACCTAGATGGCGTAAAAACTTAGAATCATAAAGGAGAACCATCTATCCTATCGCAATCCTTTTATCCCTGATGTACCTATCATGCCATGCTTTCTTCCTAGACTTTTCTTGTTTTTGACTCCAATGTGCTATTTCTCAGTGCTCATCCAACTTGAATAACTTTTAAATCCATTCTTCTAATGTTTTCTCATCAGCTACACCTCTAACATGTGCAATACACAAAGATGGTAACATAAATTCCATAGGAAGAACTACTTCTACACCAAACACTAAGTGAAATGGTGTGGCTTTGTTTAACCTTTTATATGTTGTTTGATATGCCAAAAGTAATGCAAATACTTTATCATCCCAATCATTTCTTCCAACATCAAAAATTTCTGTCAATGTCTGGCTCAAAATTTTGTTAAAATCCTCAATAGTCCCATTTTCTTGAGGATGATAGGGGGTAGTCTTATGGTGTACAATCATGAATTCGTCCAACAAAATTTTGATTATCTCATTAAGAAGATGTGTGCCACTATCAATGGTAAAAATTAAAGAACATCCATACATTATAATAATATTATCCCTTAGAAACCTAGCTGTTATAGCTATTGTACAGTCCTTTGTAGGTGTTTCTTGTGCTCACCTTGTCAGATAATCTATGCAAGTTATGATATAGTGTGATCCATTTCTATGCGGAGCTAGTGAAATAGGACCCACACAATCTATATCCCATTTCTCAAATGGCTCTGCACTAGGAATATGTCGCAGGGGCATTTCATCTTGTTGACCCGGTTTCCAAAGACATTAAAAATGATCACATACCTTACAAAATTCCTAACAATATTTATACAGGGTCTCCCACCATAATCAAGCAAGTAGAATCTTACGCGTAGTGGCATCACCTGAATAGTGGCCACCTGTAATACCACCATGAGATTCATCCATGATGTTCATGCATTTATGTTCCAGTATACAATAGCTCAATACTTCATCCTGACCTAATTTGTACAGTTCACTGCTAATCAACATATATGGTGCCATGCGTATGGAAAGTTGTTACTTTTCTAAGGATTTTATTCCTTCTAGTGCCATGCTTGTTCTTAGAAAGATAGAAATGTCCTCTAATTCTAATGGTGCTCGTTGTAACCCATATAACTGGGAATCTGGCATGGTATCTTCAATTTCCTATGCTTATTATCCTAACTATATTCTGGATAAATGGTCTAGTCTAAACTTACTTTTCCCCTAGTTTTACCACAAATGTGAACTCAAATTCTTGAAATAAGAGTACCCATATGCATATGCACCCTTGTAAAATGGGCTTGTTTACCAAATAATTTAATGCCATGTATCTGTTTAAAAGAAACATGGTGTAGCCAGTAGGTACTGTTTGAATGTATGTAGTGCATAGATCATCAACAAAGAATTGCATTTTGTAGTTGTGTAATTTTGTTTTGCAGGAGTCGTCTTTCTACTAGAAAAAGAGATAGGATGATTTATAATACCTTCTCCATAATGAGCCAATACTGTGCTAATGGCCATGTCAGAGGCTTCCACATGTACATAAAATGGTTGGTCCCATAAAGGAAAATGTAGAATAGGCGCAGTAGTAATTTTCTCCTTTAATGTCTTGAATGTGCGTTGTTGCGGTTATCCCTAGTAGAATGTACCCTTCCCTTTCAGTAACTCCAACAGTGTAGAAAATTTGGCATATCCTTTAATATAATTCATGTAATATCCTGTATGGCCTAAAACTCCGCACACCTCACTTTTACTGTTAGGATATTTTAGGCCTATAATGACTACAGCCTTAGCTGGATCAACCAACAATCCTTACTTGCAGATTATGTGTCCTAATAGTAATCCAAATGGTGTAGTAAATATACACTTCTTGATGTTCAAATAAATAATCAACTATCTATGTATTTCAAACATTAAATTTAAATTGTCACAATGATCCTTAAATAATCCATACACTGTCTAATCATCTAAATAAACTTGTAAGAATTTGTGAATAAACTCCTTGAACGCTCGAAAAATTATTTGAAAAAATACAATAGGCACATTTTTCAGACCAAAAGGCATTACAATATAGGAAAAGCTACCCCATTCTGTAGTAAAAGTAGTCTTTTCCTAATCCTTGGGAAATCGTAACTTGATGATACCCTGAGAACCCATCTCTAAACAAATAGATTTCGCACCCTAAAACACATTCTAGTATTTCTTCAGTGAATGGCGTAGGAAAGGGATTAGTCACACATGTAACATTCAGTTCCCTATAGTCCACACAGATCCTAGTCCTACCATCCTTCTTAATACTGATCACCATTGGACTAACCCATTCTAACTCATCGAGGGTATTGATAATCTCATACTTCAACATTTTGTCAATCTCTTCCTTGACCTTTTTGTGCAAGTTGGGGTTCCTCCTATAGGGTATCTTTCTAACTGGGCACACACCCTCTTTAAGCTTTATCCTCGTCTCTCCTAATGATTCATGCATGCCTCTAAGTTCATGGTACCATCGAGGGAATAAGTCCTGATAATCCCATAGTAGCTCTATGATTTTTGCCATTTCAGATTTTGACCAATAGCCTCCAATTTTGGCTTCCTTAGGCTCAGCATCTAATCCAATATTCACCTTATTTGTCTTCATAGGGTCATGATAGGCACACGTATTCTTATCTACACTATCCAACACCTCACGCCAACCTATTGAATGTTTTACATCCAAAATTTCTACTTCTTCATCATCCACTAAGTAGACCATTTTTCCTTTTTCTTTGTCAAGGTAAGCATGCTGAAGTAATGTGGCATCGGCCTCTGTGTCTTCAAAAAATGTGCTCTGAGTATCCTTCATCAAATAACTCTTGAATGATTTCTTCAACCTTGGCACTATCTCCCATAGTTAAGTGCTTTTTGACCTTTAATGCTTCCTCTACAGTGGCTTGGTAGATAAGAATTTGAATGTCTGAGTCATTCCTATGATTAAAGAGTTTGGCATATACATACCAAGCACACGCGTAACCTTATAAAGTGGAATAAAACTTGTGCACCTAGAGTGAAGGGGGTAAAGCTTCGTGCCCCTTTTTCCAAAGTCTCTCACACTTCTAAGCATGATGCTGAATAGGTTGATTACCGTGATAAGTGCAGATTTGAGTAGGTACATTACTCTTGAATAACCTATTAGCAAGAGCAATCCTAATTTCATTCCGTCCTACAAGATTATCCTTGTGGGCTACCCACCAGCACGCTCTTGTCCCACGTAGTTTATATGTTAGCATATTTATTATTTCCAGTGGGTTTATCCATTGTTCCTCAATGGCGCGTAGGAACACCATAGGATCTTCATCTCTGGTGTAATAAGGTACTGAGTTATTACCTATTCTCTTGACATAACGTGGTTTGGTTCCCTTAGGAAATATTCTCTTTACTTTGCGCCCTATGAACTCATAAGTGTTATGAATCCAACTATCTTATGCAACACTTGTAGTATTGCTAATAGACTATGCATCCTCCCACGGAATTATTCCTTCTTCAGATGGCTCAAGAATCTCTAGATCCCAGATGGCGCGTACATAAATCATATTCAGGTTTTCTTCACTCAAGGGCTCAACATAGGGTGTAAATTTTCCATCTGTTAAAGGGATAGCAACTCTTTCCTCCTTGTTTTCAAATCTGATATAACCCTTGTTGAACCAAAGATCAACATTATTTTACCAACACCAAGGATGCCCCAATAGATTTGGGAAACTATCTGACTCTGCTAGCGCTAAAACCTCAAAATATTCTATGAACTTGGCTTGTATGGTAATAGATGGATCTTTTAAAAATTTGATGGGATTGGCCTTAGTCCAATTAGCCATAAATAATACATTAGAGGATGGTTGTAATGGGGGCCTCCCAATTTGTACCTATGCATCTAAAGTAAGAACATTGAGTTCTACACCTATATCAATCAATATATTACTCAATAACCACTTGTCCACAACAACATTTAGAGTGATTTCCTTATCATAATCTAGGCTATGTGGGGGAAGATTTGCATGCAGAATCTGCCATCCAGTTTTAATACTTATGCATGGAGTGTATACCTTTAACCAATTCCTCAATAGTTGAATGATATTCTCCTGGTGAAATAACTTACACACTTCTCTTAAGTCATCCATATCCATTTGAACCATCTCTGATGCTTTCTTTTGCTACATCTTCCATGATTGCTCCTTTATATATTGTATCTCACCTTGAAGATTTCTGATTACCTCCATGGTTTCCTAATAAAAATCCTTATATTGGGTAGGATCAAGGTACTGTGCATGTAGAACCTCCTCCTTAGTGATGGTAGGCTTCTATTGTAGTGCTTCTCTGGCACGTACTGCATCAGCATGGGTCGTGATCTTTACTTGTAATGTCTTAGAGTCTGGTTCCAACTTAGGCATCCATTGATTTTCAACAATGCATTATATCCTAACCATCCCCACACCTTTGTTTTATTTTTTATACTGCTTGCTAAGATAATCATACAAGTCCACGCATTCCTCATAACTATGATTCTGTCTATAGAAAGAACATGTAACATTCTGAAGACATTCACACCTATAGTGTTCAAGAGATTCACCTGTATAACATGTCCCACGAGGGAACTCACCTCTTCCTCCACCATGGTCTCCTCCTCCAAATCCAACACGGTATCTTTGACCTCTGCAATAACCACCTTCAAAACACCCGTCATTCTGATCATAGCACACCTGATTGTGATCCTGATCCTAATGGTATTTCTTTCCTTTAGATTTATCTGAAACTCATATCTGGCGTACACCAATATCTATAGCATCCTTGATCTAAAAAATCAGTCGGTAGTCTTCCATGTCATGACTCATGGACCTCTAGATTTTATAGTAACAAGAGACGTTCTTTCTTATCGCGCGTTATAATAATGGGAAATATATAACATCATGATTTAGGTTCCATATCTCATAGTCTAACAAAAGTGAGTGCATAGATCTACAGGGACAATTATCTTTTGTGTGACCTTCCACTTCAAAATTTTTGCACCAAATCCATGTGCACGTCTCATGTCCTGAATTTTCTGATAGTTTCTCTAACTACTTTGCCATAGTTGAGATTTTTACTTCTATAAATGGGCTTACCCTAATGTCTATGCTTCCAATTGCCTCAATGCGTAAGGCTTCTTCAAGTGCTTTCTATAGATCAACGTATGTTTTATGTGATAATGTCCTCTAAAAAGGGGTAATCAGGTGTCCAACGAACCATTATTCATGTTGGGTTACATGAATATCATAAGACAACTTAGATAATAACTTTTTGAAATGGGCATCATACTCTCTGAAAATTTTAGTAGTGCCTTGCTTAATATCCTTGAGCACACTTATACTCTTCTGATTAAACTCAAGGATGTGAAAATATTTAAGGAATGCATCTTTTAAATTTGTATAGTCTATGCAATTCTGATTAGGGTCAAACTTTCTATACTAGATTTATGTGCACCCTTGTAGCGTAGTAACAAATTGTCTTGCCCTACTCTTAGAAGCCATGATTCCTTTTGCATGCCATAGTATTCCACACATGTGTACATGTTTAGAGGCATCATCTATTCACCTATACTCCAAAATACAAAGAGATATATCCATGTAAATATTGTGGGGTTGGTGTGGACCTTACCCATTTGATCCAAATCCCCTTGTGTTTCCTCAATCACCAGAACCAATAAATCCACTAGAGATAGAGCTACCTATACCTCCTGATCCCAAAATTGTAGCTTGGGTTGGACAAGAAGATGTACTTCCCTATGTTCCAATAGTGGTACTGAACTGTACCCCAAAATTCTACAAAGTGTTACTACCAGAAAATATTTCAAAAATCTACACGCCTAAATTCTACGCAGGTGATACACCTAAAAAGTTACTCCCATATAACAATGAATCCATTTGCACCACCATCCTTGTGCCTCTTATAAGACTTACTCCTACTCTCCAACTACTTGAATTAGCTTCTTGACTATTTGTTGTACTTGATGTTGGAAAACCAAGCACAAGAACAAGGTTGCTAGGTGGATTCAAATGTGTAAACATGGCTCGGGTCATCTCTACTGGTGTGCTTCTATGTGAGGTAGAGGAGGGTTCTCTATCATGCTTTTCCAAATGGGGGAATTCCTGGGGCTCGAGTTCCACATCTTCTACGTGAACTTCAACTCCTTCTTGAACTATCTTTCTCCACAATGCCATTGGCTTTACAACCTCCCGTTGCTTCTCTACCTCCCTCTCACATGCCTCATTATACCTAATTAACCTTTCCTCTCTCTTCCTTTCTTTCACTAGGTCTACTATCTTTCACCAAACCTGCTCCCACCCACATGCTTCATGGGGTTTAGTTATCCATCAACTTATTCTCCAAATTCAAAGTTACCATTAGGATCTTGATCACCAGTGGAATTCCTTACAGGTAAGTTCCCCTCGGATATTGTAAAAAATTGTATTCAGCTACCTCTGGTCACAAATAAGTGGAAATTGAGTACTCCAAGATATAATTGTTCAAAACAACATGGAACCATGTATCCACAACACGATTCCAAATCATATAAGCATCATAAAGGGCCTAAAATTCTTCCTGCGTCCAAACAATTGTGTGATACCTATAATTCCATTTAGACACATAAGCAACCAACCACTCTCACAATTCTATTGGAAAAATAACAAAGAATCTCTCACAAAAAATATCATACAGAATTTTTTCCACCCATGCACATGTGTTAAACTCAGATCCAGTGTTGAACCTCCATCCTTATCCTCTTCCAGATTGTGTATCCACTCCTCAAAACTTGCTAGGTTCTATCATCACTAATCCGGCACTATGATAATTCTTCACCGGGAACTCCTCATGCTATGATTATTTACTAATGCACAACCTTTAGTTTGGTGGATGTAATCTGGAAACACAACAACAAACATAACACCAGAATACCATAGACTATGATAAAAAGGAATGATGATAAATCTGAAATATCAGAGCAAATTATAATATTAGCATGAAATTGTTACAATCTCACCCATGAGGTACTTCAAGTGTTATTGACTTCACTTGCCTTCCACCAATACTATGGAAGAAACTTCACAATTACACCTCTTAATGGCTTCTTCAACACACCTTTAAAATGATGGCTTCCTTTACACACTTACTCATACAATATTTCTCACTACTTTCTGCTATGCTAAATGAGGGGGGTGGCCTCTTTATTTATAGAACTTCCAGGCTTATCCATCTTATCTGTAAGATAGGATAAGAAATCCACTCTGACGAATCGTATTCCATGCCTTAACTCTTATCTGTACATGTAAGCTTATCTTTTAAGATAAGATAAACCTTATCATTTCACATGGGTTCCACATTTTTAGAATTTTTACAAATAAAATACACAAAACATTTATGACCTCACTCCTTGTCCTTATTACCAATATAATATTTCTAATTCCTAATCATGTAGACCCTACTTCTCTACTTACCCCAACTTTGACATTTTAACATTACTGGACCACTTATGATAACTATTTACTTTTTACCACAACATTCCTATTGTACTTTTGACTATTTCCGTACTATACATTATTGGTGGCATCGTACTGGTAGCGCCATTATCTTCTATCGGATGCTAATACTAATTATACTTAACCACATCCTATTCCTAATACATACATTAATGAAATAGAAATTACGGAGGAAAATTTAGTGTTGACATTTTCCCCCTTCCTAGCTTCTACTCCGTCCTCGGAGTAGACTATTCTAGTGCTTGGAAAATATTTAACTTGTCGTGGTTGACCCATTTCATAATGGGAGTGCCATCCAATTCCTCCAGTCGGTACATACCATTTTCATGCACAGCTGCTATTTTATAGGGCCCCATCTTTTTTGGAATAAATTTTCTCTGTCTTCTTTTTTTGTATCTGGAATCATATACTAGAACCAAGTCATTCACATGAAATGAAGACCACCGGATATTTTGATCAAAGTATTCCTTCTACTTCATTTTCTTCTTATAGCTTGTATCCTTAGCTATTTCCCTCATTTCCTCTAGCAAATGAAGATGTACCAACCTTTATTTTACTGAATCACTTTCATCCATTCTTTCATTTTCCATTACTCTGACCGTGGGAATATCAAACTCAATAGGAAGAACTGGATCAATGCTATAAGCCAACTGAAATGGGGAGTATCCTATTGCTGACTTTGATGTTACCCTATATGCCCACAATGTTGCATGAATCCTCTTATCCCATTTATGTACCTGCAAGGCTGCATCTTTTGCTAGAATTTGACACAACACAAAATTTGTTCATTCCACTTGTCCATTTGTGCTTGGCTTGTATGTTGTTTCCTTCCTGTGCTTAATAGAAAACTTATTAACTAGGGCTTCTACCACCTCATTAATGAAGTGGCTTCCTTGATCTGTTACAATTTCTAATGGACAACCAAATCTGGTGACAATGCGTTCATATATGAACCTTGCCACTTCATCCATGGAAGTTGTTTTCAATGGCCTAGCTTCAACCCACTTGGTTAAATAATCTGTGGCAACTACAATATACTTATTTTGGTGTGAGGTAGTTAGAAGTGGACCTACAATGTCTATTCCCCACTTTTCAAAGGGATCAAGTGGAAGAATAGGGTATAATGGAGCTGATGAAGTCTTACGGTTACCATCTGTTTGACAAATATCACATGTCTTACAATAATTATAACAATATTTAAAAAGAGTGGGCCAGTGATAACCTGCATCCAAGATCCTTCTTACTGTAAGTTGTCCAGAGAAGTGCCCTCCACATGTACCATTGTGGAATTCTTCTAGTAGTTCCTTCCCTTGATCACATCCAACTGCCCTCTTGTACTTTCCATCAGGTCCTATTTGAAATAATACTCCACGCAGAATAGAATATGGATGACTGGATTGAGTAATATTTCTCTTAGTATTTGCATTGGCACCATTAGGAAACTTGAATTCATTTAGATAATTCCAAATATCTATGTATTCACTAGGGATTGTGTCAAGGGATAACAATACTGCATTGGGGAAATCATCAACATCACAAAATGATCCTAAACCATCATAGGCTCGAGAGAGTGCATCTATATTGACATGCTTCTTTCCTGGCCTATCTATAATATCAGATTCAAATTCTTGTAGCAAAACTATCCATCTTGCTATCCTCCCTGATGGGTTAGGCTTATTAACAATATATTTTAGAGCCTAATGATCTGTTACAACTATAAATTTCTGCCATAGCAAGTAATTTCTAAACTTTTTTACAGCAAAAATGATAGTTAGAGCCTCTTTTTCAGTTACAGTATAATTTACCTCAGCACTGCTCATTTTTTTACTCCCAAAGTAAATTGGATGTTCATTGCCATTTTCATCCTTTTGGCTCAAAGTACTTCCTAGTGCTGCATCTGAGGCATCAGTGTACACAATGAATGGCTTGCTCCAATCTGGATTCTTTAAAACAGGTGAAGACACTAGGGCTTCCTTCAGTTGTCCAAAAGCTTCATGCACCTTATTTCCTGGTTCATAAGTAACATCCTTCTTCAAGAACTGGGTTAGTGGCTGTGCAATATTTGTGAAATTCTTGATGAACCTTCTATAGTAACCCACATGGCCTAAAAATGATCTCAACTTACTTCTATTCATAGGAAATGGTAAATCTTTGATTTTTGAAACTTTATCAGGATCAGTACCAATACCATCTTTGGATACAACATGCCCTAACAAAACGCCTTTAAAACATCCAAAGACACACTTTGTAGGGTTTAGTGAGGCTTGTGCTTCATCTAACCTTTGAAATGTTGTCTCCATCTAGTGCAGGTAGTCCATCTTGCTCCCATAGATGCAAAAATCATTCAGAAATACTCTGATGAAGTTCCCAATGTAGGGTTCGAACACCCTATTCATCAAACGCTGGAATGTTGCTGGAGAATTACACAACCCAAAAGGCATAACTCTATAAGTAAACGTTCCCCAAGGAGTGGTGAACGTGGTCTTCAATTGATCTTTCTCTGTTATACGGACTTGGTTGTATCCGCTATATCCATCAGCAAAACTATAACACTCCTGGCTAGCTACTTCGTCCAAGATCTGATCTGAGAATGGAAGAGGGTAATGATCCTTCTTTGTTACCTTATTGAGCTTCCTGTAATCAACACAAATGTGTAGCTTCCCATTCTTTTTTATTGAGATCACAATGGGAGAAACCCATTCTGAATTCTCCACAGCAAATATGAATACTGCATCAAGCAACTTATCTATTTCTTCTTTTACAGTCTTGGAAAAATTAGGATTCATTCTATATGGCATTTGCTTTATAGGCTTAACACCATCTACCAGCTCAATAGAATGTTCTACCCAACTTACTTGACAAAATTCCTTATAATCAAAAGTGAATATGTGTATGTACCTTCAAAAGAGCTGGAGGTAAGATTCCTTCTCACTCTCCATCACAGCATCACCAATATTTATTTGTTGGAGACGATTATCAACTTCTTCTTTAGATAATTTTATGGCGTCATGAGTTGGTGTGATTGGAAGGATATCCATGACTGAAACATCAACCTCATTTTCTTCATCTCCAGTGTCCACTTCACTGGTACTAGAGTAATCAGAGGATGTCCAATCTTAAGTTTCATCACTTGAATCCACAGGTTCTGCCTTATGATGTCAAGGGATCACGTTTATCTTCACCCTCTCTCTACCATGTCCAAGTGTCATGAAACCTTCATTCTAGTAGTTTCTTGCATGAACTCTCCTTAGCCATGGTCTTCCCAGCAACATTGGGTATACAACAGTACCATTTTTCATCACCTGAAAGTCTACCATACATACAACACCCATAACAGATATTGCCACATTTGAAACTACACCTTCTAGTTTATTTTTTCCCTTATTTAATGACCTTAACATAAGTGTTGAAGGGCGATCAATTTTTAAACCCAACATATTCATTACAGACTCGATCATTACATTAACTACAACACCTCCATTAACTAAGACATCATGAACTGAAATACCATTACATAATACCTCAGCTTGTGGAGCATAGGGATCCACCTCTTGCCTCCAAAACCAAGGGACCACTCACCTCCTTCCTTTGTCGAGCATTGAGTCCACTTCACAACTCCCGCTCTTCTCAGAAGACATAGCCAAGAGTTGACCAATGTAATATTTGTAGGCGCTTTTGGACAG
This sequence comes from Taxus chinensis, assembly GCA_019776745.2. Lineage (NCBI taxonomy): Eukaryota > Viridiplantae > Streptophyta > Pinopsida > Cupressales > Taxaceae > Taxus > Taxus chinensis. Next base: position 168,551,840 of record CM034155.1, on the reverse strand, counting down.
ATCTCCAAGATGGAGTATGGTCCTTGCCCCTGTGAAAATTAGAGAAATCCTGCACACCCAACTTCTTCTCCTATTGTTTCTTACTAGTTTCTCCTTTCATCTTTCTTAGATCATTTACATCTTGATGATCTTTTGTTTCTTGTTTGTTACAATAACACATCTACTTCAGTATTGTCATGATCTTATCGAATACATTAAAAGAATTCAGAGGTACTTTTCCTTTAATCTACTCCTTTACAGATTGTAAGAAGGGCTCTATCTGGAACATTATACTTATACTGACCCTTTTATAACAACCATAACATACAACTTCAGAAATATTTTTTTTTGGACCTTTCCAAAGACTGGAGGTAAGATTCCTTTCACTCTCCATCACAGCTCACCATATTTATTTTTGGAAGACGATTTCAACTTCTCTTTAGATAATTTTATGGCTCATAGTTGGTGGATTGGAAGGATATCCATGACCTGAAACATCAACCCATTTTTTCATCTCCATTGTCCACTGCACTGGTACGAGAGTAACAGAGGAATGTCCAATCTTAAGTTTCATCACTTGAATCCACAGTCCTGCCTTATGGATGTCAAGGGATCACTTTATCTTCACCCTCTTCTCTCACAACCATGTCCAAGTGTCATGAACTCTTCATATCTAGTAGTTTCTTGCATGAACTCCCCTTAGCCATGCTTCCCACACCTTGGGTATACAACAGTACCATTTTCATCACCGTTAAAGCTAAACCAATACATACAACCCCATAACAGATATTGTCCACATTTTTTTTTTTTTTGAACTACAAACTACACCTTCTAGTTTATTTTTTTCCCTTATTTAATTGACCTTAACATAGTGTGTTGAGGGCGATCAATTTTTAACCCAACATATGCATTAAGACTCGATCTTCATTAACTACAAACATACAACACCATCCATTAACTAAGACATCATGAACTGAATACCACTTACATTCCCTCACTTGTGGAGCATAGGATCCACCTCTGCCTCCAAACAGGGCCTCACCTCCTTCCTTTTGCGAGCTTATCCCACTTCACAACTCCCGCCTCTTCTCAGCAAGACATAGCCAAGAGTTGACCATATGTAATATTTGTAGGCCTTTTGGACAGATCTTCCAAGATGGAGTATGGTCCTTGCCCTGTGAAATTAGAAAATCCTGCACACCCAACTTTCTTCTTCTCCTATGTTTCTTACTAGTTTCTCCTTTCATCTTCTTAGGATCATTTCCATCTTGATTATCTTTTTGTTTCTTTATTTTTGTTACAAACACATCTACTTCATTATTTCTGCTCTTATCTAATACATTAAAAGAATTCATAGGTACTTTTCCTTTATCATTATCTCCTTTACCAGATGTAGAAGCTCTATCTGGAAAATTATACTTATAATGACCCTTTTTATAACAACCATAACATACAACTTCAGAAATATTTCTTTTTGGACCTCTATCTCCTCCCTGAGAACTAAATTCTTTTCCTTGAAGAAGATTAATGGTTAATTGACCCATATTTTTGAGTAGATCTTCATACTCAGTAGATGTACTAGGAGAAATATTTGTGCTCACCGAGAGTGGTTGTGGATTCTGGACCAAAGGTGCTGGTGTAGGCTCTACTTTAGCAACAATTTCTTTGGGCTCCTCTTCCATGCTTTCTTCTTGCCTTCTTGCAATCTCCTTTGCTTGTTCAATGGTAGCTGGGCGGTCATACTTCATTCATTTTCTGATCTCTGGCTTCATCCCAAGAATGAAGTGCTTACATAGGAGATTATCCACGCCATTCATCAACCCATCCGCTAATCCTTCCTTCCGGATCTAGGCATCGAGCTTCCTCCTTAGCTTTAGAACACGAGCATGATAATCCCTTATCTTCTCCTTCTCTCCTTGAGATAGCTTTGTGATATCGATCATGAGATCTACATATTTCTATTGTTCACCAAATTCTTCAAGAAAACTTTCAGTTAATAAATCCCATGATTTTTTCACATTATCACCTAGTGTTTCAAACCACCTAAGGGTGGAACCATCCAAAAAGGTAGGAAAAAATTCATTCCATTGTTCCCTTCTTATAAGGCCATTACAAATACAAGATCGTTTAAACTCTTGAATGAAAGAGGAAGCATCTTCATTAGATTGGGCTGAAAAAACAGGAATCTTCCCCATTTTCAAAAGTAACCACAGTGAAATACCAACCCACAAGTACAATCAACAAGACTTATGTGCACAAATAATTGAAATCACTATAATAGAAATGACCATAGTAAACTATGGTAAAACTTGATTTACTGTAGTAAAAACTGACTTTACTGTGGTAAACACTATTCACAGTAAAAAGTGAAGTTACTGCCGTAAATACTATTCACGGTAAAAAGTGACTTTACCATGGTAAATACTATTCACATCAAAAATGACTTTACCATGGTAACTACTATTCATGGCAAAAATGACTTTACCATGGTAACTACTATGCATAGTAAAAACAAGGTTATCCTCCAATTGATTTTTGACTAAGTGGGAATATCTCTCCAGAAAATCCACCAACGAGGAATGGTCCCGGCAACGGAACCAAAATGTCATCACCAATCTGGCACTATGATAATTCTTCACCGGGAACTCCTCGTGTTATTATTATTTACTAATGCACAACCTTTAGTTTGGTGGATGTAATTTGGAAACACAACAACAAACATAACACGAGAATACCATAGACTATGATAAAAAGGAACGATGATAAATCTGAAATATCAGAGTAAATTATAATATTAGCATGAAATTGTTACAATCTTACCCATGAGGTACTTCAAGTGTTATTGACTTCACTTTCCTTCCACCAATACTATAAGAGAAACTTCACAATTACACCTCTTAATGGATTCTTCAACACACCTTTAAACTGATGACTTCCTTTACACACTTACTCATACAATATTTCTCACTACTTCTTTCTATACTAAATGAGGGGGGTGGCCTCTTTATTTATAGAACTTCCAGGCTTATCCATCTTATCTGTAAGATAGGATAAGAAATCCACTCTGACGAATCATATTCCATACCTTAACTCTTATCTGTACATGTAAGCTTATCTTTTAAGATAAGATAAACCTTATCATTTCACATGGGTTCCACATTTTTAGACTTTTTACAAATAAAATACACAAAATATTTATGACCTCACTCCTTGTCCTTATTACCAATATAATATTTCTAATTCCTAATCATGTAGACCCTACTTCTCTACTTACCCCAACTTTGACATTTTAACATTACTGGACCACTAATGACAACTATTTACTTTTTACTAGAACATTCCTATTGTACTTTTGACTATTTCTATACTATACATTATTGGCGGCGTCGTACTGGCAGTGCCGTTATCTTCTATCGGACGCTACTACTAATTATACTTAACCACATCCTATTCCTAATACATACATTAATGAAATAGAAATTATGGAGGAAAATTTTAGTGTCGACAGTTCAACCAGAATATCTTCATCGCAAACCATCCTGAAAACAACTAAAAAATATTTCCCGGGAAGGGAACCAATGATGCAGCCTAGAATTCATCATTGAAAGCCTAGGTGCACTCGCACATCACTCAACCTAGACTGAGTGCTCACTTGAAGCACGCAAAGGTACCAGGACCCTCTTGAGGGTTGTTTATTGTAGGATTTTAGCATGATGAAGACTTAACACATTCATATCCATGACTAATATATTATTCTATAGTGCATGTTCAAATCTAGATCTTTATAGTATCATGAATCAAACAGTAATCATAGCGAGAAAATTCATATTGTAATAAACAATAACCATGATTAACACCTTGATTCAGTCAATAACCTCCATTGTATTAATTTGTACAGTAATACACTGAAGCTTCCTTACAATAACAGTTATATATGCTCATGTGCACATCCAATTTGGCATCATAACCTTACAATAACTTATCTCTCACATCTCTCTCATGATATACAGTTCATTACATATATAAGGGTGGGGGACTTACCCTTCACTGCTTATCTAATCCTATAATAGGTCACATGCTATTATTAGCCATGTGCCATTACGAATATACACACATGCAAATGCGCTAACAATAGACTACTTTTAGTTAACTTACAGTAGTAGATATATTCTCAGCCTCTATCCATACAAATCTTTTCATAGTTGATCCTCCAAAAATAGCTAATGCATGTTGTGCAAGTCTTTGACCGGTTTGTGTGCTCCGCACGCTATCTCCAAAAATAGATCCTCATCATGAAAAAGGATAAGTCATGAATCTATCTCTCTTCTTAGTGCATGATCATTTCCTAAGCCTCCCACGCTAAGTGTCATACTTTAACTGATCAACAAGTAATATTTTTGCATTTAAAAAAAGACAATTTCACAATTAATTATTGTGGCGATCAAATTGTAGCTTCCACCTACATGTATTTTGTGGTAATGACAATTGTAGAAATTTCCACATTATAACATTGATGAGATTTATGAAACTGTAAATTGTCAAATTTTTAAAAAGGTGGAATATATAGAAAAACTAATTTTTTGTGAAGATTGTGGAATAGTAAATTTTTTGAAATAGTACAAATGTTACAAATATTAAGAAATGTGGGCAATGTACAATTAAAAAATGGATATTATCTATAAATTGTATAAATTGTGGACTATCTATGGTATAATGAATTGTGGGAAACATACAATAATATATGAAAAAGTGGATTAGCTACAATTCCAATGCCACAATTTTAGTATTTAGAATACCATATAACCACAAAAACATTGTTGAAAAATTATGGCAAAAGACCTAGTTCATTGTAGTTACCGATCTATGTTGTCACTATTTTGAAGTGGCTTAAAACAAAAGATAGTTATGCATCTATATATGTAATGTGATACTATATGAATGCAACCATATTTGATAACCCAATCACTTGATAATGATTTATAATGCCTTGGTTAATGAGGAACCTTAGTTTGGGAATCTCAACTCTAAATCTAGTTTGGAGTGTTTTAGACCTATGCATGGGATACTGCTAATGTCTACTACTACTTTATGGAGATTTAGGAGAGATTTACAGAAGAATTTTTACATATTTTCTATCCTAGGAGTTCTTGATTTTTTCAGGTGAGTAAATGAGTGTATTAGACTTTCTTATATATGGTTATGTGGATATAATTATGAATTAAGGATAACCCATATTGAAAGTAACAACCCATCAAATGATATAATATTAAGAAAATGACCATTTGGTGGTGTTAGATATGAACATTCTTCCTAGGTTCAAATAATTTTGTAGTTTTTTCTGTGAGAAATATATGATGTTGTGGAGCTATGTGTATTAAAACCACAAGAAGTGGATTTATTATGTCTAATGTTATATTTTTGTAAGTAAAAAGTAGTGTTATATGGATAAATAGTCTTACTAAGGACTAAGGATGGAATACGAAATAAAAAATAGGATCAAAATATGAAAAAATGTCATGGTTAAAGGGATTAAGTCAATACTAACACTATCAAGTGATAAAATATAAAACTTAGGTATCTACAATATGGAATTTCCTAGTGCTAATAGTGACAATACCCATACACCACCTTCTTTGAATGGGATAGTATTGCCATAAAAATGTTAACTATTAGGTCATCCCACTCTTGGTCTATGTTATCACTATCCTAGAAGTAAAGGATGCACCTCTTGATTATTCACATTTTCATATTTAATCTATAAAAACCATTCATAATTACATATCTTATAAGCCTACATAACTAGAATCTATTCAAACATTACATAAGGATTTTCAAAATAAAAATAAATACATGAGTTTGTAGATAAAATAAATCAAGGATAAAATTGTACAATTAAATAATCCATGTAACATAAAAATTTCCATCATATCTCTATGACCAATCATGGGACTCATTAAATTTCATTTTACATATGGGTTAATAAGCAAGATTAGTCTATGCTTAATGATAAAGGAAAAAAAAGATGATATTATTAGTTTATGAGAAATATAATCTTACAAATATGCATAAGTAAAAGTAATACATAGAGGAAATTTTTCATTATGAATGTAAACATCATTAGGTAACAACACAACCTTATAAGAGAGCATCACTTCAATTTTTCAAGTTTACTAATCAACAACATGATGTTTTGGAAACATCATAATATAGGTGGATAATCACTTTGACCGCTTATTAATTTCATCATTTACATCAATTGGAAAGATTTTTTTTTTTTTTTGAAATTATTATGACATCAATCAACATTAGGACAATGATTACATTATGCTTTGTAAAAAAATATAAAACAACTTGAGCATAAAGTATTTATATTTTTTTATCTAGTTACTAATACATATTTTTAATATCTTTCCTCCTCTCTAGTGAGCCACTATATGAAGGTTGAAAAATCTCACGATGTCCCTTAAAAGGAACCAATAGTCTTTCATCCGTTTAATAATGAGGCATCTTAGAGAGCATATTATTTTTACATACACCCCATGGGGTCTAATCCATGTAACAATCTGAGCACTAATTTCTAATGTTATATGGGTACAAAAAGCTAAGAAAAAAACTCTAAAGTAAGTAAAAAGTGTAAAATCATGCAACAACAACAATCTCAATACAAGGTCCATCTCATACAATTATGCAACAAAATACTATAATAACTCAGATCGATTGTAGTACACTCTTTAATCCTAAAATGATAACTTACAAGATATCAATGTATCTTGGACAATCAAAGAAAAATATAATGTGTGAATATTGATAATCTACACTATATCGCAGCTAGATAAGCTTCAATTACAATTCCCTCCTAGGTAAAATATTACACACTACCTTTTTCACCACATACTATACTCATATGACAACTTAAGTGTAACCTTGTTTCTCTCTTTTTTCATATTGATTTTAAGACAAGCAAAATTTAATCTAGATTATTCAATTCTAATGAATATTGTGACAATTACTTGTTCATTATACATTCTCCAAATCAATATTACAAGATCAATTGTGTCATTCAAAACCTCAACGATAACTAACATATTGAATTCAAAAAAAATCAAGAGAAATCTAAACCACAATGAATGTGAATGAAAATATTAAGATCTATAATGGCCTATTACATTAACATAAAATTAATTCCAAAGGGAATCATAAGATTCATCATGTGTACAAAATGCATCATCCTGATTCTTATATCCATCCATAAGATGTCATTATTGGAACTATCACTAATAGTAATCAACATTTAATCAAAACACAGTATTTTATTGAAAATTAAGATAAATCAATAATAATATTACCTTGATTTATTCCTTCTAATATCTAAGCTTTTTAAGATACCAAAGTATGAATACAAGAGTGCAACAAAGTGAAAGAGAACAAGTAATGAACTATATTAAAATAATATTGAATAAGGAAATAGTAAATTCATTTATTTATTGATTCATAAACATTACATAAGAGTCCTTAAATAATCCAAATAAAAATATAACTAAAGTGAAATTTTTTCCATAAGTTAATTAAATTGGAAATATATGAGAAGCTAACTAAAGCTCATTATAAAGTCTGCACGCTGACTAAGTTTGTTTCTCCTTCCAACTCTAAACTTGCTCTAAACGGATCGTAGTGCACATGCAATGGAATATTGTCGCAAGAACCATCTAATGGAGGCTATAAAAATGGAAACTAGGGGAATAAAGACTCTCCCAAACATGAATATAGTGTGGATCAAGAGAAATAGGGGTGAAAGGTGCTTAGAGGTGGAAGTGAGGTTTCTCTAGGAGAAAATGGAGAGAGAATTTTCTTGGATTGATCCTACTTTTGAAGGTTCTAATAATGGAGGTGAAAAGGATAATGGGAATCCAGGGAAGGATTAGTAGAATAATTTGGATGTAGGGGAGGGAGATTCCTCTGTAAAGTTGGGGAATGGTGGTTCCCCCAAATCTTTTGTTACAGTCATTTCAAATCAAAAAGATAATGCAAGGAATGTTGGCAAGCTACTAAATTCAGTCCTGAAGACTCCTATGCTAAAGATCGAGGAGGATATACTACAAGATGTCCTTAAGGAGGAGGATAATCTAGCCCAACTCAGCCTCATGTGTAGATTTCACAAGTTCTGGCCCAAGCTATCAAAACTCCATGACTAGATCTCAGAGAGATGGAGACAAGTGATTAAGGGTAAGATTGAACTCTACCCCTGTGATAAAGCCTATTTTATTGCTGGTTTTGAAACCCCTGAGGATAGGGATCTAATTTCTGACAAATATTGGGTTTGGGGAGAACATGGTGTCATGCTCAAGCCATGGTACTCATCCTTTGACCCTTTAAAAGACTCCTTTTATTGCCACCTGGTCTAGATTCACTTTCTCGAACTCCCTTTGCAGCTTTGCAATAAATTTTACCTTTTTTCTATTGGAGACACCCTAAGATTTATTACGAAATCAAATTATAAAACCATGGGTCAAAATCATACTATAACACCAATAATTTTGACGCACCAAAATCTTGTCAAACATCATTAATTACTTAGGAAAATTACAAGAATTTTTTTTTTTTATTGCAAAGGGTGATGAATATTAGTTATGAGCCATTAAATTCCCATTAATAATTTCTACACATTCATAAGGTACTCATAACTAAATTAATAATTAAATATTATTAATTAATTTACAAAATTATTTCATAATTTAATCCTCTTCCAAGGTTTCCATAAATTATATTTAAAATATTGACTAATTAATCTCGTTATATTGCTCATTTAGAACCCTTTTAAATTTATCAAGAATCATTTCCTAAGTTGGTTTAAATTCACTTCCCATATTAACTTAATATCCACACCCATCATTTAGATATTTAAATAAACATTTTACCTTTAATTAAATTAATCCTTTTACAACAATATCAAAATACCCATGCACATTATTAATTATTTAACCCATAATCAAATTCTTGTTTATTTCTTTATTGCCCCATAGTGGAAAAGGGCCATAACTTATTCTAACCCACTAATGTACTAGGTGGCCCCTATAATGCCCAAAAAAATCTACTCTCAAAACAAAATAAAACCTACTAATTTAATAGGGAAAATTACGGTATTTTTTTTGCTTAAAAGGGTTTGCAATGGAAGACATTATCCACAAATTCATAATTGTTCTGGTTAAATTTTTTCTACACAAGTTTTTGGAAGTCAGAATAAAATTAATAATTAAATATTATTAATTTACTTCCTAAAAAATATTTACGTTTTAAAAAATACGTTTACAAGTTCCATTAGTTTACCTAATTACAAAACACCACGCTTGTTTTATTTCCTATAACAAAGTTTTAACTATTTTTTTGAGCTACTAAGTGACCTCATTCACCCATTGCACATGTACTTTTATTTAAATTTCATTCCGACAAAAATACCTCCCACTTAAGTGATGTAGGAATTAATCTGGGCCATTATATTCAATCTATTGTAACCCTTAGCTTTGAGTTGCCCTAATTATCTTTATGAGTTACTTTTATCTCCATTTACCTTAATTTCTTATTCATTGGCACATTTTTATTTTGCAGGTTTGGAGGAGGAGAAGAAGGTCAAGCAATGGAGGCCATTAGAGAGGGTTGGAAGCTCCATTTTTGTTGAGATTTTGAGCTAAAAACAAACATCTACTCATTTTCTTTGTGGGTATTGTTTGCCCTTATTTACTTATTTGTTATTGTTATTACAAGATGATTGTATACACGTTGTATATATGCCCATTTGGATAATGAGTAAGAAACACTGCATGTATAATTTACACACACACATAATAGTATATATAATATATAATATTAATTAATATTTTAATGGTCTGCTCATAATAGACAATCTGTTTTATTTAAATAATGGCTTGATTATTGGGAAGGGTGCAGGGTTTCCCCCCCTCCCACTGTATATTATTTACAATGTGGGTGGTGGGGGAGTTCCCCCCCAACCACTTTTTTTAAAAATAAAGATATATGGGGGGGTGGTCCGCCCCCCGCCATCAAATATATATATTTTTAAATGAATAAAATTTTATAAACAAAGCCATATGGATTATTAAACTTGGTTTATAATATGTTTTAAAAAAATAAATCTATTTATTATTATCATATAGTAATATAATACTATATATATAATGATTTTATTTAAACATATAAATAATTAGGATATATATAAATTTATATAATAATTTAATATGTGTATAGGTAATCTACAAGTGTGTAATTTGTTTTTTTTTGTTTTATCGTTATTTTAAATAACAAAAATCAAATTTATTTGAGGGAAATATAAAGTAAATGTAGCCTATCTCTTCTATTGATTCACATAAGTAGATTAGTTAGAGCATATATATATATATATATATATATATATATATATTTCAATGCAAGCAAAGAAAATCAATTATTGCCATGACTTAAAACACTAATTTTCTATAATGTTCCCATTGTAACTTAATATAAATTTGGACTATAAATCGCTCAATAATTTCAATTTCACAATTTAGTTTGGAGAGGGTAAAGAATAACAACTAAAAAACATCCCTCTTTTTTTTGTTCTTGTAAATTTCAAGTTTTGCCAAAAATACGAGGAAACAAAAAACCAACAAAAGATTCACTTATAATAGTCTTTAAAATGAATACACCTTTCAACCATCCATTAATTTTAACATTTCAATTGACTAATTTTTTATTTTTTATAACAAGATGAGAAAATGGATTCATTTTCCTTCCTTGTAATACACCATTCTTTTCTAGCAATACATATTGAATCTTTGAAAAGATTCCAAAATTATGAGAGTTTTATTTCCAATAAATATGCAACTTGAGTTTCCTTCTTTCCACTACACATTAACAACGTGGTAGGTAAACTTTACAAGGCTATTATTTGATATGCAAGAGTTACAATCTTCCACTCTAAGTGGAAACAATAATAAAATTTACAACATGGAGGTTCTTCAAACAAGATCGAACACAAATCCTCATCCAAGATCATCAACCAACTTTTTGGCTTTCAAACTTGCATCCTTCAACTCTTCAAAACTTGAATAACTATACAAATAAAGGGGTATAGACAACGCTCTACATCCAACCTATAATCCAATAATAGGAGAATCCATCTCCTTATTGTTTCCCGAGCCCCAACCAAAGAATAGTATGGGATATTATGCAACATTTGACAACTTTTACAAGAGTATTCCACAATAATCATTTCATAAAATAACACGTTCAAACAATCCATTCAAACAAAAATAACTTCCAGAACAAGAACATATGTTTGACTACAACAAGCCAACAAGGAGAAATGGAAAATAGGAACCACCTCCATTTGTCTCCCAAGTGATGTAGGAGTTCCACCCAAAATCCCCCATGTGCACAACTCAAAACATAATCAAATCCTTATTTCTACACTTACAAAATATATCCATATTATACTTTTCACTCTCCATAGGTGGAACTCAAACTCACACTCCCTCCAAAATGCATGCCTTAAATCTCCCTTTTCCCTCCCTAATAGTCCCATAAATCCATCTCCCACACCCAACTTAAGGCGAAATACCCATTTACAAACAAACATAACCACAATACTCATATAATATATAAACAAACACCATTTCTAGATTAAATAAATTAGTAAAAAAATGTAAAAAAGGAGATCTTACCTCTCCATCAAGCTTCCAATTCCTTTTATCAACAAGCTTTATAATCCTTCACATCAAGCCCAATCCAAGATGAAACTCCTAGACCAGTTTTAAAAAGTGCAAGAGAAGCAATTAAGGCAACAAACCCAAAATCCAGCAAAATCATCCAAAAAATAGAAAAGGGATGTGAGGATGATGAGGTGGCTCCATATAAGATGCCACTTCATCATCCCTCCATTCCAACACACAAATCAAACACAAAACCCAAAGTAATTAACTGGACATGTAAGACTTTTGATATAACCACATGACACTCCATCTTGTACACCATGCTTATCAAGGAAAAAATTAAACGTAGTAAGTATCAAGTGAAATTATTTACCCTTTTTAGCCTCCAAAATACATTAAAATGGTCAAAATATGTCTCATACTTCATAAGTAGGGTTGGCAGGAAAGTTTGAGATGTGAGAGACAAGGTTAACTTGTCTCTTAAGCCTCTAAAAGTGGCCAAAAAGGAAAAATTCGAATTTTGAAGGGATGGTGGAGTACACACCACCTAAATGTATTTAATTCAATTCACATCATGAAGCAAAACAAGGACTATCTACCGAATTTATTACCCACATGTCATATCTTCCATATTAATTCAAATTTAAGCTAAACTAGTTAATTAAGATAATTTAGTCAGTGTTAATAAAACAATAATATTCCCCAAATAATTAACACATGCACAAAAAATAAAAGAAAGGAAACACAATACACCCATGGCCACATAAATGAGGTTACCCCCATATGGGGACCTCCTAACAAAGCATGTAACAACACAACATAACATTATACACAACTTGTCAAATTTTTGCCATGTTGCACAACATCCAACATCCTTCTGTGGTTATTCCCCTATCCCCTTTCGATGTATATGATATAATTTCACTGCAACACAAACAAAATAACTCTCTGGCCATGTAACTGTATCAACAACATTGAGAATTATATATATATATATATATATATTATAGAAATCAATACTCGTCATAAAATATTAGCATTTCTATCATCTATCATATTATCTATTAATTCAGTTTTAACATCCATAAAATCATAATTCTTACTCAAAACATCTAACATAGATAATACATCAAGAATACGACATGTTAGTATGAAATCATAATACTAAAAATCAACATATATAACAGTCTATCAATGTCATCTAGTGCATCATAAGCAAAATGTAAATCACAACATGTCAATAGTCCACATATACGCATAGTCCATCATCTACTGATAAAAATATAATAACCAAAATGTCTAAGTATCAATCAAACAGTAATAACATCATAATGAAATAGTGTTGAAGAGGAGTGGGCACTATAGCCCAATTCACTAAATACTTATACCTTTTATTTAAAACCCAAACCCATGAAATTTTTCCATCGCTTAAAGAGTTGTAGGATTAAATATCTACCCTATGATTGAAACAATATGGCCCCTCATATTTTAGGTTTTACCTAAAAGTCCTAAATATCCTTATGGTCTCTTTTTATTCTTTTTATTTTCCCTAATCCTCTTATTTGCACATTTTTGCTTGTGGTAGCACCATCCCTTATTTTGGACTTCAGAATAAAATGTGGTACATACCAGCAAACTAGGGTAGGTAGAAACGCCCTTGGGGTATCACCATGATATATATTTGTATTGTTAATTAATATTTAATTTATTATTATATATATATTCGTGTTTAAATGTTGCAGGTTGGATGACCCATAAAAGGGCGGCAACTGAGCATTTTTGTGGGCCTGACTGTGTATAAGCCACAGCTATGTGGTTAAAGTTTGGGGATGGGTGGCCATGGTGGGGTGGGTTAGCCATGGCCACCCACACTCCCCTTTCTTTATTTTAATAAAAAAAACATAACATGGTGGGGGTTGGGCCTCCACCCAAACAAATTTATATATATTTTATAATCTTTTTCTTGTATATAACTTGTGTTTGGTATTACACACAACCTTATACATATTTCATACAATATTTAGTTTTATTTAATAGTATAACTCTATATATATATTAAAAATTATGTAAATTTTTTAGAAATATATATTTTAAATCATATAATTTAATCTATTTGTATCTATGTATATATTTTTTGTTTTCTTTTCAAACAAAATTTTGGTAAATCTATTTGTAATGCCAAAAAATTTCGACGTTTAAAACCACATTAAACCTTAATAATTATCCAGAAAGTTGCATTTTTTTAAAAACGATTACAAGGGCGTAAACCATATAATACGTTTAATTAATTCCTACCAAAATTTTTCTACATTACATTAAATGGAACCAGTCTAGATTAATAATTAAATATTCTTAACCCATTCCAAAGGTCAATATAATTACAATCCTCTAGAAAAGTGTCCATTAATTTCTATCACTTGGTTAAATAGTTTTCCCCTCTCAAATTAACATTCAATCCAACAATAATTAAACCCTTAACCTTAGTTACCTTAGTTCTCTTAAATTACTAGCTTTAATATTTCCATTGAATCATTTACTAAAAAAATAGTAGAAGAGTTACATAATTAACTTAACATACAAAGGTACTAAGAGGCCCCATTCGCCCATTTTCACATATACTTAAATAATTTAAATCTTGTAATAAAGATATTCTCACCTAAAAATTGTAGGGTTGATTCTTAACCCTTGGATCAAATCAATTGTGGCCACTAGATTTTAGAATTCTAACCTAACCCTAACCATCCTTATGAAATTTTACTAAACATTTTTCTTTCCCTAGCCTCATCATTTGGTCTCTTTTCTTTTCTTTTCTTTGATTTGCAAGTTGGAGGAGTGGATGTCATGAAAGCAAGGAAGGAAGAATGCATGGATTAATTCATTTAGATCAAGCTTAGTTTATTTTAGTTTATGGATTTGATATTGTAATGTCTTCTATTTTTTTTATTGTAGAGGTTTCCAATCTAAATATGCAATATTTATTTAGTTAATTCCATTTTTGAGTTCTCTATTGGGGAAAAACACTCTTTCCAATTAATCTATGAGATTTAATACATTTAAATGCCCATTCAAGGGTTTTCTTCCTCCAAACAATGATTTTTTTCACATATAATTTGTTGGTAGTCTCTTTGTTACATTTTATAGGCTCAAATTTTAATTTAATCAAGTTCAAATTTGCACAATCACGGATTTTAATATTTTTTCCAACAGTTATGAAACCGCCGCCCTAAGTAGGCTGGTAGTCCTCGGACCATTTCTCTACTTGGGTGATGATTAAAAAACCGCCACCTTTCCTGTGTGGTGGTTTAGAGACCACCGCTCTGATCAATCTGGTGGTTCAGAGACTACCGCTTTGCATAGGGCAATAGTTTTGTTCTTCGAAAACATAACCATTAATTCAACAATTTTTCCAAAAACCTTTTTTAACTAGGGTGATTTATAGTTTATCCTTAGCTTGAATTTATATGTCTAAGGGAACTAGTTGAAAGTTAAACCATTTATTCCTTCCATAATTAAATCACTAAATTACAAAGATGTTCTATTTTAATAGTAACAAGAAAAGAAATACAAGAATATTTTTCCAACCAAATTGTTTTGAAACTCAAATGAAGAAATGAAATTCAATATATTCCTAAGTATCATTGATTTATTTTCCACTACAAAAATGTAATCTTTTAACAAGTACCTCATTATAGTAAAGTGCATCCTTCCATTTCAACTACAACCATTTATTCAAGGAACAATCATCTATTATAAATTTTAAATTTATTAAGAATACATTCTCAATTATTTTCAACTTCTAGGTTTTCCTTTCATTCTTACAATAATGAAACTCCTATAAATAAAAATTAGCTTTCTTCTCCTTTGAGCATAGCTCATTTATTAAAATGTAAAAATATTTATTTCCAACAGTACATTACAACTTAATAACCAAAATATAAACTACAACGTTTCTTTTAAATGCAAGACTACTAGTCTTCCACCTTAAGTGGGAATTACAAGAAAATATCTACAATGAAGGATTTATTTTGACTTCAAAAAATGCTCCAAGTCCCAAATCTTAATAGAGAGTTCTACCATTTCTTTTCTTCAATAAAAACAAAAAAAGGGGGAGAGGCAACACTCTCCAACCAAACAATAATACAATGATGAGAAGAATTTTTCCTCCTCATTGGCCCCTAAGCCCCAACCAAAGTGCAATGAGGAATGGATACAACTCATGACAACTAACACAATGTTTCCACATCACAATACAAAATTTCACAACCATTTAAAACACCTTGAAACACAAGATAATAATCACAAGAATGAAACTATCAAAATACACAAGGCTTGAAAATGTAAAGCCAACAAATAAATGATCTATGTGGAGATCACTTATGCGTCCCAATGAGATTAGGTGCCTACCTTAAAACCCTCCAAAATACATCTCAAAACCACTACCCAACTCTTATGCCTCCCTTAAGTTCTCATTATTCCTCCCACATTCTCTTATTTCTCCCTAAAATCTCTTATGTATCCCTCAAAAGAACCAAGTAAGAAATGCAAACATTTTCTTATCAAAGGAGGGGCACCAAATCCAACTCCCTCCCAAAACATGAAATAAATTGTTATGCCTCACTATAATATAAAATACCCTTATATTTTTCCTACACCATACTTAGGCATTCTACCCAAGATCCAAACAAGCACACAAACCATTCACTTACATGTAATACACACACATAAAAAACAAACAAGTAAAATAAGGGTGTAGTTCCTACCTTCCATCGTAAGAACTTGATCAAAGAATTACAATCCAAACTCCTTCAAGCTCAATCCAACTCCAACCAAATCCAAGACTTCAACAAGCACTCCAAAAAAACTATAACTCCAAAAATATAAGTACACAATAAAGTGAAGTAACCCCCAAACAAACAAGTAAACTTGCATATATAGAAAAATAGAAGATGAAGGTGAGGTGCTTCCATGTAAGATACCACATCACTTATCCTCAAATCCACATAAAAATTGAAACCTCAAGCCCAAGGCACAAAAATTGGTGGTTGAGAGAAATAAAAATCCTTTTACACACTCAACACAAACCCACACCTCCTAAGGAAAAAATTTAAAATCCATGTAAAAGAAGTGCAATAAATGTCACTTTTGCCTTAAAAAACACATAATGTGTTCTATTTTTTACCCCCCCAACCCATATGTATAGTTGGTATATGAAATTAAGAGGTATGGGAGAAACTTAACTTTTTTTACAAGCTTTCAAAAATGGCCCTTAAGCCCAAATCTGAATTTCCCAAGTAAGGTAGGGTGTACAACACTCAAAGTCACATACACTCAACTTAAAGCACAAAATACAAAGGACCAAATACTCTAATAAATAGCCCTTTTTTTCACATCCCCAATTAACCTAATAAATATGATAAATCTTAATTAAATCACATTAATCAACAATGCTTAAATGAATTACATCACAAATTAAATCACATACTCCACACTAAATAAAAGAAAATAAAATGAATTACACAAATAGCCCATGGTCACATTTAGAGGTCATCCCTTCATGGGGGCCTCATAACAAACTAAAAACAAAATATAACACATTACATAAGTTGTAATGGTTACCATCATCATATCCATCCCGTATTCTAAAAACAAATATACAGAACATTATTTTATGGTTAAACTTGGATATTACGAAAGTGCTTTCCACCAGGATCATCAGTTACGCAAGGACTGAGGAAAAAGAATAAGAAGATGAGCAGAACAGCAACATTCAGAATTATAGATAGCAGAATAATTCTTCGTGTATGCGAAGCTTCAAAGGATTTAAGACAAGATCATTTGAATGAGATTAAATTTAAAGACACAAAGTTCCATAAATAACCTTCTTCGGATTTATTAGTCAAGGACACAAAGTTCCTTCTGGTTGTACAAGATCGCTGTATTTGCAAAACTGGACAGTATGCAATCAGAGAGACCAAACGAGTTAAAAACAAAATGATCTTCACAATATTAAAGGAAAACACAGAGACAACAAGAATCAGATAGACAAAGAACGGAAAGCCCTTTTTGTATTGATTTCTTTTAAGATCTATTTACACTTCAGCAAATATCCAGTTTCTTCCTCCTGTCAAAATGGCGTGGAAAGGCCATTATATAGATTACAATTCAGTTACGTCTTGTAACCGTTTCTTTTAAATAAAGAATAGTTAAGTATCACCGGTTGCAATATCCTAACTAATTACAAGGAATACGAAAAGAATGGGAAGAAGAGCAAAGAAAGAAAGAAGGAGGAGACAGGTGGCCAGCTACAGGGAGGGACCCACTGTCTTCAGAATTCGCTACCTGAACTTCTTCAAAGCCTCGGCTATGTCTCTGCCACGTGGAACCGACGTGTTGGCTGCAGACTGAGTCCAAAATCCTAGACACTTCTCCATCTCTTTATCAAACTCGACATGAGTATGATAATCTTTATTTGCTTCTTTAATGGCATATTGAAGAGAGCAAATGTCCTTCATCTTTTCTTTGGAGATGGTGCTTTCCTTGAACAGATCATTTTTGACAAAAGCTCTGAACTGAGCTTTTTGATTTCTTGCAGGGACAGGAAAGCACCAGAGTTTTCATCCTGAAGATGACAATGTATATCCTTGAAGGCAGCGACTGTCAGTGCTTTGAAAGCTTCTCCCTTCTGCCAACTGTTCTTCATCTCTACCATAGCTTCTTCTAATACTCTGATCTTCCACTCCACGCTGTAGACCCAAGACTTTGATAAATTGTCTTTGGCATCATCAAAAATCTTGTTCGCCATTAAGATGTTCTCATCTGTTTGTCCCATGAGGCGGAGGTCTACTATGCAACTGCTCCAGATTTTGAGTTCTTTATCCATGGTATTAATAGTGGAGGAGAGCTTCAGTTGCATATTACTCACCTTTTCATAGAGCTTGAAAGCTTCATCGATGAAGTTTAACCCAGCAACAAGCATGTCATCCACCATGGCTTCGATAGCTCTGCCATAAACAGAATACTTGTGCATATCTTTTATACTTTGCACTTCATCTTGGCTTAGTATTACAGGAGGAGGTAGAGAAGTCAAAGGGGTGGGATCCAAAACCTTGTCCTTAGATAGAAGAGACTTGATGAAACCTGTAAGAACTCGGGCTTGCTCTTCCAGCTGTTTGATAGTTTGCTGTCCTTTTTCCACTCTCTCAATAACTCTTGTGAATGTTTCCTGGAGGTTATGGATCTCGCCTTCAGGGGTAGATTCTCCCATTGGGATTCTCAATAGCTCCAAGTCAGATACTTGCAAGTCCTATTCTGATTTGTCCATTGCAGGCTTGGCAATCTCCAGGAATTGCTGACCTCAAGTATCAGATACTATTTTGGAGGTGGTTCTTGCTTTCTTGGCACGGGAAGGCGTGGTGCCCAACATGGCTGCAACAGCATC
Organism: Taxus chinensis; assembly: GCA_019776745.2. Lineage (NCBI taxonomy): Eukaryota > Viridiplantae > Streptophyta > Pinopsida > Cupressales > Taxaceae > Taxus > Taxus chinensis. Next base: position 168,532,721 of record CM034155.1, on the reverse strand, counting down.
AAAATTTGGTCCCTTGTTTGGGGGATGGTTTTCTCTTCCTTTTGTCAACCAAGGGTTGCACCCATGCAAAAGAGGAAGAAGAATCTGCAGGAGAAGCAAGGGGACCAAGAGACAGGGAGCTCATGACACTCAGGGTCTGTGCAGCTGTTGACTCAAGCTGGGATGTGGAAGGAGCACTGGAGACAATGGCAGTAGAAGAATCAATAGCACCTGGAAGTTCAGTGCTCTGGACCTCCTTGTCTTTATCTGTTGGGTCCTCAGGAACATTTGTAGGAGTTGGCCTCTCACTTTCTTCACTTTCACTGAGGATGATGATGTTCTCTGGTCCGATAGGCAATTCTGCCTATTTCTCCTGAAGATCTCTTTCCACCGGTTCCTTCTTTACTTCCTTGAGCTTCTTCTTATATACCTGAGTGGATGGAGAAGGAGTAGATTCCACAGGTCCCTGAGCTGCTGAGGCAGGAGGGGTTTTTTTTGGTGTTTCAGACCTTGGAACTGGTGCTTCTCTTATTGGTGTCGATTCATCCTTGGAGGAGGATTCTCCCGAGTGCCTCCTGAATTCTCAGACCTTCTTATTGAACCAAACCTTAGTCCTGACTAAGACTGGAGCAAGGATTTCAGCCAAATCATCCCTCTCTTTTTTGTTCCAATCCAGGTCCTCCAGAGGGGTGTGCTTGATCAAATTTTCATACTCATATGAGTATAGCTCAGAATTATCATCTTCGAGGCCTTCAGGAACTTGGTACAGACCGAGTTCTTGAATCAATTGTAAGAGAACCTGCCATAATGCCTTCTTTCTTCTGGCCTCAAAGTCATCTGCACAGTCAGCCCAGTAGTCTTCTGTATCTGCCACATGGTGATAGGCTATCTTGATATTCTGTTCAATAAACTTCTTCAAGTCAAAGCAGGTTCTTGGCTTGAAGAAATGAACGGTGATAGGGACCAAAGCTCTTTCTATATTCTGGGCATCCAGGGCTATTTTACATGTGTAATTTCCCAGAGAGATGGGAAAGTGCAAGCCAGAAATCTTCTTGTCTCTGCAAGTTCTGTGCAACTTGTCCATTTGCCTGCATATTTCGATCAAGGCCATCTTGTCATTACAGAACATGGGAAGCCGCAGAGGAGTACTCTCATAACCAGCAAGCCTGATGTATGAGAACTTCCTGAATTGGATGAAGTAGGCCCCATACCATGATATCAAGTTCATGGCTTCATCTGAAAACCTCCTGGCAGTGTCACCCTCGAGCAATCAGACCACGTACATAGTGAAAGCATCATTAACCCTTCTGAAATTGCGGTTGCTGGTCTCCAAGGTAAACTGCGGGCAATAGGCATACACTGGGTTGCCTTTGTGGGCATCTATATATGAGAATCCAAACCATTGCCTTGATGCTGCTAGAGTATACATCAGATATGAAGTCATGAAAAAATTCTTTGTTTGCAGCACGTTGGATAGCTGCTCCGTCAGGTTCATGCTGATGATCTCAGCCCAGTTGATATTTTGTGTACCCTCGCACACCATACTGATGAGCGGGCACATCCAGAAATGGAACTCGCTGGTGGAAGGCAAACCCATGACCCGAGCCAGCAGTATTATGAAATCTGACAGTTCTTCGTTGAAGTCTGCTCGGATGAGGGTTTTGGTGAGGCGAGAAGCTCCCTTCTTAGGGGTTTTTTAGCCAGGACTTCGCCACTCGTGCTCTGTACTTGTCACTGTCTTGATCGAACATGGCTTGTGCTTGGGCTTGGGAAACAACTATGGCATTTTCCAATTCCGGGATCCTCAGAGCGGCAGCAATGGCGGCAGCGTCTAGCCTGGCGATGAGCTCCCCATATACGTTTGTCAATTCACTTGAGGCGGGGTCGAAGTGAGCTCCGCATGCAAGCACTGTATCAGCACACTGTACTGAAATTGGGAATCCTCCAGCGTACGCCAAACCACTGTCATGAATTGTCTGAGCCATCGGTGAGGGATTTGCATCTTCCATCCTTGCCCAAAAATCGCTGAAATCGAGATGTCGGGCCTCGCTATCTCCAATGTTGCTTACAGCAGACTCGAGTGGAGAAATCTGTTCTTGTCCTTGAATTTGATCTTCATGTCGATAGTTTTCAGGGGAACAAGGTTGCAAACTAGACTTGGAATGGAATTACAGAAGCAGAGGAACGTGCGCAAGTTTGTAAGCGGCAGGGTTTGAGCAAAGGATAACAAGGAAGATGTGAGAAAATGCAAAGGGGAAATGTTCATTATATAGCCGTTTGGGGAGCGGAGTGAATTCAATGCGCATTTAATTACGCAACCACCAATTTGAAAAGCGTCTAAGTATGGATGACACTAGGCACACTTGGGACATGTGAGACGCGAATGCGCGGAACACGCGGCTCGGGCGAAATGGAGAGAGAATGCACAAAAAGCTTTTGGAACAATTGAGACAAAAATGCGCGAGGTACGCGGTTCAGACACTTCGACCGAAATTGGAACAGCGGGCCCGTTTGGACTTGGGACTTTTGGGACAGAAAGTTTCGGAGTACGCGGTTTGACCGGCTCGGCCGAAAATGAAGCAGGGCGCATTTTTTCAGTTTGGGACAAAGAATTTTGAAGTACGCGACTAGGAAGCTTCGGCCGAAAAAGAGAAAGCTCGTACTTTTGACTTTGGGATATTTGGGACAAAAAGGTGCGAAGTACGCGGTTCGGGTGGTTCGGCCGAAATTGGAATGACTTGCACAAAAGTTTCGGGACACTTGGAACAAAAACTTCCGACGGGCCCGAAGATAGGACATTTTTCGGGGATTTCGGCCGATCGGGGAACAACTTGCACTTTGGAACTTGGGACAGTCGGGACAAAAATGTCCGACAGGCCCGAAATACATGCGAGAAAGGCCCAATACTTGGATTTCTTCAATTTTATGACGATTTTAGGTACCTAGGTACCTCAGAGAAAAGCACTTAGACTCAAAATTTTCAAAAGTTGCTCTTGTTAGAGAGGGGAATTTTGAGTAGACAACAGCTGGCTCCTTCTGGAGATGACTTGACATAAATTCACTGAATGAAACAAGGCAAGAACTTAGACAAACTTGGTGTAGCAGACCAGTGCCTTATCCATTGGGCAAAAGGAGTCAAGGACAAACCAATACAAGGGCAACACACACAACAACAGAAGGGAAACACACCAAAAGCAGAAAAGTAGAAACACTATACATAATATACAAAGGAACTCCCTAGTCACCTAGGACTTGAACAACTTCAAATACTGCCCACTATAAGGAAGTGGGAGGGGGGAACCATCCATGTAATCAAGATAGAAAGAGTTCTTACCAGCAAAGTGTCTTATCTTGAAAGGTCCAAGCCACAGAGAATCAAATTTTCATGGCTACCCACGAGGTTCATGTCTTTTGTCCCACAACAGCACGGTATCACCAACTTGGAACTCTCTGCTCCTAGCTTTCTTATCAAACAGAATCTTCACCTTCTGCTGGTGGGCAGATATTCTGTCAGCAACCTCCAATCTATCCTCGTTCAGTTTGTGCAGGTACATGATCCTTTTGTCCAGAGCATCACTGAAACTAGTGTCTTCAATGGCCTTCATCAGGTGCAAGGCTGGTAGTTCCACTGTCACTGGCAATTGAGCCTCTACTCCATACACTACTTGAAAGGGGGACATTCCAATGGCTCTTTTAGGTGTGATCCTGTCTGCCCAAAGAGCATCATAAAGCTTCTTATGCCAGTTTCGCTGAGATTCATTGACCAACTTCCTTATGATAGTCACCAGATTCTTGTTGGTAGATTCTGCTTGTCCATTTCCCTGGGGATAATAATCTGAAGAATGAGCTAGAGAGATGCCATACCCGTAGCAGAAATCCATTATCTCATTTGAGGAGAAGTTTGAGGCATTATCTGTTACAATCTTGTTAGGTACACCATACCTAACCAAGATGTTCTCTTTGATGAAGTTGCATACTACTTCAGAAGTGGTGCTCTTGACTGGAATAACTTCCACCCATTTGGTGAAGTAGTCAGTAGCAGTTAGCACATGAGTGTGTCCAGCGCTAGAAACAGGGTTGAGTGCACCAACGAAGTCCAGACCCCATTGTTGAAATGGTTCCTCAATCACAACTGGCTTGAGAGGCAAAGAAGCCAATTTAGGTCTTCCCACGAAAGTCTGACAGGCCTCACATTTATCCACCCACTTGGATGCATCTTTGAACAAGGAAGGCCAGTAATACCCTCCACGGAGTATCTTATGAGCTGTGACTATTGATGAATAGTGCCCTCCACATGCCTGATCATGAAAAGCTGAGAGCAACTTTCTCTGTTGTTCCTTGTCTACACACTTCAGAAATCTCCCGTCCAAACCACGCTTGAACAAGGCATTTTCCCACAATACATATTGTGCTGATCTCAATTTAACAGTCCTCTTTTCTTTAGCAGTTAAATGAGAGGGGCATTCTCCGTAGGTGAGAAAATGGGCGATGTCAACATACCATTCATCAACTGAACTCAGGAACAGAACAGTAGGAAGGTCAGCTTTCTTCTCCAATAACTCATGTTGGGCTCCTTCAGCAATGAGCTCGCAAAGACCTTTTCCCCGAACCAGCTTGGTTGGCTTGATATCAAGGTCATACTCTGGACCTTAGCCACCCAGTTTCCCCTCTTGGATCCAAATTCTTGTTGCGTGAGAATTGACTTTACAGTCGTATCTGGGACCAGCACCGTAGAGTGAGAGTTGAGGATATAGAAACAGAACTGCTTGACAGCTTTGACTACTGCAAAGGCATGCTTCTCCATCATGGTGTACTGTGTTAGCCACGGGGAATGTTGCAAAATAAGCTCACATGAGGTAAGGGGTGGCAAAAACCCAAAAAACTTGAGGATCATCATTGCTGCCCTATTGGACCCAACGAGATCGTTTTGCTCTACTTGAACAAAAGAGATGGGAAATGAGGAGGAGATGAAGCAGTCAAACAAATCAACCACCTCATGAGACAACCCTGATATAGCTGTTGGTACATAACAATGGAATGTATTGTCCAACCAGAAAACAGACAGCCATGTTGGTAGCGGACACCAAGAATGTATAAAAAGGATACGTCCACCTAACTTTGATGGCACCCATTAGGAGATGGAAGTTGATGAATGGAGCATGTAAGGGAAGTACTTTGCAATCAGAAACTTCTTCGAGGAAACCAAAGCTATTTGGGGAGCAATATCAACTTTCCCTGAAGTATCTTCATGGTGGGATAGCCATAAGGCTGAGGTAACCTCTTGATGGAAAATAAACATCACGTGGGATCAATTTAAGACTAATGAGGCACGTTGGCTGCCAAACTTCTATGATCGAAATGATAGGAATTCTAGAATTTAGTCAAGGGAAGCTCACTGTAACTGAGTACTGGAAGCGAGTTACGACCATCCTCAAGTAGTACGGTATCAAACTTGAACGAGAAGTTTAGAATATGAAAATTTATCATGGGGAATGGACTTTGTGATTGGAGGAGAGGTAACTGTTCATAGCCACCCACTTATGGAAGGGTTGTTGAAAATCCATTAGGCAGGAACAAACATTCAGGTTATTTCTACTCCTAAAGAGGAAGTGCAGAAGAAGATTCCACCCTTCTTAAGACTTTCTCTTGCACCCAAGCCGGGTCCCATGGCCACCTTTGCAAACAAAAATAATTTTTACTGATTATAATAAGAAAATGACATCGAATAGACTATAGAAATGTAAGGGATAGTTTGCCAAGACTTATAATCCTGGGCAGAATCTCGGCGGCCCGTTGACATCTTTAAGGAGGCAGTATTTGAGCCTCCAAAGGACCTGTAGGAGGCCTGCTATAATTTTGGCAAAGATCATACACAACCCAATTGCCTTTGAAGAAGGATTGATCATATCAACGGCATCAAGGCACATGCTACCTCTGAGTAGGACAAGGCAAGCTGAAACAAAACAAAAACAGTTATAGGACACATATAGAAGTTTATAGGAAAGTGATTTTTAACCTGTAACTATCTTTTTTGAGACAGGCCATAATGGAATGTTTATGTTAGTAAAACTCACTTCGAAATTAAACCTAAGCTAGGAAAAAAGGAGAAATATAGCCGTACCGTTTATGGGTAATAACTCTATTCATACAGTTAGTATGTGTCTGTTTTGGGGCGCGTAGTGTCTTGAATTACCTAACTTTTCATGGAATTTATCTCTATGCTGTGACTCTACCTTTGGCGGAATCCTATGGTTGTCTATTGGCGTTAATTGGTTAGAGGATCTCCCCAAAGAAAAAGTGGACAGCTTTTGGAAAATATATAAGATGTGTATAGATGATCTGCAGCAATAACAGAGTTTGAAGGATTGGGAAGGGAAATTTCAGTTGGAAAATGTCCGTTTGCCACTTAAAAAGGCTAAAATAAAGGATGTACCTTATATGTAGTAAAGATCTGAATTGTGAGATAGAGTTGATTTCATGAAATTCTCGGTTTCTGCTGTCCCGAGTTTAAGGTCCGTATTCTAGAGGAATTATCCCAGGTTTTACACCCAAAAGGGAAATTTGGACCTTCACATTGAAATAACAACAAGGGACGAGCCCATTTCTTAAAGCCCTTATCGATGATACTACAAAGCTAGTTGATGCGTAAGGCTCAATTACAGAAGACTTTGTCTAAAGGTTGGATTAGACCCAAATGTTTTCACCTTCCGGGAAGCAGAACCGGTATATGGTGAAAAAGAAAGATGGAACCTAGATTGTGAATGATTATCGGAAGAAGTTACATCAAGACAACCATCAAAATGAGATACCCTACTTCTCGAATTGATGCTTATTTGATCCTATGCATGGAGCTAAGTTTATCCAAGATAGATATTTGATTGGGTTATTATCAAGTAGGATTAAGAGAAGAAGATATTCCTAAAATAGGTTTCGAGCAAGGTACAGACATTATTGAATCACGGTCTTTCCCCTTTGATTTAACTAATGCACCGGAGTTTCATGAACTTAATGGAAGAAATCTTAGAATATTTGGACGAGTTGTGCGTGTCTTCTTATAGATGATATTATAACATTTCTAAAAAGTATTGAGGAGAAATAATGAGTATGTGAAAGTAGCTTGGAAAATTTTTGGAAAACAAGGATCGTTATTTGCAAAAGTAAGTTAATCAAAAAAAAATGTTCCTCTTTGATACTGCCGTTATTCTTTGGGTTCATGTCATTCGTAAAGAAGGAATTGCTGTAGATCTTCTAAAATAGTGGCAATAAAACGAGTTGCCTAACACAACGAATGTACCTGAGTAAGAAGCTCATGGGCCTTGCTGGTATTCTAGAAAATTTTTAAAGATTTTTCTAAGTGGCTACAAGGATAACTCATTACAAGAAAGAGGACTACAGAAAATTTCTTGGGATGGAGTGTGATCTATTTAACATTTTTAAAAGTCAATGAATTCAACACCATTTTGTTTACTGGACCTAATGGCGGACTTTACTGTTTGTAACAAATGCTTTGGGGAAGGCCTTGGAGGTGTTGTTACAAATGGTCACGCGTATAGCCTATGAAAGTAGAAACTTTCAGTTTACATGAAGTGAATCATGCCCCCTCTTACTTTAAGAGCTTTTCCCTTGTTCTTGCACTTCAAGTTTGGAGACACTATTTAAATGGGAAACTTTTGAGTTGACACCTGATCATTAGGGCTGCACAATTATTTCAGTAGCCTAACCTAAAGGAAGATAGCAAAGGTGGTGGTGGATTTGTCTCAACCTTGCTTTGATATTAGTTACATAAAAGGAAATAGATACAAGTAGTAGATCTGGAGTCGTAGGAAGGCAACATTTATGTCTTACCCATCGAAACTAAATTTAAAGATGAGGGTGAACAAAGTGCATTAGAATCTGATATTATACGTCGCACTTAAAAGCCAAACGCCTTGTGCGATCAATAAAGTGGAACTGGTATAAAGGTTTTCATTTTGAGAACCTTGAAGGCATGCTTACATTATGAAAAAAAGAGAAGACCTTTGCTATCAAATGATTGGAGAAGGAAATGGTTAGCGATTTCATCAATTGTGACTATCTCCGCGTTCCTAGACGGACCCGGGTATTACCAAAATGCTTACTGAGCTACACAACAATTATTTCTAGAAAGGAATGAAACAGGGGATATTATTAACTTTGTGACTCATTTGTATTACATGTCCGCGGCATATGAAGGTCTAGAACACCTGCACCCCTTCTGGCTTATTATTCCATAGCATACTGTCGATACAAAATGGTAAGTAATAAGCATGGTATCTTGTACACTGGTTGTGCGTATGTCCGAGAACTCAAATGATGTTATCTGGTTAGCTGTTAACAATAACGAAGGTAGCTATTCATCGTAGAAATATAAAGGATGTTTCGGGTGAACTAAAAAGATTTTGTGCATGAAATTTGATGACTCCTTTGTAGTCCCCAGAATACACAATATCAGACAGGGATCCTAGAATGACATCAATATTTGGCAACCACGCAGTAATACAGCGCCTTGGCACTCAATCTAAACTGAATTAGTTTGCGTACATCTGGAAAGAAGATTAAATGAGAGAGAAAAGGACAGGTGTATAAGTATATTACGAATGTATTACATGGATCAACAGAGAAAATGGAGAGTATCTCCCTATTATTTAAATGATACAACAATAAATATCATATTCTCTTAGATGGCACCTGTTGAGGACTTTATGGAAGAAAATGCAGAACCCCTATTAGTGGGATAGAATTGCGGCTTAGAGAGGTCTTGAATCCTGAGCGAAAGGCCCAAACCCAGTTAAACCAATTCTTCATGACGATTGAAGGAAGCACAGATAGGTAGAAGGTTAATGCCTGACTTAAGTGGTTGACCAAAATTGAACTTGGTGAAAAAGGTTTTTCCTTCATGTTAAACCAAGAAGAGTTCCTATAACTTGGGCAAGGCACCAATTTAATACCCTCGTTTTGTGGGACCTTTCGAAATTGTCAAAGTAATCAATCCCGTAGCTTACTGATTAGCAATCCATCACCCTGCCTTTGTCATTGTGTTTTTCAATAGGACTTTTAGAAAGAGCAACAGTCAGGGGACAATAATCCCCTCCTCTTTAGGGGATGGGAGAGGTTCCTTATTCCAACACGAACTTATTTACAATATCAGAACGTTATTTTATGGTTGAACTTGGATACCTGAAATGTTTCCCCCAAGATCATCAGTTTCAAAAGGACTGAGAAAGAGGGGGTAACGAAGATAAGCAGAATAGCAAACGTTTGGAATTATAGATAACAGAATACTTCTTTTACGAGTGCGAAGTTGCAGGGATATTTAGAACAAGATTATTTGCATTGCTGAATATATGAAATTCAAAGACACAAGTTCTTCAACACCCTTCTTCAGATTGCATTATCAAAGACACAAAGTTCTTTCTTCTTGGTTGTGCAAGATCACTGTATTTGCAAAAGCAATCAGAAGACTAAACAAATCAGGTAACCAAATAATCTCTTCACAATACCGAAAGCAAACCCAGAGATACATAGATTTTGATAGAGACATGAATAGAAGCCCTTTTGTCATTGATAACTTCAATCTATTTACAGTTTCCCGAGAATATGCCAATTTCTTCCTCCTCTCAAATGGCGTGGAAGGCATTATATAGATACAATTCAGTTAACATCTTGATAACCGTTTCTTTTAAAATAAAGAATAGTTATACCACCGGTTGGCAATATCCTAACTAATACAAGGAATACAAAAGAAGGGGAAGAAGAGAAAAGAAAAGAAAGAAGGAGGAGACAGGTGGCCATGCTACAGGAGGGCCGCCACTGCCTTCCCCAGAATCGCTGGCCTGAACTTCTTCAAGCCTCAGACTAAATGTCTCTGCCACGTGGAACCGAGGTTGGCGCATACTGAGTCACATCCTAGACTCTTCTCCATCTCTTTATTCAAACTCTACGTTAGTATGATCATCTTTATTGCTTCTTTAATTACATATTGAAGAGGAGCAAATGTCCTTCATCTTTCTTCTTTGGAATTTGCTTTCTTGAACAGTCATTTTTGACAAAACTCTGAACTGAGCTTTGATTTCTTCAGGGACAGGAAAGCCCAAAGTTTTCATCTGAAGAATGGACAATGTAATATCCTGAGGCATGCGACTGTCCAGTGCTATGAAGCTTCTCCCTTTCGGCCAACTTTTCTTCATCTCTACCACAAGCTTCTCTCTACTTTTTCTTTTCTAATCCTCCGATCTTCCCTCCCGCTGTAGACCAAGACTTTCAATAAATTGTTCTTGGGCATCATCAAAATCTTGTTCGCCCTTAAGATGTTCTCATCTGTGTTTGTCCGAGACCATGGGCGGATGTCTACTATGCAACGCTCCAGATTTTTGAGTTTTCTTTATCCTGGTATTGATCGTGGAGGAGAGTTCAGTTGGCATATTACTCACCTTTCATAGAGCTTGAAACTTCAACGATGAAGTTTAAGCCCAGCAACAAGCATGTCATCCACCATGGCTTTCGATAGCTCTGCCATAAGCAGAATACTTTTGCATATCTTTTTATACTTTGCACTTCATCTTGGCTTCTATTACAGGAGTAGGTAGAGCAGTCAAGGGGTGGGATCCAAAACTTTGTCCTTAAGAAGAGACTTGATTAAACCTGTAAAACTTCGGTGCTGCTCTTCCAGTGTTCGATAGGTTTTTTGCTGTCCTTTTTTCCACTCTCCCAAGCACTTCTTGTGACTGTTTTCCGGAGGTTATTGGATCTCGCCTTCAGGTTAGATTCTCCCCCTTGTGATTCTTCAGTAGCTCCACCAGTTCAGATACTTTGCAAGTCCTGGTCTGATTTTCCATTGCAGCTTGGTATCTCCGAATTTGCTGACCTCGAGTATCTCATATCCTATTCTGGAGGTGGTTCGTGGCTTTCTTGGCATGGTAAGGCGTGGTGCCCAACATGCTGTACAGCATCAAAATTTGTCCGCAGTTTTTGGGAGATGGTTTTTCCTCATTCCTTTGTCAACCAATGGTTTGCACCATGCAAAATGCAGAAAATCTGCAGAGCAGCCCAAGGGAGGGGAACCAAGAGACATGGGAAGCTCATGACACTCGGGTCTGTGCAGCTTTTGACTCAAGCTGGGTGTGGAAGGAGCACTGGAGCAATGGCAGTAGAAAATCAATACACATGGAAGTTCATTGCTCTGGACCGCCTTGTCTTTATCTTATCTGACTGTTGGGTCCCTCAGGAAACATTTGTAGAGTTTGGCCTCTCACTTCTCTTTCTTCACTTTCACTGAGGATAGATGATGTTCTCTGGTCCGATAGGCAATTCTGCCTGTTTCTCCTGAAAGATCTCTTTCCATCGTTTCCTTCCTTTACTTCCTGTGAGCTTCTTCTTATATACCTAGTGGATGGAGAAGGAAGTGGATTCCACAGTCCCTGAGCTGCTGGGGCAGAGGAGGGGTTTTCTTTGGGTTTCGGTACCTTGAACTGGTGCTTCTCTTATTGTGTCGATTCATCCGTGAGTAGATTCTCCTGATGCCTCCTGAATTCTCGGACCTCTTATTGAACCAAACCTAGTCCTGAACTAGACTGGAGCAAGGATTTCAGCCAATCCATCCCTTCTCTTTTCTGTTCGCAATCCAGGTCCCTCCAAGGGGTGGTGCCTTGATCACTTTTCATACACTCCCTAAGGGGGGGTGAGGTATAGCTCAGAATTAATCATCTTCGAGGCCTTCAAGAACTTGGGACAGACCGAGTTCTTGATCAATTGTAAGGAGAACCTGCCATAATGCCTTCTTCTTCTTCTGCTCAGTCGTCTGCACAGTCAGCCCAGTAGTCCTTCTCTGCAATCTGCCACATGGTGATAGGGCTATCTTGATATTCTGTCAATAAACTCTCAAGTCAAAGCAGGTTCTTGGCTTGAGAAATAACGGTGATAGGGACAAAGTTTCTTTCTTATATTCTTGGCAATCCAGGGCTGTTTTTACGTGTAATTTCCCCAGATAGCATTGGAAAGTGCAAGCCAGAAATCTTCTTGTGCCTCTGCAGTGCTGTGGCAACTTGTCGTTGCCTGCAATTTCGATCAAGGCCATCTGGTTCATTGCAGAACATGGGAAGCCTCGAGCAAGGAGTACTCTCATAACCACAATCCTGATGTATGAGAAACTTCTTGCAATTGGATGAAGTAGCCCCATACCGTCGATATCAAGTTCATGGCTCATTCTGAAACCTCCTTGCGTGTCACCCCCTCGAGCAATCGACGCACGTACATAGTGACAGCATCATTAACCCTTCTTAAAATTGCATTTGTGGTCTCCAAGGTAAACTGCGGGCAATAGGGGGTATACACTTGGTTTGCCTTTGTGGGCGTCTTACTTATAAATCCAAACCATTTGCCTTGATGCTGCTCAGAGTATACATCAGATAATGAAGTCTGAAAACTTCTTTGTTGCAGCACGTTTGATTGCTACTCACTACTACTCCGTCAGATATCAATGCTGATGATATCAGCCTAGTTATATTTTGTGTACCCTCGCACACCATACTGATGAGGCGGGCACATCCAGCAATGACTCCGCTGGTGGAAGCCAACCCTGACCCGCGCCAACAGTATTATGAATTTGATAGTTCTCTTAGAGTTGAAGGTCTGCTCGGATGAGGGTTTTGGTGAGGCGGGAAGCTCCCTTCTAGGTTTTTAGCCCGGACTTTCGCCACTTCGTGCTCTGCCTTACATGTCTTGTCGATACAGGGCTTCGCTTGGGCTTGAGAAATAACTATGGCATTGTCCAATTCCTGGGATCCTCAGAGCGGCAGCAATGGCGGCAGCGTCTAGCCTGGCGATGAGCTCCCAATGTACGTTTGTCATTCACTTGAGGCGGGTTCGAAGTGAGCTCCCGCCTGCAGCACTGTATCAGCACACTGACTGAACTTGGAATCTCCAGCGTACGCAAACCACTGTCTGAATTGTTGAGACCCCATCGGTGAGGGATTTTTCATCTTCCATCCTTGCCCAAATCCACTGAAATCCGAGATGTCGGGCCTCGCTATCTCCAATGTTCTTACAGCAGACTCGAGTTGGAGGAAATCTGTTCTTTGTCTTGAAATTTGATCTTCATGTCAATGTTTTCAGGGGAACACGGTTTACAACTAGACTTGTAATGGATTACAGAAGCAGAGGAACGTGCACATGTTTGTAAGCGGCAAGGGTTTGAGCAAAGGATCACACGGAAGATGTGAGAAAATGCAAAGGGGGAATGTTCATTTATATAGCCCGTTTTTTGGGATCGGAGTGAATTCAATGTGCATTTAATTATGCACCACCAATTTTGAAAAGCACTAAGTATGGATGACACTAGCTCTGGGGACATGTGAGACGCAAATGCGCGATAACCACCGGCTCAGGTGAAATGTAAGAGAATGCACAAAAGCTTTTTGGAACAATTGGGACTAAATGCGTCGAGGTACGCGGTTCGGAACATTTCGACCGAAATTGGAATAGCGGGCCCGTTGGACTAGGCTTTTGGACCGCAAGTTTCCGGAGATACGCGGTTTGACTGGCTCGGTCGAAAATGAAAGGCGGGGCGCATTTTTTTCGGTTTGGGACAAAGAATTTTGAACAGTACGCGACTAGGAACTTCGTGGGCCGAAAAAGAGAAAGCTCGTACTTTTGACTTTGGATCTTGGTACAAATGTGCGAAGTACCGTGTTCGGGTGGTTTCGTTGAATTGGAATGACTTGCACAAAATTTCGGGACACTTGGACAAAACCTTTCCGCGGGCCCGAAGATTAGGACAATTTTCGGGGATTTCGGCCGATCGGGAACACTTGCAACTTGGAACTTGGGACATCGGGACAAAACTGTCGATAGGCCCGAAAAAATCATGCTAGAAGGGCCCAATACTTGGATTTATTTATATTTCAATTTTATGACTTTAGTACCTCATAGATAAAGCACTTTACTCAAAATTTTCAACATTTTCTCTTGTTAGAGAGGGGAATTTGAGTAGACAATAGTGCTCCTTCTGGGGATGACTTGACCATAAATTCACTTGAATGAAACAAGTAGAACTTAGACACACTTGTGTAGCATACCAGTGCCTTTTCCATTGTGTAACAGGAGTCAAGGACAAACCAAATTACAAGGGCAACACACACAACAAAGAAGGGAACACACCCAAAATGAGAACTGTCAAAAACAACTGTTACATACTATACAAATGACCCTAGTCCCCTAGGACTTGCACAACTTCAAATACTGCCCCTATAAGGAGTGGGAGGGGGGGAAACCATCCATTTAATCAGATATAAAAGTTCTTACCAGCAAGTGTCTTATCTTGAAAAGTCTAAGCACAGGAATCAAATTTTCCCATGGCTAACCCCCCGAGGTTCCATAGTCTTTTGTCCACACAGCATGGTATCACGCAACCGTGGAAACTCTCTGCTCCTAGCTTTCTTATCAAACAGAATCTTCACCTTCTGGCTGGTGGAAGAGTATTCTGTCAGCAACCTCCAATCTTATCCCTCATATCTTTTGTGCAGGTACAGGCATCCTTTTTCCATAGCATCACTGAAACACCTAGAACGGCGCCACCACGGAAAACCAAAAAACTGCATCCGGGGGATCAATTTTTTTGTGGCTCTCAATGGGCCTTCATCAGGGGTCAAGGCTGGTAGTCCACTGTCACTGCAATTGATCTCTACTCCATACACTACGTGAAAGGGGGCATTCCACTGGCTCTTTTAGGTGTGATTCTGTCTGCCCAAGATCATCATAAAAGCTTCTTATGCCAGTTTCGCTGAGATGCGTTGACTGCAACTTCCTTATGATAGTCACAAGAGTCTTATTGGTGATTTTCTGCTTGTCCCTTTCCCTGGGAATAATATCTAAAAGAATGAGCCAGAGAGAGGCATAAACCCTAGCAAAAATCCATTAATCTCAGTTGAGAGAAATAAGTTTGAGGCATTATCTGTTACATCTTTGTTAGGTACAAACAACCATAACCTAACCACGATGTTCTCTTTGATGAGTTGCATCTACTTCAGACAGTGGTGCCTTGACATGGAATAGCTTCACCCATTTGGTGAAGTATCCAGTAGCAGTTACACATGAGTGTGTCCAGCGCTAGAACAGGTTGAGTGCACCAACGAAGTCCAGACCCCATTTGTTGAAACATGGTTTTCTCCATCCAACTGGCTTGTGAGGCAAGAGCCAATTTAGTCTTACCCACGAAGTCTACCAGGCCTCAACATTTATCCACCCCTTGGATCATCTTTGGAACGGAAAGGCCAGTATCCCTCACGGAGTATCTTAATTAGCTGTGACTGTGATGAATAGTGCCCTCCACATGCCTGATATGAAAGCGAGAGAAACTTTCTCTATTGTTCCTTGTTCTACACACTTCAGAAATCTCCCGTCCAAACCACGCTTGAACCAGGCAATTTCCACAATAATTGTGCTGATCTTAATTTTAACAGTCCTCTTTTTCTTTAGCAGTTAAATGAGAGGGGCATTCCCCATAAGGTGAGAAAATGGGCGATGTCACTACCAGTGCATCAACTGAACTCGAACAGACCAGTATTGAAGGTCACTTTCTTCTCCATAACTCAGTTTGGGCTCCTTCAGCAATGAGCTCGCACAGAAGACCTTTTCCCCGAACCAGCTTGGTTGGCTGGATAATCAGGTCATACGCGGACCCTTAGCCACCCAGTTTCCCCTCTTAAGATCCAAATTCCTTGTTGCGTGAGATGACTTTATAGTCGTATCTGGGACCAAGCACCGTAGAGTGAGAGGTGAGGATATAGAAACGGAACTGCTTGACAGCTTTTACTACTCAGGGCATGCCTTCTCCACATGGTGTACTTCAGCTCATGGTTCTTCAGGATAGAGCTCATGAAGGCAATTGGTACTCATGTTTTTTAGAATCTTCCAATGTTAAGACAGCACCAGAAGTACTATCTATAGCGTATTCAATAGATAATGGGGAAATCCTTGTGAAATTCAGGCCATGGCCAAACTGGAGTGTTAGCATAGCTTTCTGATAACCCTCAAAGGATTCCCTTTCCTTCAGAAGACCAAAACCAATGCTTGCTTTCCTTTCATATCTGAGAAATATTCACAGTTAATTCAGCAAAAATCAGGGATGAATCTTCTTAGATAATTGATCTTAACCGAAAAGGATCATGCCCTTTTTAGTACTAGTAGGGAGAGGAAATCTTTTTGATGCTTGAACTCTTCGGATCATCTTGATGCCATCCTTTGAGACAAGTGTCCCTAATAGCTTTCCCCTCTGTAACACAAAGACAAATGTTTTTAGGATTCAGGGAGATTCCATGCTCTCTACATTCACTCTTCTCTACAAACTTTTCCAGTGATCGAATATGATCTTCTCTTGTCTTTGAAAACACTGTCAGTCATCAAGGTATTGACATACATTTCCCTTTCATTCAGCTCCCAAAAGCCATATCCATATCTCTCTTGAAAGTTACAACACCGCCATTAATCAGCCCAAAAGGCCTTTCTTGTTAGGTGAGGTACCCCAAGGAGTTGTTAAAGGCTGTCCTTATGTTGATCAGTAGTACAACCCTCTACCTGATTGTTTTTTTAAAAAGAACTCCCCAAAGAAACGGAAAAAACCCCAACAAGCAACCCCATACACCAAATCCCTAAATATTTAACATCCCACCCCTGTGGTTCCCCCCCACATAATTCCCCCCACACCCCCCCCCACCCACCCCTGTATCCCGCTTGCAAAAATCCTGAATCCATCATAGGCAGAGGGAAGTTATCTTTCAGAAGGCCTGATTCAGGTTCCGAAACAACACAGATGCGGATTCTCACCATTCTTCCCTTCCTAACAGTACATGTTTGCAATCCCCGTCCGAATGGTGAATCGTCGAAATATGATTTTAGCCTTCATTCAGCAGGTTTCTGAATCTCCTGAAATATGGTGTTCCGCTATCTTTGGGTTGTAACTGCCTCTGCTTCTTTCTGCTTGGACCGGCTGATTCCTGGCTGAAGTGATAGAGGTGCTGCATTTCTTTGGCTTGAAGGCTTTTAGATCTCATAAGATACGCAGCACATCCCGTGATTTT
Source organism: Taxus chinensis (assembly GCA_019776745.2). NCBI lineage: Eukaryota > Viridiplantae > Streptophyta > Pinopsida > Cupressales > Taxaceae > Taxus > Taxus chinensis. The sequence goes on along the minus strand of CM034155.1, from coordinate 168,515,652 downwards.
CCTTAGAAGGTCAATTGCTCTTCTCCTTTCATCTGATGTGCAACACTTCCCGATATTTACCAGCTTCGGGCCATTCAGAACTCCCATATCAATCTTATCATACTCAGCTGATTGCGACGGTCCAGTGGAAGCTTTAGATCTAACGTATCTATCATGTTTATCAAACAACTCCTCCAAACTCACCAAACTTTGGGAATCTTATTTCCTTTGAGCTTAATTGCACCCTTCTGATCAGTTTCTTCTCCTTGGGTGACGGCTTGGTCAGAAGACACCTCTCACGAGGCAGGTTGTCACTTCCTTCGAAATACAGTTGTTCAAAATTGCCCTTGAGCTCAGGAAGGAAAACAAATGCTTGGTCGTCGTTGAAGACTTGCCAGTTATTAGTATTGTCAGGGACACTAGGTCGGTGGACCATCTCAATAGTGAACTTATCCGAGAGAATTGAGGATGAGGAATCAACAGTGACCCTGAAGACAGCCAGTGAATCAGCTCTGCTGTTCTTTTCTTATGGGAATTGCTTCAATGGAGAAGGCATCAAGGAATTCAATTGAATCCCAAACCTGATTCCGATATGCTTCAGCCTCCCGTTCTTTACCTGAAACAGGCTTCTGACTTGCCTTCACAATCAGCTCTGCATCAACCACGAGCCAAAAGATTTTAACACCTCGTTCTTTGGCCACTTGCAGTCCAAGGATGAGAGCCTCATACTCTGCTGTGTTGTTAGTGTTCTCGAACTGCAATTTAAATGAAAGGGGTGCAGGCATCCTTCAGGTGATATTAGCAGAACACCAGCTCCAGAGCCAGCCGAGGAACAACTGCCATCGAATTCTAAAATCCAGACACCATTGGGATCTTTAGGTGATATTTTGCAGGGTCGGATTTCCATCAGGGGACAAATCAGGTAATTAACCATGGCCCCTGTCCTCATAGAGTATTTGTGCCTTGGGATCATCTGTCTTTGCACAATGTACTCGACTGCTTCTCAGGTAGTAGCTCTTCATTTGTCCATTGACAGGTATGAGAGCGTGTGACCAATCCATTTGAATCTCTCCACCACATCTTTACAGAAGTTTCTGCTTAGGCAACATTCCATAGGAAGGAGGAATGTCAGCTACTAGTATGGTAGCCAAGACTTTCTTTTCAGGTAAGCAGCAAAAGCCACTTGTGCATCTTTAATCCTTCCCACCAAAGGTACTTCCTTACTTTCCATGGAGTAGCAAGTCCATAAGTACGAGTAAGGGTCAGCCTAAAGCATGAGCTACTTTAGCGGGCATCACATTATCTGAGGCTCCAGAATCTATGACACAGTTACTGAGCCTGTGGCCAGCTAATAAGGAGTGTTAACATAGAAAGGCTTGATTTTGTCACCAGGCGAGGGTGACAGCAAGCTACTAGACTAGGCTGTGGTGCAGAAGGAGGTGGTGTGCAAAAGGCCTTTGGAGGTGGTCTTGGAATGGGAATTTACAAATTGGATCATCTTTGGCAAAAGCTTTTGGATGGGTTTGGTAATATTCAGCCTCTGAAATTTGAACTTTGGTCCTTTTAGATGATCTACAATGTCAAAGGATCCAGAGGTGGATGGTCCATCATCATTTGGAATCTTAGGCTTATCAACCCTAGGAGAAAAAGAAGAAGAAGCAACTTTGGGGGCAGGATTGGTAGTACTTACCTTTGGTGCATATGAAGGTAGGAATAGGAGATCCTCTTCTGGCAATTACAGGAATAGTTGCAGGCTGCTCTTTGGACTTCTTCAGGGGTTGCGTCACCTTTTCCCTCTGATTTGTCTGTTCCCGAGTCATGACAGCGAAGGATTCACTGTTCATATCTGCTACCACTTCATCATAGTCATCTGCATCATCAATGCCTTCAGTGGTAAAGAAATTGACTCGAGATCCCTCGGGTTCTTCTGCCTCATCATCGAATTCCCTCCAGGAACTCCTCACAAGCTTCGTTATCATCTTCTTCTAGCTCTTAAACCTCGCAAGTTTGCATTCACAGGAACTTGACGGGAGGATCCTTCAAGTGCCAGTCTTGTGTGGGGAGCTGGAAAATGGTTTCTTCTGGGTTGAAAATTCTTCTCGGAACATCTGCATCCGGTGCATGCTGAGCTAAATTGTTTCTTATATAGCTACTAGATCATTTGCAAGTTTCTGGACTAATGGATCAGTATTGGGTCCAGAGGTGGAAGAGGAAGAAGTAGCAGATTTAGATTTGGGGAGGATCTCTCTTCAACTTCCTGACATGATAGGGTCATCCTCGACACTAACAGCCAGTTCTTGATCCAGAATTAACGTTCCAAGATTAGCCCTTCTTAGAGCATAACTGAATTTAGGCGTTTGGGCATTCAAAAAGAAACATGTTTGGATTTGATCAATCGGTCGAGTATTCACAGGAATTTTGTTGATCAGTCTGTTGAAATCGTGCCACAAATTCCTCTCATGGTTTCCGATGGATCTTTCTTTATTTGAGAAATCTGGGCAAGCAGTGCATGCACAAATCTTCGGCCAGCTTGAAACGGCTTTCGAACTGAGTTCTCATGGTATTCCAGTCGATGATGGCACCAGCCGGAAGGGTGATAGAACCAGTCAGCAGCATTGTCCTGTAACGTCTCGACGAACAGTCTTACTGAGACGTCTTCATGTTCAACCCCCAAGACTCCACAACGCAACTATGAAGGCTCAATATGTCATCAGGGTGCACTTTGCCGTCGCCTTTGAATTTGGGGAAGTTCTTTCGGTTACCTCTAGGTAACTCATGCAAAGGCTGAGTGAGGGCCAGGGGCCCGACATGTTGACCCCATGGTACTTGTGCCATTCTTCTTGGAAATACGGTTCGGAGGGGAACTGTAACACCAGCAAGGATTAAAGCTTGTAGATTAGGACTAGCAGGTTCTAAAGGAAGCCCACACATAGGACTTCTTTCTCGAACAGGTGGGAGGTGCTCATTGAACGAGTTCTTCTATTTGAAGGGAAAGGAAAACCCTGTTGCTCCAAAAGCTGAAACTGAGAATCTTCGATACCAAGGGCCCTTCTCCCTCGAGTGAAACGCGGAGTCACCAGATCAAAGGATGATCGAAAAATTATAGTACTGGAATGCTATATTTCCCCACCGGAGTCGCCAAAACTTTTGGTTTTTCAACTAGGACTTTAGAAGAGCAACAGTCAGGGGCCAATAAGTCCCTCCTCTTTAATGGGAGGGTTCCCTTATTCATACACGAACTTTTTACAAAATATACAGAAACAATTATTTTTGGTTGAACCTGGGATCCCACTAAAATGTTTCCACAAAGATCATCAGTTAAAAACCAAGGCTGAGGAAATAGGGTACAAGATAAGCAGAATAGCCAATTTTGTAATTAATAGATAAGAATAATTCTTTACGATTGTTGAGTTGCAGGGAAATTTAGAACAGATTATTTTCCTTAGCTGAAATTGATTAAATTCAAAGACCAAAGTTCTTTCAACCGACCTTCTTTCAGATTCATTAATCAAGACACAAAGTTTTCTTTCTTGGTTGTGCAAGATCACTGTATTTCAAAACAATCAAGAGAGACTAACAAATCAGGTACCAAATAATCTCACAATACTAAAGGAAAACACAGAGATACAAGAAATTTTGATAGAGAATGAATAGAAAGCCCTTTTGTATTGATTACGTTCAAGATCTATTTACATTTCCGAGAATATGCCAAGTTCTTCCTCCCTCAAAATGGCGTGGAAGGCCATTATATAGATTACAATTCAGTTACATCTTGTAACCGTTTCTTTTAATAAAGAATAGTTAAGTATCGCCGGTTGCAATATCCTAACTAATTACAAGGAATACGAAAAGAATGGGAAGAAGAGAAAAGAAAGAAAGAAGGAGGAGACAGGTGGCCAGCTACAACAGGGAGGGACCCACTGTCTTCAGAATTCACTGCCTGAACTTCTTCAAAGCCTCGGCTATGTCTCTTGCCACGTGGAACCGATGTGTTGGCTGCAGACTGAGTCCAAAATCCTAGACACTTCTCCATCTCGTTATCAAACTACAACGTGAGTATGATAATCTTTATTTGCTTCTTTAATGGCATATTGAAGAGAGCAAATGCCTTCATCTTTCTTGGAGAATGGTGCTTTCCTTGAACAGATCTTTTTTGACAAAAACTCTGAACTGACTTTGATTTCATCTTTCAGGGCCGAAAGCAACCAGTAGGTTTTTCCCTCTGAAGATGGCAATGTTATATCCTTGAAGGCACGACTGTCAGTGTTTGAAGCTTTCTCCCTTCTGCTCAACGTTCTTCATCTCTAGCCAGCTTCTTTCTAATACTCTGATCTTCACTCCAACGCTGTAGACCCAAGACTGTCATAAATTTGTCTTTGGTCTCATCAAAAATATTGTTTGCCATAAGATGTTCTCATCTATTGTGGTCCCATGAGGAGCGGAGGTCTACTATGCACTGCTCCATATTTTGAGTTCTTTATCCATGGGTATTGATAGTTGGAGGAGAGCTTCAGTTACATATTACTCACCTTTTTCATAATCTTGAAAAGCTTTCACGATGAAGTTTAACCCAGCCAACACATTTCATCCAGCCTTGGCTTCGATAGCTCTGGCCATAAACAGAATACTTGTCATATCTTTTATACTTGCACTTCAGCTTGGCTTAGTATTACAAGGATGAGGTAGAGCAGTCAAAGGGGTGGGATCCAAAACTTTGTCCCTTATATAGAAGAAGACTTTATGCAACCTTATGACACCTCGTCTTGCTCCTTCCAGCTTTTCGATGTTTTTTGCTGTCCCTTTTTCCACTCTCCCATAAACATCTTGTGACTATTTCCTGAGGGTTTATGGATCTCGCCTTCAGGGTAGTATTCTCCTTTGGGATTCTCATAGCTCCAATTCAATACTCTTGCAAGTCCTGTTCCTGATTTTCCATTGCCGGCTTGGCAATCTCCAGGAATTGGCTGACCTCGAGTTCAGATACTATTCTGGAGGTGGTTCTTGCTTTCTTGGCATGGAAGGCTGGTGCCCACATGGCTTGCAACAGCATCAAAATTTGGTCCCAGTTTTGGGAGGATGTTTTTCTCTTCCTTGTTGTCAACCCAAGGTTTGCACCCATGTTTAAAGAGGAAGAATAATCTGCATGGAGAAAAATGGGACCAGAGCAGGGAAGCTCATGACACTCAGGTTCTGTGGCAAGCTTGTTGACCAGTGGGATGTGGGAAGGAGCACGGAGACAATTGGCATAGAGAACAATAGCAAACTGGAAGTTCAGTGCTCTGGACCTCCTTTCTTTATCTTTGGGGGGTCCTTCAGGACATTTTGTAGGAGTTGGCCTCTCACTTTCTTCACTTTCACTGAGGATAATGATGTTCTGCTGGTCCGATCGGCAATTCAGCAGATCACCTGTTTCTCCTGAGATCTCTTCCACCGTTCCCTTCTTTACTTCCTGAGCTTCTTCTTTATATACCTGAGTGGATGGAGAAGGATAGATTCCACAGGGTCCCTGAGCTGCTGGTGAAAGAGGGTTTTCTTTGGTGTTTCGGACCTTGGAACTGGTGCTTCTCTATATTGGTGTCGATTCATCCTTGGAGGAGGGATTCTCCCGAGTGCCTCCTGATTCTCGGACCTTCTTATTGAACCAAACCTTAGCCTGACTAAGACTTAGGCAAGGATTCTCAAATCATCCCTCTCTTTCTCTGTTGTTCCAATCCAGTCCTCCAGAGGGGTGTGCTTGCTCAACATTTTCATACTCATATTAGTATAGCTCCTAATTATATCTTCTAGGCCTTTCGGAACTTGGTACAGACCGGTTCTTGAATCAATTGTAAGGAGACCCTTCCATCATGCCTTCTTTTGGCCTCAAAATCAGCTGGCACAGTCTCCCAGTGTTCTTCTGCATCTGCCACATGGTGAATAGGCTATCTTGATATTCGTTCAATAAACTTCTTTCAAGTCAAAGCAGTGTCTTTGGCTTGAAGACTAACGGTGATAAGGGACCACATTTCTTTCTATCTTCTGGGCAATCCAGCTGTTTTGTACAGTGTAATTTCCCCAGAGAGATGGGGAAAGTGCAATCCAGAATCTTCTGTCTCTGCAATTCTATGCAACTTGTCCAGTTGCCTGCATATTTCGATCAGGCCATCTTGTCATTGCAGAACATGGGAAGCCGCATAGGAGTACTCTCATAACCAGCAGCCTGATGTAATGAGAACTTCCTGATTGATGAAGTTAGTCCCCATAACCGTATATCCATTCTTCTTGGCGAAATCGGTTCGGAGGGGACACTTATAACACTAGCAAGGATTAAGCTTGTAGATTAGGACAGCAGTTCTAAAGAACGCACACGTAGGACTTCTTTCTCAAACAGGTGGAGTGCTCGTTGAATGAGTTCTTCTTATTTGAAGGGAAAGGAAAACCCTGTTGCTCCAAAATCTCAAACTGAAGAATCTTGTCGATACCAAGGGCCCTTTCTCCCTCGATTGAAACGCGGGTTCGTCCAGAATCACAGGATGATCGAAAAATTACAGTACTGGAATGCGATTTTCCCCAGTGGAGTCGCAAAACTGTTGGTCTCAGAATAGGACTTTTTAGAGAGCAACAGACAGGGGACTAAAAGTCCCTCCTCTTTAATGGGAGAGATTCCCTTATCTAAACGAACTATTTACCAATATAGCATACATTATTTTATGGTTAAACTTTGGATATTCGATGCTTCCCACCAGATCACAGTTATTGTAAAGGACTGAGGAAAAAGAATAAGAAGATGAGCAGAACAAAAACATTCAAGATTATAGATAGCAGAATAATTCTTTGTGTATGCGAAGCTTCAAGGATTTAAGACAAGACATTTGAATGAGATTAAATATTAAAGACCACAAAGTTCCTTAAATAACCTTCTTCCTTCGGATTTTTAAGTCAAGGACTAACAAGTTCCTTCTTTGTGTACAAGATCGCTGTCTTTTTTTTTTTTTTTTTTTTTTTGTTTTTTTTTTTTTTTTTTTTTTTTTTTTTTTTTTGTTTTTTTTTTTTATTTTTTTGTGGCAAAACCCTTGGACAGTAAATCAATCAAGAGATGACCAAACGAGGTTTTAAGAACAAAATGGATCTTCACAATATTAAAGGGAAAACACAGAGACAACAAGAATCAGATAGACAAAGAACGGAAAGCCCTTTTTGTATTGATTTCTTTTAAGATCTATTTACACTTCCAGCAAATATCCAAGTTCTTCCTCCTGTCAAAATGGCGTGGAAAGGCCATTATATAGATTACAATTCAGTTACGTCTTGTAACCGTTTCTTTTAAATAAAGAATAGTTAAGTATCGCCGGTTGCAATATCCTAACTAATTACAAGGAATACGAAAGAATGGGACGAAGAGAAAAGAAAGAAAGAAGAGGAGACAGGTGGCCAGCTACAGGGAGGGGACCCACTGTCTTCAGAATTCGCTACCTGAACTTCTTCAAAGCCTCGGCTATGTCTCTACCACGTGGAACCGACGTGTTGGCTGCAGACTGAGTCCAAAATCCTAGACACTTCTCCATCTCTTTATCAAACTCGACGTGAGTATGATAATCTTTATTTTCTTCTTTAATGGCATATTGAAGAGAGCAAATGTCCTTCATCTTTTCTTTGGAGATGGTGCTTTCCTTGAACAGATCATTTTTGACAAAAGCTCTGAACTGAGCTTTGATTTCTTGCAGGGACAGGAAAGCACCAGAGTTTTCATCCTGAAGATGACAATGTATATCCTTGAAGGCAGCGACTGTCAGTGCTTTGAAAGCTTCTCCCTTCTGCAAACTGTTCTTCATCTCTACCACAGCTTCTTCTAATACTCTGATCTTCCACTCCACGCTGTAGACCCAGACTTTGATAAATTGTCTTTGGCATCATCAAAAATCTTGTTCGCCATTAAGATGTTCTCATCTGTTTGTCCCATGAGGCAGAGGTCTACTATGCAACTGCTCCAGATTTTGAGTTCTTATCCATGGTATTGATAGTGGAGGGAGAGCTTCAGTTGCATATTACTCACCTTTTCATAGAGCTTGAAAGCTTCATCGATGAAGTTTAACCCAGCAACAAGCATGTCATCCACCATGGCTTCGATAGCTCTGCCATAAACAGAATACTTGTGCATATATTTTATACTTTGCACTTCATCTTGGATTAGTATTACAGGAGGAGGTAGAGCAGTCAAAGGGGTGGGATCCAAAACCTTGTCCTTAGATAGAAGAGACTTGATGAAACCTGTAGAACTCGGGCTTGCTCTTCCAGCTGTTCGATAGTTTGCTGTCCTTTTTCCACTCTCCCAATAACTCTTGTGACTGTTTCCTGGAGGTTATGGATCTCACCTTCAGGGGTAGATTCTCCCATTGGGATTCTCAGTAGCTCCAAGTCAGATACTTGCAAGTCCTGTTCTGATTTGTCCATTGCGGGCTTGGAAATCTCTAGGAATTGCTGACCTCGAGTATCAGATACTATTCTGGAGGTGGTTCTTGCTTTCTTGGCACGGGAAGGCATGGTGCCCAACATGGCTACAACAGCATCAAAATTTGGTCCCAAATTTTGGGAGGATGGTTTTCTCTTCCTTTTTTCAACCAAGGGTTGCACCCACGCAAAAGAGGAAGAAGAATCTGCAGGAGAAGCAAGGGGACCAAGAGACAGGGAGCTCATGACACTCAGGGTCTGTGCAGCTGTTGACTTCAAGCTTGGATGTGGAAGGAGCACTGGAGACAATGGCAAGTAGAAGAATCAATAGCACCTGGAAGTTCAGTGCTCTGGACCTCCTTGTCTTTATCTGTTGGGGATCCTCAGGAACATTTGTAGGAGTTGGCCTCTCACTTTCTTCACTTTCACTGAGGATGATGATGTTCTCTGGTCCGATAGGCAATTCTCTGCCTGTTTCTCTCCGAAGATCTCTTTCCACCGGTTCCTTCTTTACTTCCTTGATCTTCTTCTTCTATACCTGAGTGGATGGAGAAGGAGTAGATTCCACAGGTCCCTGAGCTGCTGAGGCAGGAGGGGTTTTCTTTGGTGTTTCAGACCTTGGAACTGGTGCTTCTCTTATTGGTGTCGATTCATCCTTGGAGGAGGATTCTCCCGAGTGCCTCCTGAATTCTCGGACCTTCTTATTGAACCAAACCTTAGTCCTGACTAAGACTGGAGCAAGGATTTCAGCCAAATCATCCCTCTCTTTTCTGTTCCAATCCAGGTCCTCCAGAGGGGTGTGCTTGATCACATTTTCATACTCATATGAGTATAGCTCAGAATTATCATCTTCGAGGCCTTCAGGAACTTGGTACAGACCGAGTTCTTGAATCAATTGTAAGGAGAACCTGCCATAATGCCTTCTTCTGGCCTCAAAGTCGTCTGCACAGTCAGCCCAGTAGTCTTCTGTATCTGCCACATGGTGATAGGCTATCTTGATATTCTGTTCAATAAAATTCTTCAAGTCAAAGCAGGTTCTTGGCTTGAAGAAATGAACGGTGATAGGGACCAAAGCTCTTTCTATATTCTAGGCATCCAGGGCTGTTTTACATGTGTAATTTCCCAGAGAGATGGGAAAGTACAAGCCAGAAATATTCTTGTCTCTACAAGTTCTGTGCAACTTGTCTAGTTGCCTGCATATTTTGATCAAGGCCATCTTCTCATTGCAGAACATGGGAAGCCGCAGAGGAGTACTCTCATAACCAGCAAGCCTGATGTATGAGAACTTCCTGAATTGGATGAAGTAGGCCCCATACCGTGATATCAAGTTCATGGCTTCATCTGAAAACCTCCTGGCGGTGTCACCCTCGAGCAATCGGACCACGTACATAGTGAAAGCATCATTAACCCTTCTGAAATTGCGGTTGCTGGTCTCCAAGGTAAACTGCGGGCAATAGGCATACACTGGGTTGCCTTTGTGGGCGTCTATATATGAGAATCCAAACCATTGCCTTGATGCTGCTAGAGTATACATCAGATATGAAGTCATGAAAAACTTCTTTGTTTGCAGCACGTTGGATAGCTGCTTCGTCAGATTCATGCTGATGATCTCAGCCCAGTTGATATTTTGTGTACCCTCGCACACCATACTGATGAGCGGGCACATCCAGAAATGGAACTCACTGGTGGAAGGCAAACCCATGACCCGAGCCAGTAGTATTATGAAATCTGACAGTTCTTCGTTGAAGTCTGCTCGGATGAGGGTTTTGGTGAGGCGGGAAGCTCCCTTCTTAGGGTTTTTAGCCAGGACTTCACCACTCGTGCTCTGTACTTATCACTGTCTTGATCGAACATGGCTTGCGCTTGGGCTTGGGAAACAACTATGGCATTGTCCGATTCCGGGATCCTCAGAGCGGGCAGCAATGGCGGCAGCGTCTAGCCTGGCAATGAGCTCCCCATGTACGTTTGTCAATTCACTTGAGGCGGGGTCGAAGTGAGCTCCGCATGCAAGCACTGTATCAGCACACTGTACTGAAATTGGGAATCCTCCAGCGTACGCCAAACCACTGTCATGAATTGTCTGAGCCATCGGTGAGGGATTTGCATCTTCCATCCTTGCCCAAAAATCGCTGAAATCGAGATGTCGGGCCTCGCTATCTCCAATGTTGCTTACAGCAGACTCGAGTGGAGAAATCTGTTCTTGTCCTTGAAATTTGATCTTCATGTCGATAGTTTCAGGGGAACAAGGTTGCAAACTAGACTTGGAATGGAATTACAGAAGCAGAGGAACGTGCGCAAGTTTGTAAGTGGCAAGGGTTTGAACAAAGGATAACAAGGAAGATGTGAGAAAATGCAAAGGGGAAATGTTCATTATATAGCCGTTTGGGGAGCGGAGTGAATTCAATGCGCATTTAATTACGCAACCACCAATTTGAAAAGCGTCTAAGTATGGATGACACTAGGCACGCTTGGGACATGTGAGACGCGAATGCGCGGAACACGTGGCTCGGGTGAAATGGAGAGAGAATGCACAAAAAGTTTTGGAACAATTGAGACGAAAATGCGCGAGGTACGCGGTTCGGACATTTCGACCGAAATTGGAACAGCGGGCCCGTTTGGACTTGGGACTTTTGGGACAGAAAGTTCCGGAGTACGCGGTTTGACCGGCTCGGCCGAAAATGAAGCGGGGCGCATTTTTTTCAGTTTGGGACAAAGAATTTTGAAGTACGCGACTAGGAAGCTTCGGCCGAAAAAAGAGAAAGCTCGTACTTTTGAATTTGGGATATTTGGGACAAAAAGGTGCGAAGTACGCGGTTCAGGTGGTTCGGCTGAAATTGGAATGACTTGCACAAAAGTTTCGGGACACTTGGAACAAAAACTTCCGACGGGCCCGAAGATAGGACAATTTCGGGGATTTCGGCCGATCGGGGAACAACTTGCACTTTGGAACTTGGGACAGTCGGGACAAAAATGTCCGACAGGCCCGAAATACATGCGAGAAAGGCCCAATACTTGGATTTCTTCAATTTTATGACTTAGGTACCTCAGAGAAAAGCACTTAGACTCAAAATTTTCAAAATTTGCTCTTGTTAGAGAGGGGAATTTTGAGTAGACAACAGGCTGGTCTCCTAACCCCCTTTTGATTGTTGTAATATAATTACCTATAAAATCACACAATACATGCTTCGGTCTTGTGGCCGCATCAAATAAATCAAAGATAAAATATACACATATCAATCAATAAACATCCTCATATAACTAAATCATCATATCAACTAAATAATGTTATCATTTGTCTAAAATTTAAGAAACATCTCAATTATACCATTTCATCAATATCAACAAGATCCCGAGATAATCCAAATGATAATTCATAGTCAACATGATGAGAATTCCAAATTTCATTAAATACATATGCTAACAACACATCATCATAATCAATATAAAATGTCTATCTATGTCTCTAATAATCCACACAAATCATACTGTGAATCACAATCCATTAATAGTCAGAATATCTCTATCATCTAACATTATGTTAAAACAAAATGATACAATAACATCCATTCCTATAGCCAAAAATAATCAAAATTAAAATATAATAAGTGTCGAAGAGAAGTGGGCACTATATCCCCCTCCCCTTAGACTCAAATTCCTCATGTAAGTCACTAAAATATGTGTGGAAAATGGGCTCATAACAACATAGAATCCTCGCATGTAGCAGTAATCTCATCATACCTATCCCACTAGACTCGCACTGATCAATATCTCATCCTCGAAGGCCCAAGGTCCTACGCTCTAAAATATGTATAGTCTTTACCATCATCTTCCCCAGCTCCTGCACCCGTAATGTGGTCCAATATAATGCATGAGAGAGATATGGGATATATATCCTAAGAACAAATATATGAAACACATCATGCATGTGAGACAAGATGGGTGGAAAGGCTAGATGATAAACTAAGGAACCGATCCGATCCAAGATCTTGAATGGATCAAAGAATCTAGGAGACAACTTAGAGCCTTTTATGTAATAGATAGGACTCTTATGAGGTCTGTCATGAAGGAATTCCTTCATACCCACCTCATAACTACGGTCAAATATCCTTTGATCTACATAATTCTTCTACATGTCTTCTTCCTCTTATAACCTCTATTGGATAAAAAAAATTTGTTGCTCCATGTCCTGTAACAGAGTTGGTTTTAGAGATACTATGTCCTCAAGTTTTTCCCAACTCAAACATTTCCTACACTCCCTACCGTAAAGTTCCTAAAATGGTGCCATCCCAATAAAACTCTCGAAGTTGTTGTAAGAAAACTCAACCAAGTACAACTACTCATTCTACCTCGACTAATGATCCATGAAGTACATCCAAAGCATGTCCTCTAAAATATGATTTACCTACTCCATCTGTCCATCTATCTCTGGATGATATGTTTTATTGAAATTGACACTCGTCCTAAGGGCTTTTTGCATGGTATTCCAGAGGTGTGATGTGTATAAAAGATCACAGTCACAGATGATCTTCTACAGAATCCCGTTCAGTCTAAAAATTTGATCCAAGTAAACTCTGGTGACATATCTAAGGATGAGTCTAGTGTACCATCCCTCGATGACCATCCCATCTTGAGAGAGTTTGTTGATTTTTTTCTAGGGGAGCTACCAGGGTTACCTCCCCCAAGTGAGATATATTTTCATATAGATTTAGTGCTGGGTGTAGAGCCTATCTCATGAGCACCTTATCAGATGACCACCCCTAAGATATTTGAGCTCAAGTTGTAGCTTGAGGGCCTTCTAGAGAAAGGCCTAATCTGTCCTAGTGTATCCCCTTGGAGTACATCGGTGATTTTTGTGAAGAAGAAGGATGAATCTATGCGGTTATGTATTGATTACCGCCAGCTGAACAAAGTAATGATCAAGAATCGTTACCACCTTCTGTGCATTGATGACTTATTTTATCAAATGAAGGGGGCCACAATTTTCTCCAAGATAGATATGAAGTCAGGGTATCATAAGCTAAGGATTACAGAGGTAGATATTCATAAGATTGCTTTCTATACGAGATATGGCCACAACAAGTTAACAGTGGTACCTTTTGGTCTGACAAATGCACCCGCAATGTTCATGATCTTGATGAATGGGGTATTCAGGACTTTTCTAGACATGCTCATATTCCATGATGACATTCTGATTTAATCACGCATGCATGAGGAGCACCTTCGCTAGGTTCTTTTGTGTCTTTGTGAGCAGCATCTTTACGGGAAACTAGAGAAGTGTGCATTCTTTCAGACAGAGGTGCAATATTTGGGCCACATCATTTCTGGGGAAGGCATCGCAATCGATCCTTCCAAGATCTGAGCTATCATGGATGTTCCAACACCCACTAGTGTGACCGAGGTGATGAGATTCATGGGTTTGGTAGGATATTACAGGATATTTGTTCAAGAATTTTCTCGGATTGCACACCTCATCACTTCCCTTCATCGGAAAGGGAAGAAGTTTGTTTGGTCAGATAGATGTGAACAGGCCTTGAGAACACTAAATGAATGCCTTACGATAGCACCTATTCTAGTAGTGCTATATCCTTAGGGTGAGTTAAACATTTGCATAGATGCTTCTTTAAGAGGACTTGGAGGTGTGTTGATGTAGGAGGGCAGAGTAGTTTCTTTTGAGTTTCGTAAAATCAAATATTATGAGCTCAAATATATGAATCATGATCTTAAGATTGCATTAGTTGTGCATGCCTTAGTGTGGTGGAAACATTTCCTCCTTGGGCAGAGAATTACACTCAGGACTAATAACCTGAGTTTTCACCACCTCTTCACGTAGCTCAATCTCAACGCCCGTCAACAGCATTGGATGGAGTTACTTTATGAGTATGATATGGAGATAGAGCATGTGAAGGGGAAGGAGACTGTAGTTACAGATGCTTTGAGTAAATGGAGGCATGTGGCTATGGCTACTTCAGTAGTTACAGATTTACGGAGTAGGATCTTGCAGTAACTTCCTCATGACAACTTCTACCTTATAGCCAAAGCAGTGATTAAGTCTTAGAGGCCCCTTGAGGATATTTGATGGATTTTCATTAGAGGTAGATGGTATTCTTAGAAACAAAGTTTGGTTATACATTCCTAGAGATGGAGACTTGAGACATGATATTTTGACAGAGGCTCATCGTGCACCTTATTCAGCCCATCCTGGGGTGAAGAAGATGCATGCCACTTTGAGACTATTGTACCATTGGAGAGGACTTCAAAGAGACATGCCTCAGTTTGTTTCACACTATTTAGAGTGTGAAAGGGTGAAGGATGAGCATTAGCATCTAGTTGGCCTTCTTTTTCCTCATGCTATACCAGAGTGCAAGTGGGACACCATTTCCATGGACTTCATAGTTGGGATACCGACATCGAGATATCACCACGACGCCATCATGGTCACGGTGGATAAATTGATGAAAGTGGCTCATTTTTCTCTTGTGAAGACCACCTACACTGCTAGTGTAGTGGCACGGGTCTATCTTGATGAGATTTTCAGATTACACGAGATTCCACAGAAGATTATTTGTGATCACGATCATTTGTAAAATTCCCATTTCTAGACCTCCTTGCAGCATGCTCTAGGGACAAGGATCAATTTCAGCACAACATATCACCGTAAGACAGATGGACAGAATGAGCAAGTGAATTAGATCCTGGAGGACATGCTTAGGATGTACGTTATGGATCACTAATCTAAATGGGAGGAGCATCTGCTTTTGGCTGAGTTTACCTATAATAATATTTTTCAGAGTTCGATACGCATGACTTATTTTCAGGCATTGTATTATAGAGAGTGCAGGACACCTCTTGGTTTGGATAGGTTAGAAGACATGGTTTCTCTTGGTCCAACCTTATTGTAGGACATAGAGCAGTAGATTGTTTTTATTAGACAGAGATTGCATGAGGCACATGTTAGGTAGAAGAAGTATGCAGACCATCGTAGGATAGATCATAGTTATGAGGTGGGAACGAAGGTGTTTCTTTGTGTCAGACCACATAAGATCCCTATCTATTATGGAAAAGGTTATAATATTTCTCCTAGGTTTGTGGGTCCCTTTGAGATGTTGGAGGGCATCGATCCCTTGGCCTATTTTATAGCATTATCACCTAGCTTATCTCGCAATCATGACGTGTTTCACATTTTTGTGCTTAGGGGATATATTTTTGATCCTTCTCACATGCTAGATTGGACCGTATTGTAGGTGCAGGATCAGGGGTAGGTGATGGTGGAGCCCATCCACATGATAGAACACATGACATTGGGCCTTCATGGCAGAGAGATTGACCAAGTTTGGGTGCAGTGGGAAAAATATGATGAGACTACAACTACATGGGAGGATGCCACATTACTATGAGTTTAATTTCCACAATTTTTCCAGTGATTTCCAGGAGGAAGTCGAGTCTAAGGGGAGGGGGATGTAGTGCCCACTTCCCTTTGACACTTTTTTGCTTTGATTTTGTTACTATCAACTACACTTATGGACATTGTTGTAGATTTTGTTTTAGCATGATACTAGATGTTAGAGATACTGGACTGTTATTGATTTCAATTCATATATGATGCATGTGTATTATTAGAGACATTTTATATTTATGTTGATATGTTGTGGACATGGTTATTTATATATATTTCTGACATATGATATACTTTCATCGCCTTGAGTAGTCTTTGATAATTGAATTTATGTTGTGATAATTTTTGACATGGATGAAACATTGGATAGAAATGTTGCTAGAAATTTGTAAATAATTCGTAATTTCCTAGATGATATTAGTTCGTATATAAATGATTTTAGATTTATATTGCATATTTTGGTATGGATGTTTTAATGCAACCACGAGGCCGAAGGAGGTATTCTCTATTTTGCAGGTATATTTATATTCACAACAACATTGGGGGGATTGGAGACCAACCAAATTAGAATTCTAGATGAATTCAGCTAGGGTCACCATGACAACATGGAATTTTCTATATGTTAGAATTATTTGGTCAAGGGAAAATTGTGACCAAGGGGTCATGTGTTGTTTTGTTTTAGCTTCCCTTTTTACTAATGTTAGTATGTGTTCCTTTGAGTGATGTTATTTATTTGTTTTAATTATTTAGTTTTGATGTATTCTTCTCCCCTTTTTCTTAGTGGGTCTAAGTGTCTTAATTAGAGTTAAATTAATCTATTCCCAAATTAATCAAAGATGTGACCAAAAGGAGATCATTTATTAGATTGGATTTACTCTTGGATTTTGTGTTGTGTGTTGAATGCTTGAGATTTTGAGTGATGTATACTCTACCCTTTAGGGGAAACTCTAATTTGACCTTAAGGGCAATTTTTAAAGGCTTGTGGGACAATTTAAACTTGTCCCACACATCTTAAATTGATATACCAAACCCTACCTATGGGTTGGGGGGTCAAAATTAGACCCCATTAGGTGTTTTGGGAAGAGAAAATGCTTAAATGTTAATTGCACTTTCTTTCAAATATTTAATTTTGTCCTTTGGGTGCGTGAGGCTTAGTTTGTGTGTACAAGTATCTTGTCATTCCTCTCACCCACCAATTTATGGTGCATTGGGGTTGATTTTTGATCAAGTGAGGTGGAGTTGAGGATGAGTGATGTGGAATTCTACATGGAGCCTTATCATCCTCCTCCCTCCCTTTTCTATTTATAAATGCTCTTTTGCTTGTTTGGGGGTTACTGGATCATTTTGGGCTCTTGAATATTTGGAGAGTTAAGGATTTTGGGAGAGCTTTTGGATTGTTGGAGCTTGTGGATGCTTGCTTTTTTTTGGAGGAGCATGGAATTTCATTCTTGGGACAAGAACTGTTATGGAGAGGTAGGAGATTTACTTTACTTTTGTTATACTTTTATTATGTGTTTTATGTTGTGTTGAGTGTTGTTTATTCTTTAGAATGCTTGTTGGGTGTGGGCAGATTTCCTAAGTTTGGAGTAGGATGAGTATATGGGGAGTATTCTTGTAGGGAGGCATAACAATTTATTTTCTTGTTAGAGAGAGTTTGGGTTAGGTGCCCCACCTTGTATGAGGAATGCTTGCATTTCTTCTTGTTTCTTGTTATGAGGGAGCATAGGAGATTAAGGGAGGCATAAGAGTATATGGAGGTATAAAGGGTACTTGAGAGAGGCATAAGAGTTTGTAGGGGATTTGAGGCTTGCATTGGAGGCTTTAAGGTGGGAATCCATTCCCATTGGGAGGTATAAGTGGCCTCCCCATAGGTCTTGCTCTTTTGGCTTTCTTGATAAGCCTTGTTATATTATTGTTTTGTTGTTCCTTTTGTTTGTGTTGTTATTGTGTTTGAATGTGGATGGAATGGATTGTGAGAATATTTTGTTAAGTATTGTGGAAGCTAGTTTTTTCCATGTGTTGAATCATCTTCCATTGTGATGTGGTTGGGGCTTGGGGGCCAATGAAGAGGATGACTTCTCCTCAAGTCATTGGATGTCTTGGTTGGGTGGAGATCATTGCATCTCCCCACATTTTGTTGTGAATCAAACAATATTGAAGGAGTTATCTTGCTTAGAGTTGTGGAGCTTGGAGTGTTGTTGGAGACCTTGAGAACTTATCCTTGTGAAGAAACTTATTGTATTCCACTTAGAGTGGAGGAATTTATATTATTATAGTTTCCTTTATTTGCATTCTTGTATTATTTCCCACCTTAAGTGGACGACTTTGTAATAATCTTGTGTGGAAGAGTTTGCATTCAAATATTTGTATGTTGAAAAGAGAAAGAAGGCTTATATTGAGTTAGTTGTGAAATGGAAAAGAAAAGTTACTTTCATTATGAAGTTGTAAAGTTGTAAATGAGAAAGAAGGAAAAATAAAAGTTGTAAGAAGGTGGAACTTGTATGCATAATATCCTTACATGGAAAAAAAGAGTTATTGTAGCTAATTTGAATGTATGTATGTTGTAGTGAAATGAAAGAGAGAACAAGTTGTATATATACATTGTATTTAGAAATGTTGATTGTTTTTATAGCAAGAAAGTGAAAATGTAAAGTAGTAGTTATAGATTCCTTTTGCTCTTGTAATGGAAAGAAGAATCTAGTTAAACAAATGGGAATTATTCTTGTAAGTAGATGAGTTTTATTAGAGTTGAAAATACTTTAAAATGAGTAGATTCAACTAAGGAAATGAATAAAAGAGTAATAAATCTCAAATCTGGAACTCTAAATGAACAAAAACAAACTAAGAATGCATTTTTTAATCTTTTGGTAACTTTTAGTTTCTTGGAAAAATCTTAGTTAAGGTTCTGTTTTTCCTGAAACAGGACCGCCGCCCTGTGTAGAGCAGCGGTCCCGTAACCACTGCTCAGGCTAAGGTGGCAGTCTCAAAACCTGTGCTCAGTAGGGCGGAGGTCCATGGTTTGTCACCTAGGAAGGGCGGTGATTCTAGGACTGCTGGTCTTCTCTTGGTAGTGTTTTTTTCACTTACGATAGAAATCCATGGATCTGCACCCGTGTGAAAACTTTAACTAGTTTTTTTACAAAATTATACGATATAAAATTTATGTATTAACTACCAACAAGTAGAAAAATGAGTAATCCTTTGGATTTGAACAATAAAACATAGAAATAGTGGATCCAAAATTATCCTTTTTCATTTATAACATTGGGGTTAGGTTTGCCCCAAATTAAAAAACCTAAATACAAATGGTTTGTGATGAAATCAGATTGGGGAAAAATAACCTTCCCAATCCTTGAATGAAAATGAAAACAAAATTAAAACCTACAATCTAAACCTTCTAAGATTGGCCCTTGTAGAGTCCTCCATGAATTCTTCCTCTTGCTCCCATGGACTTCTCTTCTCCAACCTGCATTTTAGCAAAACAAATAGACCAAATGAGTGAAAAGAATAAAGGAAAGAATTTTATAAAAAACTCATAAGGAAATTTAGCGCTTGGTTGTAACCCTAGGATCTTGTGGTTGAATTTGATTTGATCAAGGGTGAAGTTTTCACCCTACTTTTGTTGGGTGAGAATGATATTTATAAAATGTTGTTTTTGAAACTTTAGTAGTATGTGCAATTTGGGAATAGGGCCTTTTAATTGCTAGATTTCTAAGCCATGGTTAGTCCTTAGGAAACCTTAGTTAGTAATAAAAAAGACTCTAAGTTATTAAGATAATGATTTATATTATTTGTGTAAGAGGTTAACCTTATTAGGAATTAATCTTTATTAAGGAAAAGAAAGTATTTATTAAGTAAATTAATTCTCGTTACCTTCCTAGTGAATAATTGGTTAATGGACCTTAATGATGAATTAGAAAATATGTTAACCTTCTAGTAGACCTGATTCTTCAACCGTAGGGTTGAATTTAGTGGTGTGAGTTAGTTGTGGTACCCTAGGGGATTAACCTCATGTAAACTCTTTTTACCTGTATCCTTAATCTTGTAAACAAAAAAAACAAAAATTTAGTCACCATTTTTGGGTGTTGTGTCTGGTGTCTAGCATGTTCCTAGAATGTCATTTTTGATGGGCATTATATTTGGTATCAGAAGCCATGGGTTCAAAGCTTGGACCTTGGGCACACCTAGAAAACATGAAGACTTGAACTTTTAAACTAGTACAACACTTGTTCTTTAAACCTAGGAAAACCACACTAGCTGATATTTGGATAATTTTAGAAAACTTAGAAAATTGAAACAAAACCAAAATGATGAACTAACTCTCACCTTGGTCTGTGTAGGAGGTGCGGAACAGATAAGGGGTCTTTTCATATAGACCTAGGTATACCACCATTAGACTAGGGAGTCAGCGGCCATTCTTCCTAAGATTTTATTGACGCTTCAGGACTTCATTGCCACTATACATGGAGGGTCCCTAGGAGGATGACTTGCTAGAGTAGGATATGGATCCATTAGTTGAGGTTAGGGTATCTCCTCGATATAGCAAGGAGCATGGGGCAGAGAACTTCCACGTGGAGTTGCCTAGGGTAGAGTCACCACAAAGAGGGCATGGAGATAGGATTTCATGACATAGGGACAAATCTTAGATCCCTAGATAGAGGGAGGAGCACGTAGAGAGACCTAGGGCTCATCAGTCGTTGGCTACTGAGCATATCAGGGAGATCCTGAAAGCTAAAGACCATCTTATTATTATGGATATATAGGAGGTTTTCTAGGTAGAGGTATGGTTGGCGAGCTTGAGTGGATGCTTTAAGCTCTGCCCTTTTACTAGCATCATGAAAGCTCATGTTACAATCCATCTTCTGAGGGATGGAGTAGGAGTCTGGTGGAGGACCAAGGAGCAGAAGCTCCATGTTGATTCAGAGATCGTCACCTAGGAGATATTTGAGGATTATTTCAGAAGTAGGTACCTTCCCTATGAGGTTTATAAAGCAGTAGTATAGACGAGTTTCACGACCTCTGCTAGGGCATCTATGACCATAGCCGAGTACGAGAGTCAATTTCTGCATCTTAATCTAGTATGTTGAATACATGCAGGATGAGCAGGTACGGATACACAAGGTTCATCTGGGACCTAAATTTGGATTTGGGTGGTGTGGATACGCATTCACTACCTACAAACACTTAGCATAGGCCCTGGAGAAGGCCTATATTGTAGAGTAGACATTGGAGTGAAAACACAACAAGCTAAAGACAGAGTGCAGATCCGCATCTAGCAGATGCAGGATAACAGATCGAGGGGGTCAGTTCCTCCTCCTCATGGTAAACAGAGTATATGACAATCTTCCTTTAGGCCACCTCAGCAGCCCACCTCAGTAGCTACCAACAGTAGTAGACCTACCCACCTTATAGACCTCCTCAGAGATTCGACGCACAGAGGGGGCGGAGTATGGGGCCTCCTCCTAGGGGTCCCATTAGGACATAGGGTGTATAGAGAGCTCTTTTAGTAGGAGCTCGATAGCAGAGACCTTAGTATTCCATAGCCAGATCGTAAGGATCCACAACATAGACATATAGGGTACCGGTTGGGGCCACATCCCACTGGAGAGGACCAGGCAACTGTTATGGTAGTGGTGTTGCTGGACATCAATTGGAGAGAGTCCCCACAAAATCCTTAGAAACAAGGGTAAGATGCATATCTCAGAGCCTACTGTGGGAGATATGGCATAGAGTCATTGGATCTACGTAGCCAGTTGAGAACCACCAGGCTGAGCACTAGAATACCGTGATAGAGACAACATGTAGTATTGGTGGTATTTCTGCCTCCATATTGTTTGATTTTGTTTCCTATGATTATTTTATTGAACCATCGTTAGTAGAGAATTGCAGGCTTGTAGTAGTTAGGTAGGGTCCTTGTTGGGATGTTGAGATGGATACTAGAGCCAAAATTTCTTTAGAATCCTTAGTTAAGGAGTGTGTAGTGGATTTGGGACCCTTCATCACTACTTCAGATCTTAGAATCCTTCCATTAGGTTTCCTATGGTGTCATCTTGGGCATGGAATGGTTGTCTTGCACACAGAGCTAGAGTGGACTGTTACCATAATACTATTTCTTATATAGATGATCTAGGAGTGGAGTCATTGATAGTCAGGGGTTAGAAGGTCCATTTCTATTCGCACTATCTCCGATGTTTTTTTTGTAGCTTGAGTGATGTGTGTGATGGGGTTTTCATCTATATGTTGTTACTTGTTAGTGACAGATCTGAGGACGAGTGTAGTGGATACCATCCCTTGATGACGATGTCCATCTTGAGAGAGTTTGATGGCGTTTTTCTAGGGGAGCTACCAGGGTTACCTCCCCCACATGAGATAGATTTTCATATAGATTTGGTTATGGGCGCAGAGCCTATCTCGCGAGCACCTTATCAAATGACCACCCCTGAGCTATGTGAGCTCAAGTTACAACTAGAGGGCCTTCTTGAGAAAGGCCTAATCTATCCTAGTGTATCCCCTTGGGGTGCATCAGTGATTATTTTGAAGAAGAAGGATGGATCTCTGCGGTTTTGTATTTATTACCGCCAGCTGGAACAAAGTAATGATCAAGAATCATTACCCCCCTTACGTGCATTGATGACTTGTTTGATTAGATGAAAGGGGGGCACAATTTTATCCAAGATAGATTTGAAGTTAGGGTATCATCAGCTGAGGATTACGGAGGTAGATATTCATAAGACTGCTTTCCGTATGAGATATGGCCACTACAAGTTCACAGTGGTACCTTTTGGTCTGACGAATGCCCCCACAGTGTTCATGAGCTTGATGAATGGGGTATTCAAGAATTTTCTAGATCACTTCATGCTCATATTCCTTGATGACATTCTGATTTACTCACACATGCGTGAGGAGCATGAGGAGCACCTTAATCAGGTTCATTTGTGTCTTCATGAGTAGCATCTTTACGGAAACCTAGAGAAGTGTGCATTCTTTCAGATAGAGATGCAATATTTGGGCCACATAATTTTTGGGGAAGGCATCGCAGTCGATCCTTCCAGGATCTGAGCTATCATGGATTGGCCAGCACCCATCAGTGTGATTGAGGTGTGTAGCTTCATGGGTTTGGTAAGATATTATAGGAGATTTGTTCAGGACTTTTCTTAGATTCTACACTCCATCACTTCCCTTCAACGGAAAGGGAAGAAGTTATTTTGGTTACATAGATGTGAACAGGCCTTCAGAATACTGAAGTAATACCTTATGATAACACCTATTCTATCAATGCCAGATCCTTAGGGTGAGTTCTACGTTTACACAAATGCTTCTTTGGCAGGACTTGGAGGTGTGTTGATGTAGGAGGGAAGAGTAGTTTCTTTTGAGTCTCACAAACTCAAATATTATGAGCTCAACTATCTGAATCATGATCTTGAGCTTGCAATAGTTGTACATGCCTTAGATTGGTGGATACATTTCCTCCTTGACCGGGGATTTACACTCAGGACTGATCACTTGAGTCTTCGCCACCTCTTCACGTAGCCCAATCTCAATGCTTGTCAGCGGCATTGGATGGAGTTGCTTTGTGAGTATGATATGGAGATAGAGCATGTGAAGGGGAAGGAGAATGTAGTTATAGATGATTTGAGTAGATGAAGGCATGTGGCTATGGCTACTTAAGTAGTTACAGATTTGCGGAGTAGGATTTTATAGTAGCTTCCTCATGACAGCTTCTACCTTGCAACTAGAGCAGAGATTGAGTCTAAGATGCCCCTTAAGGGGAGATTTGATGGATTCTCATTAGAGGTAGATGGTCTTATTAGAAACAAAGGTTAGATATATGTTCCTAGAGATGGAGACTTGAGACAGGACATTTTGACAGAGGCTCATCGTGGACCTTATTTAGCCCATTCTGGGGTGAAGAAGATGTATGCCACTTTGAGACAATTGTACCATTGGAGAGGAATTCAGAGAGACATGGCTCAGTTTGTGTCATGATGTTTAGAGTGTCCGAGGGTGAAGGCCGAGCATCAGCATCCAACTGGCCTTCTCTTTCCTCATGGTAAACTGGAGTGGAAATGGGACACTATTTCCATGGACTTCATAGTTGGGCTATCGACATCGAGATATCACCACGATGACTCCATCATGGTCACAGTGGATAAATTGATGAAAGTGGCTCATTTTTCTCTTTTGAAGACCACCTACACTGCTAGTGTAGTGGCATGGGTCTATCTTGATGAGATTGTCAGATTACATGGGATTCTGTGGAAGATAATTTACAACTGTGATCCTTTGTACACTTCCCATTTCTGGACCTCCTTACAACATGCTCTAGGGATGAGGATCAATTTTAGCACAACATATAACCCTGAGACAGATGGAAAAACTGAGCAGGTGAATCAGATCTTAAGGACATGCTTAGGATGTACGTTATGGATCACCAGTCTAAATGGGAGGAGTATCTTTACTTTATCTAGTTTTCCTACAATAATAATTTTCAGAGTTCGATAGGAATGGATCCTTTTCAGGCATTGTATGGTAGAGAGTACATGATACCTCTTAGTTGGGAAAGGTTAGAGGATAGGGTTTCTCTTGGGCTAGCCTTATTACAGGACATGGAGCAGCAGGTTGTTTTGATCAGACAGAGATTGTAGGAGGCACAAGACAAGCTAAAGGAGTACGTGGACCAGCATAGGATAGATCATAGTTATGAGGTGGGCACAAAGGTTTTTCTTCATGTCAGACTGCATAAGTGCCCTATCTGTTATGGAAAAGGTTCTAAAATTTCTCCTCGGTTTGTGGGTCCCTTTGAGATCTTGGATTTTATCAGTCCCTTGGCCTATCATCTAGCGTTTCCACCTAGCTTGTCTCGTGTTCATGATGTGTTTCATGTTTATGTGCTTAGGGGATATATTTTTGATCATTATCACTTGCTAGATTGGACCACAATTCAGGTGTAGGATTAGGGGCAGGTGATGGTGGAGCCTGTCCGCATTATAGAGCACAGGACCCTGGGCCTTTATGGCAGAGAGATTGACCAAGTTTGGGTGTAGTGGGACAGGTATGATGAGACTATAGCTACATGGGAGGATGCTACATTTCTACGAGTGTAGTCCCCACACCTATTCCAGTGACTTCCAGGAGGAAGTCGAGTCTAAGGGGAGGGCGATGTAGTGCCCACTTCCCTTTAACACCTTTTTTCCTGTGATTTTGTTACTATCGATTACACTTATGGACATGGTTGTAGCTTTTTGATTCAACATGATACTAGATGTTACATATACTAGACTGTTGTTTATTCGATTCATATATGATGCACGTGGATTATTAGATACTTTTTATATTGATGTTGATATGTTGTGGACATGGTTATTTTTATATATTTCTAACATGTGATGTAATTTCGTTGCCATGAGTAGGTTTTGATAATTGAATTTATGTTGTGATCATTTTGACATGGACGAAACATTGGATAGAAATGTTCCTAGAGATTTGGAAATGATTCATAATTTACCTAGATGGTATTAGTTCATATATAGATGATTTAAGATTTATATTGAATATTTTGGCATGGATTTTTTAATGCGGCCATGAGGCCGAAGGAGGTATTCTATTTTTTACAGGTTTTTTATATTCACAATAACATCGGGGGGATTAGAGACCAACCAAATTGGAATTCTAGATGAATTCAGATAGGGTCACCATGGCAACATGTAATTGTGTGTGTATGTTAGAATTATTTGGTTATGGGAAAATTGTGACCAAGGGGTCATGTGTTGTTTTGTTTTAATTCCCTTTTATCAATATTAGTATGTGTTCCTTTGAGTGATGTAATTTAATTGTTTTTATTATTTAGAAAATGATGTAATCTTGTCCCCTTTGTCTTAGTGGGTCTAAGTGTCTTAATTAGGAGTTAAATTATTTTATTTCTAATAAATTAAAGATGTGATCTAAAGGAGATCATTTATTAGACTTGACTTGCTCTTGGATTTTGTTTTGTGTGTTGAATGCTTGAGATTTAGAGTGTTGTACACTCTACCCTTCATGGGAAACACCAATTTGACCTTGCGGGTAAATTTTGAAGGCTTTAGGACAAGTTTAACTTGTCCCATGCCTCTTAAATTGTCATACCAACCTTAACTATGGGTTGGGGGGTCAAAATTATACCCCATTGGGTGTTTTGGGAAGAGAAAAAGTTGAAATGTTTATTGCACTTTCTTTTAAATATTTAATTTTGTCCTTCGGCGGTGTGGGCTTAGTTTGTGTGTGCAAGTATCTTGTCATTCCTCTCACCCAAATATCTATGGTGCATTAGAGTTGAGGTTTGACCAAGTAAGGTGGAGTTGAGGATGAGTGATGTGGCATCCTGCATGGTGCCACCTCATCCTCCTCCCTCCCTTTTATATTTATAGATGCTCATTTTCTTGTTTGGGGGTTACTTGATAATTTTGGGATCTTGAATTGTTTGAGAGTTAGAGAATTGTAGGAGAGCTTGTGGATTTTTGGAGATTATGGATGCTTTCTTCATTTTAGAGGAGCTAGGAATTTCATTCTTGGGACAAGATCTACTATGGAGAGGTAGGAGCTTTACTTTTCTTTTGTTATACTTTTATTATGTGTTTATATGTTGTGTTGAGTGTTGTTTTTCTTTGGAATTCTTGTTAGGTGTGGGTAGATTGCCTAATTTTGGAGTAGGATGAGACTATGGGGATTATTATTGTAGGGAGGCATAAGAGTTTAGTTTATTTTTGGAGGGAATTTGTGTTGGGTGCCCCACCTTACATTTCTTCTTGTTTCTTGTTATGAGGGAGGCATAAGAGTATATGGAGGTATAAGGCGTACTTGAGGGAGGCATAATTGTTTGTAAGGGATTTGAGACATGCATTGGAGGATTTAAGGTGGGAACCCATTCCCATTGGGAGGCATAAGTGGCCTCCCATAGGTCTTGCTCTTTTGGATTTCTTGATACGCCTTATTATATTATTGTTTTTTTGTTCCTTTTGCTTGTGTTGTTGTTGTGTTTGAATGTGGATGGAATGGATTGTGAGACTATTTTGTTAAGTATTGTAGAAGCTATTTATTGTCATGTATTGAATCATCTTCCATTATGATGTGGATGGGGCTCGAGGGCCAATGAAGAGGATGGATTCTCCTCTTCATTGGATGTCTTGGTTAGGTGGAGAGCGTTTCCTCTCCCCCCATTTTTTTGTGAATCCAATAATCTTGAAGGAGTTATCTTTCTTGAATTTTTGGAGCTTGGAGTGTTTTTGGGGACCTTGAGAACTTATCCTTGTGAATAAACTTATTGTATCCCACTTAGAGTGGAGGACTTTTTATTATTATAGTTTCTTTATTTTGCATTGTTGTATTATTTTCCACCTTCAGTGGAGGACTTTATAATAATTTCTTAGAGAAAGTTTGCATTCAAATATTTATATATGGTAAATAGAAAGATGGATAATATTGAGTTAGTTGTGAAATGGAAAAGAAGAAAATTACTTTCATTATGAAGTTGTAAAGTTGTGAATGAGAAATAATGAAAAATAGAAGTTGTAAAAGGTTGAACTTGTATGCAAAATAACATTGCATGGAAAATAATGAGTTTTAGCCATTTTTAATATACATTTACATTGTAGTGAAATAAAAGAGAGAACAAAATTGGACACATTGTTAATTAGAAATGTTGATTTTTGTTATGCCAAGAAAATGATCATGTATAAGTAGTTATAGATTTCTTTTGCTCTTGTAATGGAAAGAAGAATATATTTAAACAAAAGGGAATTATTCTTGTAAGTAGATGAGTTTTATTAGAGTTGATCATACTTTAAAATGAGTAGGTTTAACTATGAAATGAATAAAAGAGTAATAAATATCAAATTTGGAACTCTAAATGAACAAAAACAAACTCAAAATGCATTTTTTAACCTTTTGGTAACGTTTAGTTTCTTACAAAAAAATATGTTAAGATTCTATTTTTTCTTAAACAAGACCACTGCCATATGCAGAGAGGTGGTCTAAAAACCACCACTCAGTAGGGAAGTGGTCCACGGTTGTCATCGAGGCAGGGCGGTGGTCCCAAGACAGATGGTCTGCTCTGGGCAGTGGTTTTGTCACTTATGACAGAACTCCATGGATCCGCTCATGTGTGAAAAAATTATCTAGTTTTTACATAATTATAAGATATAAAATTTATGTATTAACTACTAGCAAGTAGAATAATGAGTAATCCTATGGATTTGAACAATAAAACATATAAATGGTGGATTTAAAATTATCCTTTTCATTTATAACATTGGGGTAGGGTTTGCCCCAAATTTAATAACCCAAATACAATTGGTTTGTGACGAAATCATATTGGGGAAAAATAACCCTCCCAATCCTTGAATGAAAATGAAAACAACATTAAAACCTACAATCTAAACCTTCTAAGCTTGGCCCTTGTAGAGTCCTCCATGAATTCTTCCTCTTACTCCCATGGCTTTCTTCTTCTCCAACCCGCATTCTTAGCAAAACAAATAGACTAAATGAGAGAAATGAACAAAGCAAAGGCTTCAGTAAAACTAATATGGAAATCTATGGCTAGATGGGAAACCTCAGATCTTGTGGTTGAATTTGATTTGATCCAAGGGTGGAGGTTTTACCCTACTTTTGCTAGGTGAGAATGATATTTATAAAATGTTGTTTTTGAAAGTTTAGTGGTATGAGCGATTGGGGAATGGGGCCTTTTAATTTCCATAGAGTGCTAAGCCATGGTTAGTCCTTAGAAAACCTTAGTTAGTAATAGAAAAGACTCTAAGTTATTAAGATAATGATTTATATTTTTTTTGTAAGAGGTTAACCTTATTAACAATTAAATTTATTAAGGAAAAGAAAGTATTTAATTAAGTAAATTAATTCTCATTACCCTCCTAGTGAATAATAGGTTAATGGACCTCAGTGATGAATTAGAAAATATGTTAACCTCCTAGTGGACCTTATTCTTCAACCGCAGGGTTGAGTTTAGCGGTGTGATTTAGTTGTGGTACCCTAGGGGATTAACCCTGTGTAAAATATTTTTACCTGTATTCTTAATCTTGTAATCAGAACCAAAAAAAATTAGTCACCATTTTTAGGTGTTGTGTTTGGTGTGAGCGTGTTTTTAGAACAACATTTTAATGGGTGTTACAAATACCAATTGGATACTGATGATCGACCTTCACCCTCTGACACTCTAAACAACGTGAAAAAAATTGAGCTATATCCCTCTAAAGATATATTTAATGGTATAGTTTTCTCAAGGTGGCATGCATATTTTCACCTCTGGATGGGTGTAATACTGTGCACGATGAGCCTCTGCCAAGATATCCTATCTTAAACCTCCATCCCTAGGTACATAGATCTGGACTTTGTGTCTGAGAAGTCCATATTTTTCTAATATAAAACCATAAAACTTCCACTCAAGGGGTCTCTGAGACTCAATCTCTCATCTGGCTGCAAGGTAGAAACTGTCATGTGGAAGCTGTCGTAAAATACTGCTCCACAAATATGTACCCACTGAAGTAGCCATAATGAAATGCCTCCTTCTACTCAAAGCGTCAACAACAACATTCTCTTTCCCCTTCACATGCTCTATCTCCCAGTCATACTCACATAGAAAATCCATCAAACGCTAGTGACGAGCATTGAGATTGGGTTGCATCAAGAGGTGACATAAGCTCAAATGGTCTATTCTCATAATACATATCCTTCCAAAAATGAAATGTTGCCAATGAACCAAAGCATGCACAACTGCTCCAAGTTCAATGTCATGAGTCAGATAATTGAGCTCGTGATCTTTGAGTTTGTGAGATCAAAGGCAACTACATGGCCCTCCTACATCAAAAAACCCCCTAGTCCTACAAAGGAAGCATCCATACACAAAAATAAATCCCTTTGAGGATCTGGAAAAACAAGAATCGATGCTTACATAAGGCATCCCTTTAGTGTATTTAAGGCCTGGTCACATACATTGGAATAAAAAAACTTCTTCCTTTTCTGCTAAAGGGAACTGATGGGGTGCATAGTATGAGAAAAGTCCTAAACAAATCTCCTGTAGTAATCTACCAACCCAATGAAATTGTACACCTCGGTCACATTGGTTAGCGTGGTCTAATCCATAATAGCTCTAATATTGTAAGTATTGAGGATGATACCTTCCCCAGTAATGATGTGACCTAGGTACTGCACCTCTAACTAAAATAATGAACACTTCTCCAGGTTGTCATAAAGTTGTTGCTCATAAAGACACTGTAGAACCTATCAAAGGTGCTCCTCATTCTCCTCATGCGTGCGTGAGTAAAAAAAATGTCATAAATAAATATGAGCATGAAGAGATCTAACAATGTATAGAATACTCCATTCATCAAACTCATGAATATTATGGGCGCATTCGTCAGACCAAAAGGCACTACTGTGAACTCGTAGTGGCCATATCTAGTACGGAAAGTTGTCTTACGAATATCTGCCTCCATGATCCTCAGCTAATGGTATCCACAATTAAGATATATCTTGGAAAATAGAGTGGCCCCTTTCATTTGATCAAACAATCATCAATACATGGAAGGGGTTAATGATTTTTTATTGTTACTTTGTTCAATTGATGATAATTGATACACAATAAAAAATATCCATCCTTCTGCTTTACAAAAATCACTGGTGCACCACAAGGAGATACACTAGGATGGATTAAGAATTTCTCTAGAATTCCCTTAAGCTAAAGCTTGAGCTCACAGAGCTTAGGGCTAGTCATTTTATAAGGTTCTTGTGAGATAGGCTCTGTTCTTGGAACCAAATCAATGTGAAAATATATCTCATGCGAGGGAGGTAACCTTAGCAGCTCCCCTAGAAATACATCACAAAACTCCCTCAAAATATGATGGTCATCAAGTGACGGCCCACTAGACTCATCCTCTTATCTTTCACTAATCATGATAGAATGCAACTAGAAACCTCTCCACGCACACTGCATAAGCTCCATAGCGAATATGTTGCAAATAAAGGTGGGCCAACTAACTCCCACAATCACTGTCTCCACTCCTAAATCATATGCACATGATATTATCTTCCTGGAACAATCAAATCTAGCTGTGTGTGCAGATACCCAGTCCATGTAAAAAAAATCCCATAGGAACTGAAAGGAAGGATACAAAGATCTAAGGTCATGGAAAAGGGTCCTAGCTCAATTATGCACTACTTGACTAAGGATTCCACTATGATCTTAGCTCTAGAAGCCATCTCAACATCCTAAATACAAATCTTCCTAAATGTCAAAAAAATGCATCGTTCTACTATAATTGGAGAAATAAAAGAATATGAGAAGCATGAATCAAACAAATTATAAATATAAATTCCATCAAAGCTACATGTCATCTCAATAACCGTGCCTTGGTGCTCTACCTGGTGGTTCTCAATCACTGCATATATGCTATGGCTCCTAGCCATATCACCTACTGTAGGAATTTAAATTGGTCCTTACCCTTTTTATTAGGGTTCTGAGGGTACTCTCTCTAATGATGCCAAAGTAAACCACACCTGTAGCAACTACCAGGTCCCCTCCAATGAGAAGTGGCTCCTACAGGTACTCTAGTGGTCTACGTCATGGATCCTGATGATCCTTCTATAGACTGCTATCGTCATTGCTGATGAGCTCCTACTGAATGAGCTCTAGATAGTGCTTGAGTACTAAATGCTCCACTAGGAGGATGGCCCATACTGCATCCCCTCTAAGGATCAAATCTCTATAGAGGCCTAAATGGAGGACAAGGTTTCTTTTGTTGTTGTTGAGGTGGCTGTTGAGGTGGTCTGAACGAAGACCGTATAGAATCATGTCTACCACGAGGAGGATAAGTTGAACCCCTCTATATCCTATCCTATATCAGTTGGATATGGCTCCACACTTTATCCCTAGCCTATTAAATCTTCCCTTGGTCTCCTCTGTAATGTAGGCCTTCGCAATGGCCTAGTGCTAATGTCTGTGGACAATGAATGCACACTACCCCTCCTAAGATGAGGGTTAGGCCCCTGATGAAACTATGAATCCTCACTTACTCATCCTGTATGTAGTCAACATACCAAAGAAAGTCTAGAAATCAACTCTCATACTCTGCATCGGTCATGGATTCCTGACGTAGGTCATGGAACTCATCTATCCTATGCTGAATGAACCTCCTAGACAAGTATTTGCTCCTGAACCATGCCTCGAAGAGCTCCCAAGTGACTGTCTCAGAATCCACATGTTGTTTCTACTCCTTGGTCCTCCACCAAAACTTTGAACCATCTCTCAGAAGGTGTATGGAAACATGAGCCTTCGTGTTGCTGGTAAACGGACATAGCTTGAAGCATCCACTCAAGATGACCAACTATACCTTTTCCTAAAATCCCCCACCGTCCTTAGTGAAATTAGATCGATGGAGTTTCAAGATTTCTCTGATGTGATCTACCACTGTAGAGTGTCTACCTCTAGGTATCTCAAGACGATAATATCCCTACTTAAGGCTCTAAGATATATCTATGTTTCCTGTAACCCTGTCTCCATGACCTGTCTATGGTGAATATCATTTGAATGACTCAACGTGGGAGTTCTCTGGTCTACTGCATCTTCCCCTAGTCTCATCCAAAATGTAGGCCTTCTCAACTACCTATGCTAATGTCTGCGGATAGTGAATGCACACTACCCCTCCTAAGACGAGGTTTAGGCCCTTGATGAAATTATGAATCCTCACCTAATCATCCTATACGTAGTCAATGTACTAAAGAAATTCCAGAAATCAACTTTCATACTCTACATCGGTCATGGATTCCTGACGTAGGTCGTGGAATTCATCTATCCTATGCTGAATGAACCTCCTAGATAAGTATCTGCTCTTGAACCACACCTTGAAGAGCTCACAAGTGACTGTCTCGGAATCCACATGTGGTAAGTCTATTCCTTAGTACTCCACCAAACCTTGGAACCATCTCTCAGAAGGTGTATGAAAACATGAGCCTTCATGTTGTTGGTAAACAGACATAGCTTGAAGCATCCACTCAAGATGAACAACTATACATTTTCCTAAAATCCCCCATCGTCCTTAGTGAAATTAGATCCATGGAGTTTTAAGATCTCTCTAATGTGATCTGCCACTGTAGAGTGTCTACCTCTAGGTATCTCAAGACGATAATATCCCTACTTAAGGCTCTAAGATATATCTATGTTTCCTGTAACCCTATCTCCATGGCCTATCTATGGTGAATATCATTTGAATGACTCAACATGGGAGTTCTCTAGTCTACTGCATCTTCCCCTAGTCTCATCCAAAATGTAGGCCTTGTCAACTACCAATGCTAATGTCTGTGGACAGTGAATGCACACTACCCCTACTAAGATGAGGTTTAGGCCCCTAATGAACCTATGAATCCTCACCTGGTCAACTTGTATGTAGTCAACAGACTGAAGCAAGTCTAGAAATCAACTCTCATAATCTGCATCGGTCATGGATTGTTGACGTAGGTCATGGAACTCATCTATCCTATACAAAATGAACCTCCTGGACAAGTATCTACTCCTTAACCACTCCTTGAAGAGCTCCCAAGTGAATGTCTTGGAATCCACATGTATTTTCTACTCCTTGGTCCTCCACCAAACCCCATATCTATCTCTCAGAAGGTGTATGAAAACATGAGCCTTTTTGTTGCTGGTAAATGGACATAGCTCAAAGCATCCACTCAAGATGACCAACTATCCCTTTTCCTGAAATCCCCTAGTGTCCCTAGAAAAATGAGATGAATGGAGTTTCAAGATCTCTTTTATGTGATCTGCCACTGTAGATTTTCTGCCTCTAGGTCTCTCAAGAGGATAATATCCCTGCTGAGGGCTCTTATATCTATCTCTATGTCCTATAACCCTGTCTCCATGACCTCTCTATGGTGAATCTCATTTGAAGACTGAATCCATGTGGGAGTTCTCTTGTCAGATGTGTCTTCCCCTAGTCTCCTCCACAATGTATGCCTTCTCAACAGCCTCTGTTAATGTCTGCAGACAATGAATGTACACTACCCATCCTAAGACGAGGTTTAGGCCCCTGATGAGCCTATGAATCCTCACCTTCTCATCTTGTATGTAGTCAACATACTGAAGAAAGTCTAGAAATCAACTCTCATACTATGCCACGGTCATGGATGCCTGACATAGGTCATGGAACTCATATATCCTATGTTGAACGAACCTTCTGGGTAAGTATCTTCTCTTGAAACACTCCTCGAAGAGCTCCAAGTGATTGTCTCAGAATCCACATGGATTTTATGCTCTTTGGTCCTCCACCAAACCCGGGCTCCATCTCTCAGAAGGTGGATGAAAACATGAGCCTTCATGTTGCTGGTAGACAGACATACCTTGAAGCATCCGCTGAAGCTGACCAACTATGCCTTTTCTTGAAATCCTCTAGTGTTCCTAGAGAAATGAGATGGATGGATTTTTAGGATCTCTTTGATGTCATCAGCCATTATAGACTATCTTCCTCTAGGTCTCTAAACATGATCATCATGCTACCTGGGGATGTTAGAACTATCTCTGTGTCCTATATCCCTATCTCCATGACCTCTCTTTGGTGAATCTCATTTTACTGATTCCACATGGGCTTTCTCTGCCCTATACTCATCACTATGTCGAGAAGGTGTATGTGCCTTTACTTATGGCTCTTTGTTCTATCTACTAGGTCTCCCTCCTAAAGCTCCCTAACGTATACCGACATTAAAAAAATGTAGTGTTTGTAGTATTTGAGGTAATATGGATGTGACTGCCTAATCTGGGGGTTGCAAGTCTAGGCCCATGTGCAAGAACCCCTCATCTTGTTTGCGTATTTTGTACATACCAAGGTGAGATTTAGTTTATCATTCTAGGTTTTGTTTCAATTTTCTAGGTCTTCTACATTTTAAAATATCAAACAAGGTTGTGTGATCTAGGTTTAGAGTTGTAACTAATTTTTATTTTTATGTCTTATATATCCAGGTGTGCCTGGGGTCCAAGCGTTGAAACCATGGCTCTGATACAAAATGTAACACCCACAAATTTCGATGTTTTAAAACCACATTAAACCTTAATAATTATCCAAATATTTGTGGCAATTTCTTTTCTATTTTAAAATATTGCAAGGGTGTCAACCCTATAATACATTTAATTATTTCCTACCAAAAATTTGCTACATTACATTAAATGGATCCGATCTAGATTAATAATTAAATATTCTTAACCCATTTATAAGGTCAATATAATTACAATCTACTAGAAAACTGTCCATTAACTTATCTCACTTGGTTAAATAGTTTGCCCCTCTCAAATTAACATTCAAACCCATAATAATTAAACCCTTAACCTTAGTTACCTTAGTTCCTGTAAATTACTAGCTTTAATATTTCCATTTAATCATTTACTAAAAACATACTAGAAGAGTTACATAATTAACTTAACAAACAAGGGTACTGAGAGGCCCCATTCAACCATTTTCACATATACTTAAATTATTTAAAACTCATAATAAAGATATTCTCACCTAATAATTATAGGGTTGACGATTAACCCTTTGATCAAATCAATTGTGGCCACTAGATCTTAAAGTTCCAAGATAAATTTAACCATTCTTATTAAATTTTACTAAACCTTTTCCTTTCCCTAACCTCCTCATTTGGTCTCTTTTCTTTTCTTTGATTTGCAGGTTGGAGGAGTGGATGCCATGAAAGCAAGCAAGGAAGAAGCCATGAATGGATTCATTTGGATCAATCTTAGTTTAGTTCAGTTTATGGATTTTTTTCTTGTAATTTCTTTTATTTGTTGATTGTAGAGGTTTCCACTCTAAATCTCAAGTAGTTATTTATTTAATCCCATTTTTGATTTCTCTATTTAGGAAAACCCATCTTTCTAATTAATATATGAGATTTAATACATTTAAATGCCCATTCAAGGGTTTACTTGCTTCAAACAATGATTTTGTTCACATATAATTTGTTGGTAGTTTCTTTTTTACATTTTATACTCTTAGATTTTAATTTAATCAAGTTCAAATTTGCACAGTCATGGAGTTTTTTTTTTTTGCTGACAGTGATGAAACCGCCACCCTTAGCAGGTCGGCAGTCCTTAGACTATCACCTTTCTTCAGTTACGATTCATAAACCGCCACCTTTCCTAGGTGGCGGTTTAGAGACAGCTGCTCTGATCAAGTCAGTGGTTTAGAGACTACCATTCTGCACAGGGTGGCGGTCCTTTTCTTTGAAAATAGAACCATCAATTCCACAATTTTTCCAAAAATAATTTTTTTACTAGGGTGATTTACAGTTTATCTCTATCTTGAATTTATATGCCTAAGGGCACTAGTTGAAAGATAAACCATTTATGCCTTCCATGAGTTAAACCACTAAATTACAAATATGTTCTATTTCAATAGTAATAAGAAAACAACTACAAGAATTATTTTCCAACCAAATTGTTTCCAAACTAAAATAAAGAAATGAAATTCAATCTATTCCTAAGTATCATTGATTTATTTTCCACTACAACAATGTAATATTTTAACAAGTAGCTCATTATAATCTAGTGCATCCTTCCATTTCAACTACAACCATGTATTCAAGGAACCCAAAAGCATCTATTATACATTTGAGATTTACTAAGAATATATTCTCAATTATTTACAACTTCCAAGTTTTCTGTTCACTCTTACAATAATAAAACTCCTATAAATAACAATGAAATTTCTTCTCCTTTGAGTATAGCTCATTTCTTACAATGCAAAGAGCTTTATTTACAACAATACATTACAACTTAATAACCAAAATATACAATAACACTTTTCTTTTAAATACAAGACTACTAGTCTTCCACCTTAAGTGGGAATTACAAGAAAATATCTACAATGAAGGATTTATTTTGACTTCAAAAAATGCTCCAAGTCCCAAATCTTCAACAAGATCTCTACCATTTCTTTACTTCAATCACAACAACAAAAATGGGGGAGAGGAAACACACTTTACCCAACCACTAATCCAATGAGGAGAAGAAACTATCCTCCTCATTGGCCCCCGAGCCCCAACCAAAATTTAATAAGGAATGGATACAAGTCATGAACACTAATATGACACTTCCACATCAGAATAAAAATTTCACAATAATTTAAAACTCATTCAAACACAATATTATAATAACAATAATGAAACTATCAAAATACACAAGGCTTGAAAATTCAAAGCCAATGGAGCAAGGATCTATGGGGAGATCATTTATGCCTCCCAATGGGATTAGGTTCACACCTTAAAACCCTATAAAATATATCTCAAAACCCTTACACAACTCTTCTACCTCCCTAAAGATCCTCTTATGCCTCAAAAATTCTCGTATGCCTCCCTACCATCTCTTATGTCTCCCTTAAAAGAACCAAGTACAAAATGCAAGCATTTTCTTATCAAAGGTGGGGCACCTAACCCAATTCCTTCACAAAACATAAAATAAAATATTATGCCTCCCTACAATAGAAAATTCCCATAGCCTTCTCCTACACCATACTTAAGAATTCTACCGAAGATCCCAACAAGCACACAAACCATTCACTTACTGCAATACACACACATAAAAAATAAATAAGTAAAAAAAAGGTGTAGTTCCTACCTTTCCATAGTAAGAAATTGATCACAAAATCAGACTCCAAACTCGTTCAAGGTCAATCCAACTCCAACCGTCTACAAGACTTCAACAAGCACTCCAAAAAAACTCTAACTCCAAAAATATAAGTGCACAATAAAATGAAGTAACCCCCAAACAAAAAATTAAACTTGGATATATAGAAAAAGAGAAGAGGGTGAGGTGCCTCCATGTAGGATGCCACATCACTTATCCTCATCTCCACGTCATAAGTGAAACCTCCACCCCAAGGAACAATAATTTGGTGGTTGAGAGAAATGACAAGCCTCTTACACATTCAACACAAACCCACACCTTAAGGACAAAATTTAAAACCCATGTAAGAGAAGTGCAATAAATGTCACTTTTTTCCTTTCAAACCACATGATGTGGTCTATGTTTTCCCCCGTAACCTATATGTATAGTTGGTCTATGAAAATAAGAGGTGTGGGACAAGCTTAACTTGTCCCACAAGCCTCCAAAAATGGCCCTTAAGCCCAATTCTGAATTTCCCAAGTAAGGTAGGGTGTACAACACTCAAAGTCACATACACTCAACTTAAATAAAAAATACAAAGGAACAAATACTCTAATAAATGGCCCCTTTTTTCAAATCCCAAATTAGCCTAATAAACATGATAAATCCACTTAATTAAGGCACATTAATCAATAAGGCTTAAATGAATTACATCAAAAAATAAATCACATATTCCACAATAAATAAAAGAAAAGGAAAAGAATTACACACATATCCCATGGTCACATTTGAAGATCATCCCCCCATGGGGACCCCCTAACAAACTTAAAAAAAACATAACACATTACACAATTATCCATGGTAACCATCGTCATATCCATCCAATATTATGTTATGGTTGATCTCCTAACCCTGTTTTGATTGTTGTGATATAATTACCAAAAGATTCACACAATAACTTATTCGGCCTCGTGGACGCATCAAATACATCAAAGATAAAATATACACACATCAATCAATAAACATCCTCATATAACTAAATCATCATCTCAACTAAACAATGCTATCATTTTTTTAAAATTTCAACAACGTCTCAATACTAGCCATTCATCAATATCAACAAGAAAATGAGATTAGTTCAAATGCAAAATCATAGTCAATATGATGAGAATTCTGAATTTCAGTAAATACATATGCTAACAACACATCATCATCGTCAATATAAAATGTCTATCTATGCCTCTAAGAATCCACACAAATCATATTATGAATCACAATCCATCAATAGTAAGAATATCTCTATCATTTAACATCACACTAAAGAAAAATGATACAATAATATCCATGCCTATAGCCAAATTTAATCAAAATATAAATATAATCAGTTTCGAAGAGGTGTGGGCACTACACTATTTGTGTAAAGATTACAAAGGAATATATAAATATATATGTTATATAAAAATATCTATATATTTATGTGTAAAGTTCTTTGATGTAGTATTTCTTTCATTTAAAAAAAAATACAAGGTACAAGGATGTTCCCCATTTAAAAATAAAATAAAATTAACTAAGTACATGCCTTATTTTTTTTGTTAGCAAATGTTATAGCTTATAGCGACAAAACTAACACACTACCATTTTACCTACTTATTTTGGGGAGATGAAATAAGTACAAATTTTTAACAAAATATATCTTTTCTTTTTATAAGTAAACAAAACAAATAAAAACATTTCAAATGAACACAAAAATTCTTTTCACTATATTTCTAGTTTGAAATAAAGCAATATTCACTCGCAATTATCATGTATACTTAATTTAAGTTGCAGATTTAAATGAACTACAACAAAAATAAAATTCACATTCAAATGCTTCTTGTCAACTTACATACATTTCTAATGCAAAATAACCATTCTATATTTTAGTAAAATACAACTTGATTTTAGTTGTAGATTCAAAAATCACTACAATACGAAGGAGATTCATCTACAATAAAAATACAACTTTGAAAACTAAATGGTGCATTTAACAAAATGCAAGATGAGAACATTACAACTCCAAATGTAATACAAATTTCAATGTCTTCTTTCAACCTTTTACTTTACAAAATACAATGATACAATTCAGATTTTGGATGTCTCATTTACAAGAGCTCATTTTTACAATGCAAATTCAAGGTACTACACATAAGGAGGTTACAACACTAAAATCCTTAAAAAAAATTCTCTTTCAAGATCTCCTATAATAACTCCATGCAAGGCATCACTTGAGCTCCTTAATTTTATTCATCTCCAAATCACAAAATCAAGGAAGGAAGCATAGGCAACTCTCTCCTCCCAACAATATTCTAATAAAGAGGTGAAACCAACATCCTCTTTGGCCTACGAGCACCAAAATAGAGAAACAAGTAATGTAATGCAACCATGGAAACTTTACAAAGGTTCCCACTAAACATACAACACATTAAAACAAACATAATAACAAGATTCACAACTTTCCAATAAACACATAAGCTTGATAGTAAGCCAAAGGAGAACAGAAATAAGGGATCCACCTCCTTTTACCTCCCAATTGAAAAAGGGTTTGTACCCAAAACCCTCCAAGTGCACATCAAAAAACACTTAAAATGTTTGTATCTCTCCCTAGTTGAAAGTATAAAAAATGCAACAATATTCTCCTTTTCTCTCCCCATAGGTGGAACACCCCATTCACAGTCACTAGTCCACAATACCACACAACTCCTTTTTCCCTCCCCAATAGTCCCATTTTCATTATCCCCACACATTTATTAAGGTAAAAATCTACCCAATCCCATGCAAAACACCTACATTTATTCTCTTTTTACACAACACACAAACAAGGAAAATATAATGCAAGGTTTAGATTCTACCTTGCCATAATAGCTTCCAAAATCTTCAGGAAACAAAATTCAATCTCCTCCAAAAGTAAATAAAAATCCAAGTGCAAGCTTCCAAATTCCCAAGAAAGAGATCTAAGCCACAAGCCAAAAATAAGTAACCCTTAAAACTCCAAAATAGCTCACATTAATAGAAAATGAGGAGAGGATGGTGAGGTGGCTCCATGTAGGATGGCACATCACTCTTCCTCCAATCCACTTCACCAAGTCAACACAAATACTAATACTCAAAAATGGGTTGGTGAGGGTATAACAAGTTTCACTTACACACACAAACATCCACTCCATATTTCCAAAGGAAACAATAAAGAAGGTAAGTAAAAAGGTTCCATTAATTGTCCCTTTTTCATTCAAAAACACATCATGAGGGCTAAGTTTTAAGAGGTATGTGAGAAGTTTAACTAGTCCCACAAGCCTCCAAACGTGGTATCTAAGCCCAAATTCAAGTTTGGGTGATGGGGACAAGTACACTTACAAAATTAAATTCAAATATAATTAAAATCAAGAAAGCAACAAGGACTATCTAACCCATTTAATGCCAAAATAGTCATATCTCAATTTAACTTTAATCACATGATTAATTAACTAAAATAAACACATTATTTAAGCATAAAGTGAGAATTACATCACAATAAATAAATCACATACACAACTAAATAAATTAATTAAAGGAAATAAAAAAATCATACAAATCCCTTGGTCACACATGAGGTTACCCCCGCACATGGGGACCTCCTAAAAACTCAAAAACAACACAATAATATGCATGAACATAAATTTTCCAAGGTGACCATGTTGCAACATCAAATATTCCTTCATTGTTAGTCTCCCAACTCCTTCTTGTTATCGTGATATAATTTCCTAGAACCAATCAAACAATACCACTTCGGCCTCAAGGATGCATCAAAAACATCAAGAAATAAAACACACATACATATCATCCAACAACATCATACATATAGCTATATCATCATCATCATAAAAATTAGTAATTTCTTTCAATTATTTACAATCACTGAACATATCAATTCTTATAAGTCATAACATCAATAAGATCATAGGGTTAATCAAAACATCTAAATGTAATCATTATCGTTAAGAATCCAAAACTTCAGTATACAATGAAACAACACTAGATCAACATCTATCAATATCTACTAGTAGTCCATACCATCTATAATATGTGTCATGACATACTGAAAATCATAAGTGTTTGTACTATCTATCAACATTTTAATCAAAATACAATAATAATGTCCATGTCTCTAATCAACAATAATAAAAATCATAGTAAAATAAGTGTCTAAGAGGAGTGGGCATTACATCCCCCTCCGTTTATACTCGAATTCCTCTTGGGAGTCATTGGGACATACACCGATATGACCACATGAGGTATCGTGTCGTATCATGTGGTTATTAGTCACAACAACAATGTCCCACTAGTTAAAATTTGGTCAAGTACTAAGTGTTTCTCTTACTTAGAGTAATTTAATTAAAGAAATTTGTAGCTTCTAAGGAGTTATTTTCTCTCATAATTGTCTAAGTCCTCTACCTTTTTCATATGTCAATAGAGGTCCAACATTTAGGTTTCTTTATGGAAACTAATTTATTAGTATTTTTTTGTGTATTAACAAACATGTCTCGAAAAATATATCATGGTTTAAGATCAAGGGTGTTTCAAATAGGAGAATATTAATTCAAGGGAATAGTAGATTCCAAACAATTTCATTTGTCTCATCTTCTAACTTTCCTGCAAGGGTCCATATAAGTGGATGCACGACTAAAAGGTTCATGTTTAAAGGATCTATTCATGGGTGAGTCAAGGAAACCTATTTGTTTTTCTGAAGAGTAAACAAGTATTTCATACTAGTTGCATACAAGCCCACCCTTAGAACCCATATAGTGTGCCACAACTACCATACAAGGAGTGAGAAAAAGTTTCCAAATTTTCATGTGGTTTCACCTCCTAGCTCATCATTACTTTAGATATATATTTTTTAAATGTTCAAAAGCCTCACCAATATGGTTTGAATATCTGCATTATTTGTTGGGGGGGGGGGGGTCAAGGATAAAGATTTACTCGATGAAATTTATTTATTTATTTATTTTTGTTCACAAAATGATAGTACCAGTAATTTGTGGTTGAAATATATATAGAATTGACCATCAAGTTAGAGTTTATGTTCTAGTTTAGTTTTAGGGTTTCATAACATGTACCATTTTCTAGAACATCTAATTTTTGGTTCAAAATTTTCTTTAAAAAACTCATAAGGGATGGTTTAATTTATTATTGTTTATAAATTACCTAAGTTCACCACCATGATAGAATAATTTTCCAATTATCTATATCCTTTGAAGTCACATTTAATTAATAAAAAAAACAACCAACAACGGTTTTCAATTCAAAAGGACATATGAAAAGTTTTACTTAAATTTTATCTTTTTTTAATTACTATAATCAAAAGAAAACATAAATGAGTTAGGTGAAACTAAATCCATTCAAATGGGGTGTTTCCCGAACCTATCAAACTACTATACAAATTAAAATTTTATCACACAAATGAGATATAACAACTTTTCCACTCATACCCTCCTCAAGAGTAGAAGAGGACAACATGCATTTTCCTTTAAGGGAAAGTGTAGTCTAACATTTCACAATGTTTGGAATTTATGTTAACTCTTACTCAAAAATTTATTCGGTCCTAAAAGACCAATTAGTTCTTTAGATACTATTATTAACTAGAGGGTGAATAAATTTTACTCAAATAACTTTAAATTTTACCACCCTATTGAGTGGTAACAAAAACTAGGGCCATGTTTCAATGAGTACTTATACAACATAGCTTTAGAAACATCTCCAAATTTAAATTATTTAATTAGTGTTTATACTAATTTCAAAGGATGTATTCACCCAAGGTAAGTTGAAGGAGACAATAATCGTCATTCTCACTCCTTACCATAAGGGTTTACATCATTTATCTTATAGTAAATTACCAAGAGTTTCGAATGTGAAGGATATTTTATGCAAGATTCTCCTAAGAGTTAAGTGGCCAAAGGCATATTAAAGTTGTGATACCATTGAAACCTTTTATTATTCACACTACTTACTCACCTAAAACTTAGGAATGACAACACAATGCTCAAGTTAGTTACATATGACCAACCATTTAACATGTAAACGATAATATATGAATATCACATAGCTAAGATTATTAAACACTACTTATTCCATTTGAACAATAACTTATGATTACCTCAACTTTAGATTTTAAGGGTAATAAGGATAATAATTTTGGCCAACAAAGGTTGTTTAATTACATATTGGACGAGTTTACCCACTTTCATAAAATTACACAGTTCTATTGTTGTTTATAAGATATAAGTAAACAATTGTGATTATAGGTTTATGTATATATATCTTTACTTGGATTATGAAACATTTCATTCACCATTATTACACCATATTACTTGTAATTTCATGGTAAAAACCATTGTTGGTACACCTCAATGCTCTACCCAAATAGTAAGCAACACTAATTTATTTTATTTTATCTTTTCCGAGAGAGATAATAAGGGATTTTGGTTATATTTTTTTTGCATGATCGATGTTATTCTTGATCCATGTGATAAGGTTAGAGAGAGAGGGGGATTCCATACTTTCTACACAATAATTTTAGTCTCATAAACATGACTAAATTAGGAATATTTTAAATCAATTCGAGGAGGTTTATTATTACAAGTGTATCTCTAACGTGAAAGGATTTAATCCATCTACATTGAGACAAACTTAATAAGGGATCATAGTATGGAAATGGTCTTGTCGAGCTAAGGGAGGGTTAAAAAAATTTGAACATTATTGAAGATAATCTGAAAGTTATGTTGAGGCTTTGCTAAGAATTTCAAGTTGTGCAAACTAGAGTCGATTTTCAATAGCTCAAGGGCTACTTAGTTTACTTAGAATAATATGAAACATCACTTCATATAAGGCCATTGTATACATAAGGGACACTATGAATTCCTTTCCCCTTATCATATATTGTTTTAGAGACAAGTTAGAGGAGTTTACATTAAGAAAAAAAAATTCATCCAAGTATGCTAAATTAAGAATATACTTTCAAAAGGATGAGTAAGGTTATAAGGTTGTTTGGTAAAGTTTCCTTTATAAAAAGGACTATTCTTTTGAGATTGGTAACATAAACATGAGTGTAGAAATTTATTCCAAAATAAACAACTATAGATTTACAGTGTCCAAAAGACCCACCATACCAAAACATGTAGCACTCAGAATGTCTCGTAGTACATAATTTACAAAGGTTATAACATTTACCTAGAACAAAAAAAAATATCATAGTAATCATATTATCGAATCTTGCACCCTCCAAAGGTATTATAAGAAGTCAACCGGCCCATTAAGACAATACTCTCTCATTCTACGCCCTAGCCAAAATGGAAAACAAAAGGCCTAACAAACAAGTAATC
This sequence comes from Taxus chinensis, assembly GCA_019776745.2. NCBI lineage: Eukaryota > Viridiplantae > Streptophyta > Pinopsida > Cupressales > Taxaceae > Taxus > Taxus chinensis. The sequence goes on along the minus strand of CM034155.1, from coordinate 168,470,831 downwards.
AATACCCAATTGGTAAGGAAAATACCTCCATCCATTTATTTTTTATATCAGGAGTCAAAACAAGACATACCATACAAAAAAATGGAGAATCAATCTCGAAGTGGAAGCACCTAGGATAACAAAGAAGACACCTAGGGTGTACCCCCATACAACTACAGAACACCACACAACAAGATAGTACCAGCTCTCCAGCATACAAAGAAATACATCATGTAACATTGTTGATGACATTTAGCTAAATGGCCTTTGAGGAAAAAAAGCTTCCAGTCACCCAATAAGGATAAAATCCAAGAAATCTTGGCAATCAAAAGAAATTTCCAAGTAGCCGCATTTCAATCCTTTAAAATCTTGCGATAAAACAAAAAAGAATAAGAAGATCCTCAGAGCTTCTCATCAATCATTAAAATAAAATTTTGGTCCATGATAAAATAATATAAGTTTAAAAATATTGAAGACATGAAATATCCTCACCA